>CM039613.1:27539036-27920323 GCA_022457205.1 Saccharum spontaneum | reverse complement strand
TTTATTTGAAAATCTGCAAAAAACTCCAAGAGCTGTAGCTGATCAAGAATAAGAGACATGGCGCTTGACTAGACTATTCTATCTTTTAAACCGCTCAAGACAAAGGTGACGGTTGCAAGCCCCATGGTGAAAGGTATAATGAGTAAGTTTTAAGTCTTGACAGTTTACTTTAACTCAGAAATGAGACTCTATTTGAAAGCATGTGTACCGTCAAAATTCAAAGGCATTTCAGCAACTACTGAGTCTCTCCTTGCTCAGGGACGAGCAAGAGGTAAGCTTGGGGGAGTTTATTGACGGTCCTTAAGTATCAATTATAACTATCAAATAAATAGAGAAAAGGATCCAAATGAAACCAACACCTAGACTTAGGGTTTTATCTGACAGAATTCCACGAGTTTTTGCTGTTTATCTATTTCTGCAGGGGGTTATCAGGAAATACGGAAGAAAGGCCCACATGTCGGATTAATGACGGGATATTAACCGAACACGTAATTATCTTACATCTAGAAGAGTCCAGAAGCCACGAGAACGAACGGGAGGCGTAACGGAGCCGGACACAGGGCGCCCGCCCTGGTCCTTAGGGCGCCCGCCCTGGCCCCGGAGCCAATCAGGCTCCGCCTCGAGGATTATGCTCCACCGACCTAGAGGATCAAGGAAAACCGTCCGTTCAATGTCGGTTTGATCAGACGGCCCAGATTCATCCGAAAGGGCTATATAAGCAAGGTCCCTGCCCCTGGAGGAGAGGCCCTCGTCTCATACTTCAAACCCTAATTCAGGAGGAGAGCCTCTGATCAAGCCCTAGAGCCACCACATCAACTAGATCTCTAGTTAGCATAGCTACATAGGATTAGAACTAGAAGGAGTCAATCTTCGATTGGTTCCCGGATCTGTCAAGAGGATTCTTGGTAATTCCTCTATTGTTCTTCAATTGTTCATCATTGTTCTTCAATATTATGAATATGACTTTGTTCTATTTCAATATATTGGTTATGACTTTGCTCTACTTGATTATATTTGCAATTATATTGTTCTTAGTTTATCATAGTTATATGCTTGGCTTAGTTAGATTGGAATTATATACATGTCTAGGATCGTATAGCGTTTATCTATGTGTACAGTGGGTGAATGATAATTATTGTGTAGACGTGGTGTCTATACCGTATTTATCTGCGATTGCACCCTATATGCCGGATTGTGGGGTAGTTCGCGATAGTGACAGCTTCGTTGATTCTTATATAGTCCCGCTCTCGTGTATAGGGCAGGCAGAGCAACACTATTACAGGGGAGTGATTGCTATGTTCTTCATCTTCCTTGCTAATATTCACTATGCATGGATATAGTCTTTTCTCACCATGATTGCCAAGTATAATTGCACTAACTATGATATGCTAGACTTTATAGTTAATAATAACTTAGGGAATATCTTTGTAGTTCATCCTAATTCCATGCTAATGACTTGCTAGAATATCTGTTGAGGTGCTTATCATTATTATATGTGGCTAGCTGATCAGATTAATTATCTTTGTCACCATTATCACTTTACCTTTACTTAATGTGACATTTATACCTGTATAAAGAGATTGATAAATACTCTCGGTTATACATGCAATGATGTGTACTCAGTTCCATATTCTCATTCCATTATCAACCATGATACTTAGAAATCCCTTCCCAGTGATAAAAATATAAATAACGATACCTGGAATACTTCCCGGTTAAAATGCTACATCGGTATTAATCTGTGCGCTTACAGATCCCTTTTATTATTTATCTTGATGAGCAAATGCATATTTCAATACCGCATCTCTCATGTCATGCTGGGGATGATAACTTGGCTTAAGTGGCATGAGGGATAGGTTTGGCATTTTTGGCGCCGTTATCAGAATTAGAAAACTAAGTCTACTTTTGGTAGTGACGTTAAGAATGCCCAACATTACACAAGCACTGCTCGGCAAAGAAACTAAAACGACACAGCTTCTGCTAAACTTTTGAAATATCCACAGCAGAAGGAAAAACACATGGCCGAGAGAGGCAGCCAAACAGACTTAGCCATGTAATCTTACTCTGTTACTGTTTCAGGCTGAAATACATAAGAGTTCCAACCAAAAAAATGTTTGAACAGGATATTGGATCAGTTGTGCTGTGTGCTAATTAATTAAGGGCCCTGCAAACAAGTGTCACTTTTACCATAGACAAATATATATGTAAGGAGCGTTGGATTCAGCTAAGTGGTCAAACGACCTTAACTATACTCAAGACAAACTCAGATTGAAGAATTCGGACAGCGGCAATATTCAAGGTGAAGCACAGGAGCCGACAATAGATAACGCATAGCCAAAGGACAACCCAACACGGTAACACAAACCCTAAATCATTTGCAAAAACTAGGGTTACGTGCATACCCTAAACCTGAACTAGATCGTGGACTACGAATCAGACCTGACACAATGACACAACGAGGGACGACCGTTCAAAAAAACAAACTGAAATTAAAAATTGCAATAGCACAATAGGTGATGGAATTAGGGGAAAACAATGATGATCACAAATATTTTTGTAGGCTAAATTTCTGAATTTATAGGACAAAGGCAAAATCAACTAAACTAGGGTAAATATGAACTTGACGGTATACCTTAACTCTGATACCAAATGATACATCCGGCCCAGGTGGCGTTGGCCGAGGCCCAATAAATTAAGGTTTTCCGGACCCCAATAGTTCTTATGCACACCCACTCGGGGAAAGACCCAATGTCCCTAAAAGAGTAGTCCGATTGGGAAAGAGTGGCTCTCTCTTTTAAGGTGGCTTCCTCCTCCCAAGATAAGCAAGGTGGGATTATTCAGAGGCTCACAACGGTCGCCGCCCGACTACAACTAGGCCACTTGGCCTTTTTTTGTTACGTCTTTGCCCGCGAGTAATAGTGGAGGATGTCCTCATCATTCCCACCCTTAAACAAGGGCCTAGCTTTGATACCACTTGATGGGGACGTGATTTCCGATCTTCCGTCAGGTTCAAGATAACTATCGATTTGGTCGGAAGCGACACACCGATCTAGCTTCAGATCACAAGGACCCGAACCCTGCAATCTTTGCACCATATCTCCTCTGGTTATCAACCGTATCACAATCCAGTTGACCTCGCCATGAAGGCTAATCTCTGCTGTGAATCGAAGAACACAAGCAAGAACAAGATAAAATGCAACTCAATTGAAGCGACAATTGCAGATGAATGATTAAGCACTCGAAGTTAGGGTCTCGCAAACCGAAAGACGACAACTGTCAATGGATAGAATAATCTAAGCAAAACCCAAAACCTAACATAGGCGGCGGCTACTGATTATATAGCCTAAGGGGCGTCCAAGGACCCCCACTCATGTTCCTAAGGAGTCTCAACACGTTACATGGCCCAAACGACCCAAAAGATGACGACGTAGCGCCCTGACAGATTCTGGACGGTAATTTGTTTCAATGATTCCCATTGACTCCGATGGAATTTTGGCCTCAAACAAAAGCCATTGCTTAGCGTATGAAATTATCTTTCCATCCATATGTGGATCATCAAAAATAGAGTCCAGATGCGTCCTGGACGTCTGTTTTAGTGCAGACTGGTCCAGAAGGCCGAAGCAGACTCGAACTCGAATTGGACTGGACCTCCGGCTTGGCTTGGACATCCTTGCTGGCCTCCTAAGGAGGTGGCCAAGGAGGAGGACGTTCTTGGGCATCTCTTAGGTGTTCTCCATCTTCTTGGGGCATGTTCCAACTTGGGTCTGGGTCCCAAGTGTGAATAAGAAGCCTGCGACGACGCCGTAGCACCCGACAGAAATAGCGGCAGAATGTCTCGATGATTTGGAGACCTTGCCAATGCGATATTGAGGTGAGACCAGATCTTTTTGAAAGCTTATCAAATAATCTTTCCATCAAGTGCTCATTGACCTCAATCACCTTCCGGATGGATGAGTTATGGCCTTCCCAATGAAGCACTATCGGTCTGCCGACGAACCGAAAGTTCAACTTTGATGGACTTGCACTTTGAGACACATTTGTACCTATATTCAAATAACGACATGTACATGTGGAACCAAGTGAATTGTATCCAAAATTACTATATAAATGTAGAAACAAGTGCACCTTATAATCAATGGTCGTATCCTTTGGTGTCATGTCCTCATGATTAAGTGTGTCCACCTCTGTTAAAGTTTAACAGAAGTGGACACCTTAAGAAGTATGTCTCTGTTAGTCCCATTAAAGGAGGTAGGAGCCTCTCCGTTAATGGGGTTAACAGAGCCTGTGTGGGCACCCGCCTCTAAAAATATTGATTAACGGTAATATTTACCAAAGGCAGACACTGTGTCTGCTTCCATTAATCCAAAACGACCGCCTCCAAAAATATCCACAGTAATAGTGACTCATGTGTTTGTGACATTTGTATCATGTACACTAGTACAAAAATGATTTTTATAGACGCCTCCAATTTTTAATAGAAGTGGTTTTTTTAGCACACCGTTTCTAACTATTGCGGGAGGCACTATAACTGTACAACCATTGCTAGAAATCAATTTTTATGGGCAGTTCCATTAAAAAAACCACCCTTAGAAACGTTTATATTTTTAGGGGCGGTTCTGTTAAGAAAACCGCTTCTAAAAATACAATTTTCAAGCATGGTTGCTTATGTCAACAGCCTCTAAGAATGAGTGATTTATAGAGATGGTTTTGTTAAGTCCACCATCCCTAAAAATCAATTTTCAAGGACGGTTGACTAACTTTAAAAACGGCTACAACACAAATAAATTCATATCTTTTTTAAATGTAGGATGAAGACAAAATTTATGTCAAAGTTGTAGTGCCCAACAAGATCTAAAATTTTGTATCTGAAAGTTTTCTCATTTAAAATTGTTTATGAGTTAAAATATTAATTATAAGATTCGTACATATTAGTACAAATAGACAATATCATTTAACTAGTCACAAGTGATTGTGGTGCGGTAGTATGGGATGAAATGCATAAGGAAGAGGTTGTGGGTTTGAATCACGGTGTCTGCACTTATTCAAAACAAGTGAAAATTATTCTTAGGGACAGTCGACTGTCTCTAAAATCTATTTTAAGGACGGTTGTCTTAAGTCAACTGCCTCTGAAAATCAATTTTTTGGAGGCGCTAAAAATCACTTATTTTACAATTGGTGGCATCGTAGCGGATTTTCCAACTGCGTCTGAAAACTGATTTTAACCGCCTCTAAAAATCTTTTCTGTACTAGTGGTATGAACTAATGTGTTTGTGAGATTATGAATGGTTTGTTGGTATTTGTAATATCCCGTTCATCCTTATGTTTCTACTCCCTTCAGGTTGGTAAAAGAAGCCATTTTGGATAGTAACACAGTCTCCAAGCATAACTTTGACTTCTTATTTTAATAAAAATATTTATTAAAAAATGATATATGTATATTTTTATCAAAGTATTTTTCAAGACAAATCTATTCACATGCTTTTCACATTTTCAAACTTATTCATGATTTATATTCCCAATGTGACCCAAACCTTGTCCTAAACAACTTCGATCTTTTACCATCCTAGAGGTAGTATATATGTTAAATTCCCTAATGTTTCACATGTCTTTTGTTCACCGGCTAAATGGGTTAAGCAGCTATTTAACCCATCATTGCTTCTTAGTCTCTAGAAAAAAATGAGACGCTAAAGGTCATACCCGGCTATCTAGAACTTTGACAGTTTGGATGGCCCATGAATTCTCATG
Source organism: Saccharum spontaneum (assembly GCA_022457205.1). NCBI lineage: Eukaryota > Viridiplantae > Streptophyta > Magnoliopsida > Poales > Poaceae > Saccharum > Saccharum spontaneum. The sequence continues at coordinate 27,914,578 of CM039613.1, read as the reverse complement.
ACATCTCATATATATTACACAGATCATTCAGAATCTGATATCCTAATCATGAGCTAATCGATCAGACATCATAATCATCCTGTTCTGTTATGATTTAACCCCCAAGAATTCCATAGTAGTCGAGTTTTAATTTATTAAGTTCTTTGAACAGTTTCTTGAGGTCATATATAAAGTACAGACAAGGGCTTCAATCTCGTCTTCCCGTCTTTGCTGCTCAGAGTAGAATTCTTGTACACTTCGACAAGACGAAGTGTGCAAGTGCAATGGTATGTATGAAGAGGAATTTCCATTTGCTTTTATCAAATATGAAGATTCCTAGTCTGATCTCTTCTTTGCATTCTCTCAGAATACTTGACAATGTCGATACCAGAGGTGTTGCGGCCACCAAATGCAGACTCCAGCTTGTCCAGGTCAAACATGTCAGCCATTATTCTCTGGCTCTCGGAATTGTTAGTGTAGACGAATTTCACTTTCTCTTTCAGTTCTGGCTCGATGAAGTAATTTAGTATCTACAAAAGCAAGTTTTCAGAACTAAGGCATGCAGATGTTCTGGAAAGCACAGTTCAGGGATGCAAAGGATACATTGTCAGTTCCAATATTCATCTGAACCTACAATAGAAGTACTACTATGTACATTAAATGTGCGCTGGGTGTACTCATCAGTATTTGTGGTCGAGCATACCATTCTCAACAAACTTTTCAAGAAACAAATTATCCATTGAACATGTCTTTGACATTAATTCCATTGTAATATGCCATAACAATATAATACACAATATACATTGGCACTACAGTTAATGAATTAATATACTATGATTTCTATGAAATGTTGACAACCTATATCTGAATTATGAAATGGTGTTGTTAAACTTAGAAGAGTACCGTACCTTCCAAAAGGATTCGAATATCTTTGGAGGGTTGCAAAGAATTGCAGCTCCTACCAACCCTGGATAGTAGTTCTGAAGTATGTGCACTGATTGACGTGACTCCGCCAATGGAGTACTTGATACTGTCCATCCACAGAAATCAACTACCCAAACAATATTTTCTTGTGCATTTTCTGAGCTCATGGTTTCCAAGTTGTAAACTAGTAGTTTGACCAGCTCCTTCGCTGGAACTGAGCTCTGTTCAAACACGCCTTAAGATTAGCAAAATATATGTTATGGACAAAGAAGTGAAAAACTATTCTTCAAATTTAAGAAATCCCTACCGGACATTGGTATGATCTCCCAAATGTAAAGTTAGTATCAAATTTTTTTTGCATGATGTTTGAAGAAGAAAATGATGCCAAAACATATATTAAGATACATATTTCTTTATACAAAACATTTAAGTTATTTCATATGCCAGATATTAAGGCTTTTTGCTATGGTATTGGGAAGTGATTGTGGACGTCGAGCGTGACCTCAGTATTGTGGCCTCCCTCCAACCCCACGCCCTACTCAGACTGTCAGGCACTAATGTTGACAACATCCAAACCAAACTCCACAATCAGATCCGAAAGACAGTCTCATGCAACTAAAAGCAGAAGAAAATCCACTAAAGGCAAGTACATTGCTACATATCAATAGTGTCAAAGACTATCTAATGCAATGCCACATAGTCTTTTTTATGACATTAAGGAGAGACAGGAAGCTAAGAGAAAGAGTTAGTTGTTTCGTGAAGCAACCATCTCATGAGCAAAAATTTATGAGTTACCATGGGAAAGACTCAGGGGCTATCCACGAGTTACCCGACCAGGAGCTTAGCCCATGCGAGAGGCTCTAACGAGGACTAGTGGGCAGTGCAAGCTTCTCAATACCTTGAGAAAAATCGGCCGTCAACATGAGTTTGCATTCTCTACCTCATTTATACTTTCATACAGCCTCCATTCCAAATTATAAGTTGCTTTGACTTTTTTGGTTCATCCATTTTTCTATGTATCTAGACATATTATATCCAGATGTATAGTAAAATAGATGTACCAAAAAAAAGTCAAAACGACTTATAATTTGGAACAGAGGGAGTACTTAATTGCATCCCTTGGTTATATGATTACCTTTTCTAGTCTAGTTTGTAAGGTTATTTGATAGGATTGAAATCTAGGTTGCATAACTTTTTTTGTGTTAGTGATAACAACACTTAGCAAAACAATAGTACACATTTAGATGGATCTTGTATAGTTTTTGATAAGTAGGTTTTAGTTGGTCATTAGTTTTAAATTACGTCGTTCATGCCTCCTTCTAAACATCACGGTCCCTTTGTCCCTTCCTCGTGTTCCATGTATCTAAACAATCTCTATTTGATTTGGGTCATATGAGCTGTGAAGTAGTAGCATCAATTGCACTCGTTTTGTGAAGCACAGGGGATTTGTATCCACTTTTTTGTAATGTGAGAAGTACAAGGTATATTACCAAATTAGTTCTGCCATTTTAACTGGGTAGATTTATTGCCATTTATCATTCCAAAATCACAATTCAAATGATGTTCACTCATACAGTTTTATGCAGATCAAACGAGCATGCATTAGGAAGTGGTCATCATTAGGCATGAAAGAATTGGTGAGTATGTGCTTGATTTGTGCGATCATAAGTCCTACTGATTACGTGGCCGTATTATGATTATTTTTTGTGCATTTCTTTTGTGTCACCTCATTCAGGTTTTTCTGAGTGCTTAATAAAATGATTGACACTAAATTTTTTTCCTGCATTAATTTCTTCCATATAGAAGTTCTAGCTGTCTTGCAATAGTTATTTGTTATAGGTTTCCTATTTCTAAGTCAAACAAGGTAAGTAAGCAAACCATGAATTCTGCTGAACCACTCTATACAGTTACAGCTAGAAGATTTGACCTTCTGAAAATGGATCTTCATCTGTATATTTACCTAGTGTTGTCCTGAATCCTAAAGTAGTATCAGCTTGTCCTAGGAACATCACTTAGAAGTAACAGAGGTTTATGGAATTATCATAGGCGAAAAATTCAGTGTTCTAAACAAAAAGTATCTGAGCTAAACTTGCTGATTTACTTCATGCGTTTCATTCCTGAAATTGTGCATCTGTGCTAGTTTCATATGGATGCGACGATATTGTCCATGGATATTGCCGTTGTCATATGCATACAGTGGGGTATTTCATAGCATGGCTGAGGTGAAAGTGTACATGCTAATTGCAGCCGTGTGAAATTTAAGCTTGCGTAAAAAAAAACATTGTTGATGTATTACGTTTTTTCCAACTCTGGGTTATTATTCTAACAAAGAACAATGTACGGTACCTCTATGTTCTAACCGACCATCTCTAACTGAGATTTCTCTAGTGGGACAGGGGCGCCGTGCAACCGGCACGTGAAATGTACGGAGTTGGGCGAGGTTGGGCAAGGGAGGAACGGATGAGCGGCACAGCACAGAAATAAATTTTATGTTTGCTAAAATATACTTATTTACATAAATTTAATTTTAAATGACTTTCTCACATCAACTGTCCACAAAAAATACAAGGAAAATTTCCTAAAAGTACCATTAGTACTTACCAACTACTTTAACAAAGCTGATAGAATTAATTAAAAAAATCAATTCATATTAGCATGCATAGGCAAAATGTACCTACTCTACTGAAGCATATATGTTTCGCACTTTTATATATTTTAGTTACTGCAAAATGTTTGTGTGCATGATTTCTATATTTATTTTGGACGACTAGATTAGCTGCTAAAACTGACCTTTATTGACGGCATTGATACAAACACAGTTCGCCCGTTCTTGTCGAGGTAGTCAGCTATATACATTTTCTTCAACAAATGCTCCCTTTCAGTAATGTCTTCCTAACATAGATTCCAAAGAAAAGGCTTGCTCTTTGTGACTAAAGATAACATAAACACAAAAGAATACATAACAGTGACCCTTTTACAACCGTACGTATATATATTTGGATTGATCATGTCGCTATACGTGTTCAAATTTTAACTTAAACTCCAACGTCAAAGAAATATACATTCCCAGGCCATTATATAAGTATATCCAATAATATACGGCTACTTACCCAACGGATTTTGTCCGGCCTGTACTGACGCCTCCACTTCACGGTTTCTTTCAGAGCCTTGGTCGCTTGCACCGTGCTCCAGTTTCTAGTACGGAGGAAGCGGCGGATGGTGGAGTCCGTCAAGAAGCCTGGCATCTCTGTTGGCAGGTCACCCAGGAGTTCCCGTACCTCATTTATCTGTATATATGTCCATATCAACAAGTTACTGAAGACCATTTCTGTATTCTGTCAGGTCTCAGGTGCTCACTAAATGAATTTCTCATGGGAACAATTAATGTAAGTTTTTCCTGCGGATGTTCTTACTTTCACCGAAAAGGAGATGAAGATTTTAAGCTTTAATTAACCACCGTTTCATTCTGTACAAAACGATGCTGTTCTACTATATATAGTATATATATGTAATGTAAGCGGCTGAGCCTGCCGTCTTACCTTTGCCTGCTGTTCATCTGAAGACGACGCCTGTTTCTTCAACTTTGACTCGCTCTTGCTCTTGAGGAGGTTACTCATTGCATGTGCTCAGTTCTGGGTTTCTGGTTACCTGCACACATCCAGTCCAAAGGAATTGCTCCTCGATTTATAGAGTTTCCTTGCGTGTTCCATTCCCTGGTCAGCATCATGGAGACGAGGATACGAGAAGATCGACGGAATGGAATGGCAAGTGAGGAGATGGTAGTTGAGAGCTATGAATGCGTTCAACGATGAAGCGGTTCTCTCCCTTGCGTCTGTGTCATGGTCCACGCCGAATTTAAAGGTTGCGTGGACGGATGGAGTTCGGCCAGGACACCTCTCGTATGGGCCTTGTTTAGTTGTTGGAATTGGGAGGAGAAGTTGGAATAGTGTAGGTCACGTCGTACTGTAGCAACTTTTGTTTTTATTTGGTAAAAATTGTCCAAACTTTGACTAATTAGGCTTAAAATGTTCGTCTCGCAAAGTACAACAAAACTGTGCAATTAGTTTTTAATTTCATCTACATTTAGTACTCCATGCATGTGCCGACATTTTGATGTGACGGGGAATCTTCTTTTTGCATAGTGGAATTTGGGGGTTGGATTTGGGAACTAAACAGGGGCATGGATGTGCAGGTGTAGTTGGCTGCTGATCGTTGAAGACGAGAAAGACACGGCTGCAGTCACTCTGAATTGCCACCACACATCACGAAGCCTACAGAATGGAGACACAGTCATATATGGTCCAGCCCCGGCGAGGATAAATACTGTAATTTTCTTCTGACTGATGAGGATGGTCAGCTGAAGAGATTACTTATTACGACGGCACCTAAAGATTCTTCCCGTGAAATAAATATAAGGCACTAATGCAATTACTATGGTCAAGCCCCTTTGGTTGGCAACATGGAAATATTAATTGTAGAGTCGGATTTTTCCATTGGAATTTCTTTTACAGGACTGGTCGCACTCGAAGCCGAGCACGCGATGCCCGTGCCCGCGCAGGAGAGGAAGAAGAACATGGCGGCAGTTAGGTGTTGGTGGGGTTAGGCTTCTATTAATTCCCCGGCAGCCTTAGAAGGGTTTTGGAGGGCGACGGCCGCGACACGGCGATGGAGCGGGCAAGACGGAGGCGGGGTGGGGCAGTGGGAGAAGGCGGTTGAGAGGGGTTGATGACAGGGGCGTCATGACGGAGGTCATCAGTGACCTGCCCTGGGAGTAGGTGAGGGCAGGGTTGACGGGTGGGAGAGGTGGTGGGAGCCCCGGGCCCTGGTGGTGGGGGCGGGGGCGGGGATGGGGGGGTGAACGAGGGCAATGCTGACGAAGGTGCCACGACGAAGCATTAGGGGAGGATGGAGTCGATAGGTGTGGGCGGCGTGGTGAGGCGGTGGGAGCCGTCGGTGGTGGAGGCAAGGAAGGGGGCAGTGGAGGAGGAGGAGTGCCAACAACAGAAAAGAAGACGGGAGGAGGGAGCGTCGTGGCGGAGAAGATGGGTCACGCGTTTCCCAAATGTGCGACCCATTGGGCGACAACGCGCTCCTTTGCTATAGTTTATCCTGACAATAGACCCGACATGCATGATGCTTGAAGCCTCCAAAACAGCTCATTTTTAGAAGTGTTGTTAGCAAGCCGCTGATCCTTCTATCGAGACTCCCAGGCCCAGCCCAGCTTTTCTTATGAGTTTCTGGTCATCCGATGTCCATATCCCACACAACACGTTGGCCCCACAATTTTTTATGTTTCTTTTTTGGGTTTTTGGATTGCTAGCATTACAATTTTGCAAGTGTGGAGAAGTACTAGTCTATTTGGAAACTTGCCATTATAATTCTTCTTCAGCTTAATCGTGCCATTTTCTATGTATTTAAGAGCATTGGGCCCACGCACAGGTGACTAAAGGATAGTGTATTTTTGTATGGCCCAAAACACCCCTACAGCTTTCCTCCTTCCACTCGCTGACTATGGGCCCCACATGTCAGCTTCTCCTTCAACCACCGGCCGGTGCATGGTGTCTAACTGGCAGCATCGCGGTCGCGGACGCACACTCCCCCATGCCGGTGAATCCAACATCTAGCTCCTGCTCCTTTCTTGGGCCATGGCAAATCCGCCCATGGATGCGGCTACTTCTTTCTCGGGCTTGGCCCCGTTGGAGGCTTGGAGCTAGAGCCTAGAGAGTTTGCTGCTGAAGCGGCCATGGATGGATGCTCTTCCAGAATCTTAGGTTTCTTCATCAAATCGGCTGATATGGGAACCCAATCGAGGTACTCGCCGAAGCAAGTGGCATAGATGTGTTGCTCCATGTTGCACATCGCAGGGACGAGCTGGAGCACACCGTGCAGGGACACCGACGTGCCGGCAAGTAAGGTGCTGCAAGGACAGTGCACATGAGCGAGGTTGGACTTAGACCATGCGTCGGCTTGAGGTTGAAGGAGAAGCTGGTGTGGGGCCCACACGTCAACAAGTGGAGGGAGAGAGAGAAGCATGGGTGTTTTGGGCCATACAAGAATACACATTCCTTTAATCACCTGTGCATGGGCCCAACACCGTGAAATACATACAAAATGGTATGATTCAAGATAAACAAGAATTTATAGAGGCAAGTTTCCAAATAGGCAAATAGAAATGGGACTTCTCTAAACTTGCAAAACTGTTATGGTACCGATCCAAAAAAATCCTTTTTTGAGCCTTTTGCCTATGTGCCATTATAAAAGATCGAAATTATATGTGTACCATTGAAAAAAGAAAAGTTTTCTAGTATCCTTGCATGAAACTTTTTTCCTCACGTGCCACTTTCGTCTATTGCCGATGAGTTTTAACGGAGCTGAAGGCCCAACTGGACACAAAATGACTCTTTTACCCATCACTCTATCCAGTCACTCTATCTATTTCTCCCTGCTATCGTTTTCCATCGAAGCTTCAACTCCACTTGAGCCCAACTAGACCAAACCCTAGAACCTAGTCTTCGGTCACCGGGGAGGAGCCCTGTGTAGGTGAGCACCTACCAGGCAGGCGCGCTTCGCGTGGGAGTTTTCACGTGCTTGCACGTGCGGGAAAAGGGAGAAGCGCCGCTCGCGTGTGGAGGCACGAGGCCCACGCGGGGAGGCCGCAGGGCCTGTGCACGTGGAGGCTGCTAGGCACTCACAGGGAAGGGCTTGGGTGGAGGAGTGTTTAGCAGGCAGGAGGATGATTTGGTGCGGATTTAGAAAGGAAGGTGGACAAGCGACCAGATTGGCTTCTAGATGGGTGAGTGCTTCTTCCTTCTTCAAATGCATAACAGTAGCACCATATTTTTAGTGTCATTACAGGTTCGTTGTGAACCTATAGGAAAGGAAATGTTCATGCAGAGCATGGCAAGTTTCTGGATTATCATGTAAGCGTGCAGTTGCCTTCATCACCTCTATAACTAGAGAGAAGATAGAAGATCATGTGGACAGCTACTACTCTGCAGACAGCTTTAGGGCTACCTATATTGATACAATCCATACTATACTAAACAAATCCATGTGACCCAAAGCAGAACGTGGTTTCTTCATGCATCCCCCATTATTGAAGTCAACGGCTGGTAGGAGAAGGCAAAAAAAGATAAAAGGGAGCAGTCAAGGGTGGCAGCAAAGGAGCCAAGAATAGGCATTAGTGTCCAATCTGTCAGCAATATGGACATCATTGGTATACTTGTAAGGATGACGACCCAAAAGCAGCAATGCTTGCTGAAAGTTAACATGGAACCTAAACTTTGTAAATATTTTTACATGTTTACATTGTTGCTAACATATCTATCCTGGCAAGGGGTCCACCTCAAAAGAAGAAAAAGAAAATAGCACCAGCTACTACTCAGACCAGCATGTGCCTGCAGCACCTACACAAAGGATGGTCTTTCCGGTTACCTACGATTGTGGATCTATCAAAGAAAAGGAAGAACAAATCATCCTCATCAACTAGTGCGAAGAAACAAACAAGCACTTCTAATACTTCAACTGCTGAGGCCAGTGACCCCTCTATGAGGTAAGCTAATTCCTTCCTAATACTTGTCTTTTCACCACTTTAGTAGGTTAACTAATTGTTTTTTACCCATCTCTCCTTTTTTCAGAGGATTTGGAATGTGATCCCATCATTTGTTGATTACATGCCATTCTGGATAAGTGAGCACCACACAGCTAACAAGAGCACAAGTGAGCAACAACACAAGGAGAAGGCCATCCGAAAAAACACAATTGAGAAGGATTGGAATGAGAAGAAAAATTGTGATGCCAAGGTAGTCTAGCCATGTCAACTCATAGCAAGGTCCCTAGTTCCCCTTCTAGCTTGGCAACGGGAGCTAGGAGCCAGAAAGGCAGGATAAACATATTTGGAGGTTCTCTTCAAGTGGCCAATATTCAGCCAAGGCGGCATATGAGGGTTTTTTCTTAGGTGCTACTCTCTTTGCACCATGGGAAAGGATTTGGAAGACTTGGGCGCCACCAAAATGTTATTTCTTCATGTGGTTAGTGGCACACAATAAGTGTTGGACATCTGACCGCCTTGCACGTCGTGGATTGCCTTGCCCAGATGGCTGTCCACTCTGTGATCAAGAGCAGGAAACAATCAACCATCTCCTGGTTCAATGTGTCTTCGCTAGGGAGTTTTGGTTTATTTTGCTACGGCAGGTCGGTCTCCAGGCCTTGTCCCCACAACCTACTGAAAATTCCTTTCTTGATTGGTGGGAGAGAGCTAGTAATGCTACTTCTAGTTTGGTGAGGCAAGGGGTTAACTCCCTAATCATTCTAGGGGCCTGGATTCTTTGGAACCATCGTAATCGTTGTGTTTTTGATGGAGCAGCTCCTAGTGTTGCTGGGGCTTTAGTAGTGGCTAGGGAGGAGCGCCGGTTGTGGACCACAGCAGGAGCCCGAGGCCTTTCCCTCTTGTCAGCCCATCTCCCTGGAGATTAGTGTTTTGGATCTGTGTGGGTCGTTTTGCAGCCATCTTAGGTGTTTCTGGGTTTTGGCTGCAGTAGCGTGTGTGTGTGAGTTGTGTTTGGGTGTCTTGTAAGTGTTGGGTACTTTTACCCTCTTTCTTCTTAATACAATAAGACGCAGATCTCCTGCGTTTTTTGAGAAAAAAATGGGAGCTAGGAGCGTGAAAAAACTTGATCTTTGATGAGTTTGCATCTCTATGTCATGCTTTTTTAGTACTTGAGGTCAGCATGACCAAACAATGTTTAAACTAGTGTAATGAGGTCAATGTGACCATCTTGTGTATGCAAACTTGACTTTGTAATCAAGCTGACTATGCATGTGGATGACAAATTTGGACCTATTTTATATCTGAATGTATTTATTTTAAACACTTATTTTGGTTGTCGCAGTTGTCAAAATTTTGGATGCATTGCAAATTTATTATATTTATTGAAAATTTTCATATGCACACGCACATGCTAGCTGTTACATGCACTTGAGGAAAGAATGAATTTTTTCTGCAATGCATCCAAAAATTTTAGTGGCAATAGAGGAAAGAATGAAAATTTTGATGCATTCTATAACTGAGGACCATACATCATTTTTGTTGTCTATAAATAGGCCCTTAACCAACTGTAACACCCCAGGTGTTTATCACCAATTAAGTAGTGGGTTTAAGCTCAAACATGAGTGGAGATGACGATGTCAAGGTTAACCTATGGAGATGAGTCTAACCTAAAGTTGGATGCTGCACCATTGCTTTACATATAGGTCATTTTCAAAGATATATGCTTGGATGGTGTTATTGCAATATCTTCATGTGTCTCATCTTAGTACCTATCTATATTGATCCCTGGAAAAGTTTCATAAAGTTTGGAATCAAAAAGTCACATGAAATGATAAGTTATATGCTTGTTTGGATTATGACTAAAACCTGCCTTACATCCCATGGGAACTAGTGTTGTGCAACATACAAATGCAATATGTGCAACACATCTTGGACACATGTGGAACACCCTAGTGGAACATGTGTAGCATGTATCTTGAAACAACCACATGAAATGACTATAGCATTTCACTTGAGTTCTATGTTTCAAGGCATGTGAGGCCTACACTTTTGTGCAACCTATGCATGGTGGGTATCTTTGGCCTCTACAACACCTTAACTACACTTAGGACACTCCATGGAACAATGTTCATGTTGATCATTTTGCCTAAATGTGCTTCTAAGTGATGGTTGACCATGGATGGACCCTAGAGCCCTTTTGTTTGACCATTTCAAAAGTGTGATCTAGAAGCTTTGCATGACTGTGCACCCTTTAACAAAGTTGTAGGGAATTTTATAAGGAACAAACCTTGTTTAAGAGTCAAGTCATGGAAATGTAGGGAACATACTCAAACAGGGACCCCAAGTTAGTTTTGACCTGTTGTTTGGCACTTGGCCAAATTGGCTAAGTCTGGACTGTACAACAGTTTCAAGTAGCTTACTTTGGAGCACTCTACCTCCCAAACTAGGCAGAACCAGCTCTAGCTCATATTGGCAATATTGTAGTGCTCACATAGCTCTATGATTTTGTCAACAACACTATGACCTAATTCCCACTAGTACAAGATCTACAGAGCCTCAAAGATCGTGTATCAGTTGGGTTCCTACTGAAACTGAAATTTCAGTTTCGTGTGCTCGACTTTGGAGCTCTGTATATTGTGATCTATGCTGAACCAGCTCAAGGTCCTTTAATAAAAGTTGTAGTTCTTGTTATATAGAACAAACTTTGTTTAAAGATCAAGACCTAGTTAGGCCTCTAACTTAGTGAAACCGAGACCTCAAGTTGGAATCCAGTGCTGTTTTGGGAGCTTGAAATTTTGGTAAGTCCTCAATGGACTGAATGGCTGTTTTAGTTTCCATGTAGGCATGTTGGTGAGTTTGTAACTTGAAAACCATGGCGATCTGGACCAAACTCATATAAGAAAAGTTGGACCTGACATGTAGCTCTACAACTTATATTAGTGAAGTTTTCGTAAAAACCGACCGAATTAAGAGTTAGAAGGGGGAGAAGAATGCCATTTCAGTCAATGTGGAACCGAAGTTCAGAATTCAGTTTTGAGATACCCTCCTTTGGAGCTTCATATCTTCTAATCCAAGCCAATTTAGCTCTTGATCATTAAAGCAATATTGTTCACCTCGCAAACCTCTACAATTTTGTCTCTTGTGCCAAAATCAATGGACAACTGGATTGGGAGATAGAGGATGGGAAAATTGATGTTTCAGGCGTATATTTGCAGTGGTATTAGTTCTCCCAGTGTTGAAACTTTGAATTGGTCATGGAGGTCGTGGCCGACCATGGGCAGGTGCCCGACGCCGCGTGGCCCTCCTGTGCACACGCATGTTCGCCACCTTGCCTCCGTGCTCGTCAATAAGGACACCGGCGCCCTCTCTCTTCTCCTCAGTCTCCCTCATCTCTCTCATTCTCTATCCCTCTCACATTCTCTCTGCCTCCCTCGCCCTGCTACAGCCAGCACAAGCCCCATGGCCGCCATCCTTCCCCACTGGAGGCCATCCCCGCCCGAGCTAAGAGCAGCGAGAGCCTCTCCATCCTTGCCTCCTTCGTCCGTGCTGTTTTTCCGGGGCCGCCGAGCAACCCTCTGCTGTCGCCGGTGGAGCAGCCCCATGGAGTTTGCATGCGGCTGTGGCAGTGCCGCCACTAGCCATCCCAGGCCGTGGGGTGGTCACCGGTGGGTGCGCCAGACGCCGCTGTGCCTCACCGGCCTCTCCCTGCTGCCGGTGCCCTTCTTCCACGGCCGAACTCGCTGACCCCGAGCTCATCCTCCGTCTCTGCTGTGAAGAAGAAGACGTCCGCTCATCTCTGTGAAGAAGAAGACCATGGTTGTCCCTATGACGAGTGGGCCCCACCTAAAAGAGCAATACCACATCAAATCTACAGATTTTCTTTTATCTTGTAAAATCTATATCTCATATTTGGTAGCTCCGAAAATTGTGCAATTTGTTTTGTTGGAATCCTTGTGAAGTGCTCTGCATGTTAGGGTAATCGGTTGTTCCATGCATGCATGTGTTTGTGCTGTAGAAATTCATTAGTGAAAAGTGGTTTTGGAAATGGATTAACTTGCTTTCATCAATATCTAGAGTTTTAGAAGTCCAAAATTAGTGATTCCAATTTTGTTGGTCTTCTAGTAATATGCACTGTCTAAGAAAAATATAAAACTTATAGGTTGTTTCCGGGTTTCAGGATGTTTTACCTAGATCTTGTTAAATGGAAAATAAATGCTTGTTTTCCTTGTTATTTTTATATCTTGAGTTGTGATACTCCAATTGATGTGAAATTTTTATGGTAGGATTGTCATACTATGGATGTATTGTGGTATAAATTTCATGGTCATTGCTTACTGTATGCTCAAGTTATTGATTTAACTTGTTTATAGCTTGATAAATAGCTTATAAATAATATATAAATGATAAAATAGAAAATGTTGTTCCATTACCTTAGTATGATGTTGGTTCATTCTATGGCCTTGTGTTCATAGAAAATATTGAGTTTTATGTTTAACTTGCTCTCTCATGATTTATTACTATAGCCAGTTGTCTTTTTCATAGAGGTTGTTATACATGTCCAAATGGTTTTAAATTTGGACAGTAGACTTTTGGGAGCATGTGTAGGCCTCTGTAATTTTGGTAAAATTTATGGTGTACTTTTGATAGGTGTTCATAATTCCACCTAATTATCTAAATAAATTAAGAAAATGTATTAAAAGTATTTATTTAGGAATGGACACTATGTTTTCTGGTGTTCATTAGTCATGTATGAAATGTTGGTAAAGTTGGTTTTGTCCAAGTATATGTTTGCAACATAAGTTAATAATTATTTCTTGTAAATGAGGTTTCTGGACAGATCTGGGAACTTAGCAAAGTTCTTCATGATAATGTGCTTTGTTGTAAAACTTGTTTATACAAAAGTTGTAGATAATTTATGTATCTAGCTGCTATTAAAATTTGGTGGCATTTGGCCATGTGGTTTAGGAGTTATAGCTGTTTAAAGTTGGGTTACAGAATTGTTTGCTCTCTGTCTTGTTAGACCAGTTTCTGTGTTTGTGTAAATTCGACATGTTAAACTTTGGAATCATGCTGTGATGTTTATAAATGAAATGTGGAAAATTTCATAAGCTTTCTAGAATGTCTTCTTGCAAGTCATTTGGATTTATAGATCTCCAGTTATGATTGATTTACTGAGCTACTGTATGTATGTCCAGAAAGTGACATATTTTAGTTGTAGTGCTTTGATTAACTTTGCCATGCTAGTGTGTTGAAGTGTGACTCATACCTTTGAAAGTACTTGGGTTAGTACCCTGTGATCTTGAGGCTTGTGTCTTGCTTGATGTGCTTGCCATCTTCTATGTTATGCCCTAATGTGGATTAAGTTAATTAGCTCTACGAGTTTACTTTATTCACTTTGCGTAGGGAATAGAGTAATCATTCGTAGCGCAAGTAGGGTGCTTGGGCTAGGAATACTCGTAGATATCCCCTGTTTGGCTAGATCGGTGTGTAGTAGCGTGGGACGTGACAATCCCATTGTTACCTTCGGAGCCTCCTCCCATCAGAAGGTTTGGTAGGACCTAAGTGCCCTAGTTCTTTTCCAACGGTATGTCCCCTTAGACCAGTAGTTTCATCGCTTATATCTTTGTTACGTTGTAGTGCGGCCTAGGGGTAATAGTAAAGACTTGGTTAGTCATCGTACGCTTTCTCTTGGCAGATAAAACAAATACGATACTCTGGACTTATCTCCTGGGTGAAGTGCTCACCGATATCCGTGCGTTGGTGGATTATTTCTCTTATATTCTTTCATGTGCGTAACTAATATCAACAAGCATTTCTAGTGCTGTTGCTAGGAAGAAAGACGCCAGCTGAGTTAACCTTAAGTCTTGCTTTACCTTATATCTATACTTTTATCTTTTCCTTTTTATTCTTTACCTTATTCTTTTTTATCTTTCCGTTTTCTATCCTTATGGATAACATAAATTCCATTCCTATCTTTCAATTTTCTGCACCCACGGAGACCAACCTAGTGCCATGGGAGTCATCACAACCTATCCAAACCCCTAGCTATAGGTTGAGTCCGCGGTTGATTGCAATGGTCCAAAGCCTATCCTTTTCAGGAGGAGTAGACGAAAACCCTTACCTTCATATCCGAGATTTTGAGCAAACATGTGATTGTCTTCGCATAGAGGGCATGTCAGAACAAACTTTACATTGGAAGCTATTTCCTTTTTCTTTAAACGAAAAAGCTAGACAATGGTATGACAAAGCCGTAGGTAAGCAACAAGGAGATTGGGGATCCTTACGTTCTAATTTTTGCCTAGATTTCTACCCCATCTCCCAAATCGTCGACCTTAGAGTTAAGGTTCTGACTTTTCAGCAAGAGCCTAATGAATCTTTGGCCTCATCCTGGAATTGTTTTACCAACCTTTTAGCATCTAGCCCAGACCTTAGTTTACAAGACCCTATTCTTCTTCAACATTTTTATAAAGGTCTTGATAGAGAGACTAAGCAATTGCTGACTACAACTTCTAGTGCATCATTCTTGCATGTTTCTTCAAAAAAAGCAAGATCAATCCTAGATCAAATCCTATCCTCTGAATTAGATAACATCCTAGAAGTAGAACCTAAAGTTGTTGAAGCTAATATTTTGCCAGATATATCATCTACTTCAGCTATTCCAAGTTCTGAGCAAGAAAAAGAAGAAATTCCATTTCCTGATTTTATGATTGATATCGAACCCGATCTTTTTGCCGATTTTGGAAACATCATGAATTACTATTCTATAAAAAACCACAGAATCATCATCATCATCTTAGAGAATCTTTAAACCATTCTGAGGATATTTCTTATAGAAGCACCTTAGGAGAGCTAGTGTCGGTTATAAGCAGTGAATGGTTAGAGGAATCAGAGCTTTCCTCTGAAGTGATCCGTTTGGATTCACCTTCTCTTACATACGTTGATTACTCAATTTTGACCACATAAATGCTCTCTATAATCCAGTTGTGGGTATAAATATCATGTATGCTTCACTTGCACAACATTTAATGCAGCACATGACGTTAAGCCCAACTATGAAATTAATGAAGAATCTTTCAGGACACATTGTCCCCTGTTTAGGAATTTTATATATCCAACCAATCCAGGTAGAAGGAATCTTAGTTCATTTGAGCTTTTATGTCTTTCCCACATGGGACTTCGATCTATTGATAGGACAACCTTTTAGAAGGCTCCTTTATGAAGAACAGACAGGGAAATTAAACGTTTGTTTTGGAAAGAAACTCCAATTCCCAGTGTCCATATCTCGATCTCTATGTACTAAGACCGAATCATGTCTAGAATCCGATCCATTGGAGGAATTTAAGGCTGCTTCTCTAGAGTTCTTATTTGACTAAGGTCTAGAGGATGATGCTAAATTCTTCATAGAAGTAGAAGCTGACTACTCTGAACCTGAACCTTTAGATGAGTTTGCAGAGCCTCCTAGGCCTTCTATAGAACTTAAACCTTTACCTGCCAGTCTTAGATACGCTTTTCTAGATGACGATCCAGAGTCTCTTGTGATCATAAGTGATAAACTGACTCAGAAGAAAACTCTGCGTTTAATGGCTATCTTAGAGAGACATCACTCAGCCTTTGCTACTTACTCCAAGATCTTAAAGGAATTAGTCCTGCTATTTGTACGCATCGCATACCCACAGATCCAAGTATTTGACCTACCAGAGAACCCCAATGTAGACTCAATAATACGATGAGGGAGGTTGTTAAAAAGGAAGTTTTGAAACTGTTGCACATCGGGATTATATACCCTGTGCCAAATAGTGAGTGGGTAAGCCTTGTCCAAGTTATGTCTAAAAAGGGAGGCATGACTGTTGTCAAGAATGAGAAGAACGAGTTAATCACTCAACGAACCGTCACACGATGGCGGATGTGCATAGACTATAGAAAGCTAAATAAAGCAGCTAGGAAGGATCATTTTCCATTGCCTTTAATCGATGAGATGCTAGAGCGGTTAGCCAATCATTCTTTCTTCTGTTTCCTTGATGGATATTTGGGGTATCATCAAATCCCTATCCATCCCAATGATCAAAACAAAACTACCTTTACATGTCCCTATGAAACTTATGCCTATCGTAGAATGTCTTTTGGGTTATGTAATGTGCCAGCTTCTTTTCAAAGATGCATGATGTCTATATTTTTCTAAAATGATTGAAGAGATTATAAAAGTTTTCATGGATGACTTTTCTGTTTATGGAAAAACTTTTGATGATTGTCTTGAAAACTTAGATAGAGTTTTGCAAAGATGTGAAGAAAAGCACTTAGTCCTTAATTGGGAAAAGTGTCATTTTATGGTTAGAGAAGGAATAGTGCTAGGACACCTATTGTCTGAAAGAGGTATAGAAGTAGACAGAGCTAAAATTGAAGTGATTGAGCAGCTACCTCCACTTGTGAATGTTAAAGGAATTAGAAGTTTTCTTGGCCATGCTGGTTTTTATCGTAGATTTATAAAAGATTTCTTGTTTATTGCTAGACCTCTTACTCGTTTGCTAGCCAAGGATGTTCCTTTTGAATTTGATTATGCATGTTTAAGATCTTTTGAAATTCTAAAGAAAGCACTCATCTCAGCACCAATCATTCAACCTCCTGATTGGTCTCGACCTTTTGAAATTATGTGTGATGCAAGTGATTATGTTGTGGGGGTAGTTTTGGGACAGACTAAAGATAAAAAGTATCATGCAATAGCTTATGCTAGCAAAACCATGACAGGACCTCAGCTTAATTATGCAACTACTGAAAAAGAGTTCCTTGCTGTTGTTTTTGCTATTGAGAAATTTAGATCTTACTTAGTGGGAGCTAAAAGAATTATTTATTCTGATCATGCTACTTTAAAATACTTGCTCACTAAGAAAGATGCTAAACCTTGTTTGATAAGATGAATTTTGTTGCTCCAAGAATTTGACCTGGAAATAAAAGATAAAAAAGGAGTAAAAAATTCTGTTGCCGATCACTTGTCTAGAATGCAGTTTGGAAATCACAGGAACTGCCCATCGACGACTCACTCTGGGATGACATGCTCTATGGAATCAACAGATCTGACCCCTGGTATGCAAATATTGTTAATTTTATGGTTTTAGGATATGTACCACTAGGAGGGAACAAAAGGAAACTCATCCAGGAAAGTTGTACTCACATATGGGATGAACCGTACCTTTTTTGACTATGCTCTGACGGCCTACCCAGGAGATGTGTATCTGCTGAAGTAGGAATAAAGATTATTTAAAGATGTCACAAATCATCATATGGAGGGCATTATGGGGCATTCCGCACACATGCTAAAATTTAGCAGTGTGGATTCTTTTGGCCAACAATGTATGAAGACACAAGAGAATTCATCTGAAGATGTGGACCTTGTCAGAGGCATGGCAATATTAATACAAGAGATGTCATGCCACTCACCAACAACCTTCAGGTTGAACTCTTTGATGTCTGGGGAATTGATTACATGGGACCATTCCCACCATCCAAGAAGTGCGAGTACATTCTAGTGGTGGTAGATTATGTCTCCAAGTGGGTCAAAACTCTACCATGCAAGAATGCCGACAACATCAATTCCAAGAGAATGTTTGAAGAGATAATATTTCCAAAATTTGGAGTTCCAAGGATAGTGATAAGTGACGGAGGATCACACTTCATCGACAAACATTTCGAGCAATACTTGTCAAAACATGGAATATGTCACAACGTCGCTACCCCCTATCACCCTCAGACAAGTGGCCGAGCAGAAATGTTAAACAAGCAAATCAAGAATATTCTTCAAAAGACAGTAAATGAGATGGGTTCTAGATAGAAGGACAAGCTTCCCGAAGCACTCTGAGCATACCGAACAGCATACAAGACACCTATTTGGATGTCTCCATACTAGTTGGTGTATAGGAAGACTTGCCATCTGCCAGTTGAGTTAGAATTCAAGGCTCACTGGGCTATTAAAAGATGGAACATGGATTTTGATGCTGCCGGAGTAAAGAGGAAGATGCAACTCTCGGAGCTAGATGAGTGGAGAGAAAAAGTATATCATAATTCAAAGATTTATAAAGAGAGAGTGAAGAGATGGCATGACAAGAGGATCAAGAAGGAGTTTGCCCTCGGAGATAAGGTATTACTTTTTAATTCTAGGGTGAAGCTCTTTGGACATGGGAAATTACGAAGCAAGTAGGAATGACCATTTACGGTGGTAAGCTCGTCATCACACGGAGCGATCACACTACAAAACGACGAAGGTATGTTATTCAAGGATAACAGGAAATAAATGTGGGGGAGACACCTAACGATAAAACAAATAGATTTTACCGCACGAATGAAAAATTTTGAGAATATATGACACGAGGACCCTACATGTCAAAGCGAACGTCGAAACACCACCCTAGCAGGGGCGGCCACCCAGAGCCAGGGGCGGGCTCCCAGCCTGTAGGCCCTCCTTGCTTCATCCTTTGACCACGGTCAGGTTTGCTCCCTACACATTACAATTTTTATATATATACTTCCTATTACATTTCGCATATTGAATTCTTGAATAAAACTCATTTAAATACTAAAAACCAAAAGGTAAATTATTTTAGTCATGATCTCTTTATAGACTCACACCATGATTTTTCCTGGGAGTCCTGTTGCTGTTGGGAACCTAATTTATAGGGACCTCGTATCACTTAAGTCATTGTGGAATGTGAGATAGTAGAATCATGAGAACCTGATTTCTGATACCTTGTCATTTGGAGAATTTCTTTTATAAAAAGTATTCCATGAGTTTTGGTGAATGTCTATTTCTGCAGGGTGCCAGCTGAAAACAACCAAAGATGGTCCACATGTCAGGTTTACATAGAGAGAAAGGACCATACACCAGAAAAGTATAATCAAGAAGACTTGGCAAGTCACCCCCTAGAAGGTGGGACCCACCTATCACTAAGACAGGGGCAGGTGCCCCCACCCTCCAGGCGACCGCCCCACTTAGGTGACCAATCAGGAGCAAGCTCCTAGATCATGCCTCCACTGCCTTTGAGGATGAATAATAATTGTTGATCAAGGTCAGTTTGGTCCGAGGGCTGTGGTGATTCCGAGAGGGCTATATAAGCAAGGCCCCTGGCCCCTGGATCAAGAGAGTTCAGAAACCCTATTTCATATTTTCCAGAGAGAATTCTTCTGAGAGGGGTCCCTTGAATGGATCTTTCTCTAGGGCACATACAAGAGAGTTTAGCTTTGTAGTCTCTATATGAGATTAGAGTTATTCTTCTAGATTAAGAGAGTTAGAGTGGAGGTAGAAGTTGGAGGAAACCTGACCTATCGGTGTCTCCTTTTCATCTTGTACCTATGGGATCAAGTCTCCTAACCCGAGGCTTGTTTCAAGGATTCTTCGGCAATTCAACTTCTAATACTAAGTACGTTGTTATTATTGTTCTTTGGTTTATGAGTTTACTTTATTCGCTTCACATAGGCAATAGAGTAATCATTCGTAGCGTAAGCATGGTGGTTGGGCTATGAATACTCGTAGATATCCCCTGTCTGGCCGGATCGTTGTGTAGTAATGTGGGACGTGACAATCCAATTGTTACCTTTAGAGCCTCCTCTCGTCAGAAGGTTTTGTAGGACCTAAGTGCCCTAGTTAAGCATCCTCTATGGTGTTTCTTTTCCAACAGTACGTCCCCTTAGACCAGTAGTTTCATAGCTTACCATAGGTTGGAACCAGACTGTCGTACTAGTCTTCTCTAATCACTTATATCTTCGCTATCTTGTAGTGCGGCCCAGGGGTAATAGTAAAGACTTGGTTAGTCATCGCACGCTTTCTCCTTACAGATAAAACAAATATGTACTCTGGACTTATGCCCCGGGTGAAGTGCTCACCGATATCCATGCGCTTGCGGATTATTTCTCTTAGATTTTTTCGTGTGCGTAACTAATATCAACAGGACTACCCAGCTGGTTGCAATCGATTCGAATCGTCGTATCTCCCGGATAGTGAGAAACTTGACCGGACTTCCTTCTATCGTAGTAACACTAGATGGAACATGATGGTTATGATGATTATATGATAAACCGGATATGGTTACTATTGTGATGCTTACTAATCAAGTGCTTGGTCTAGAATAGGTGCAAAGTTAGCCATAATAAGCTTCACTAAACTTGATGCTAAAATATTGACTAAAATATTGAAAGTAAGGACTCATGATAGTAATACTCTTTTTTGCAAAGTTATGCTATCCCACCAGCTCTACAAAATAAGCATTGCATATCCTTGAGAGTCTTTTCATTTTTCTCCTAACAGGTAAGTCCAACTGAGTACATTCGAGTACTTAGGGTTTATCCCACCATGTTGCAGATGAAGTTCTCGGCCTGTAGAAGAGGGTGGCTAACCACTAGTGGGCTCAACGACTCTATAATTATTTCTCATCTATATGCTTTTGTCAGAGGATGTCGCTCATGCTAGCAATGTATTGGGAACCTACATTATTATAATCATTTGAAAGCTATGTTGTTTTCACTAATTGGTTTTGAAACCCAAACTTGTAATGTTATTTGTGAACTCTTTTATAATATCATTCCGCTGCAACTCCGTGTATGTGATGTGTATTTGCTTGAACTATGGCAATCTTGGTTGTGATGGGATTTACCGATGTCCTTCATGACACTCGGCAGACCGGATTTATATAAGTAAAAGTATGTGCGTGTCAACGTGTTTAGCAAGGACAGTCATACTTGATCTTGTATAAATTGAGCAGTTTTGCCACATGTATTTATAGCCCGAATGGCGTAGCCATAAGCCTCCTCGGGCTGAGCAATCGGAATAAATTATGGAAAGGAATCGTCACTCCGGAGATCGAGGGAGCAGTTTGCGAAGGATTAAGAGACGCAATAGATTCAAAAGTTATTGCTTTCCATGATTATGATGTGTCAAGTCTCGAAGAATTGTTACAAAAAGGATTACACCCAAAACAACTAGCTAGCCCAAGAAGACTTCATTGGATTGAAGGGAGTCTGAACCCCACAAAGCCAAAAATGTGGGCCGCATCAGCTAAGAGATGGAAGTAGCATCAAGGAGAGAAGGAAGTAGACCTATTCATCAAGAATGCACTGGTCAACCTCGCAGGCTTCTTGACATAGGCGGCGTAAATAAGGGGAAGGTGTCCACACATCCGAGCCCTTCCAAGCACTGGAATAGAGCCTCATACCGATGGTGAGAAGACTCAGGTGATATCACAAGAATTCTTCTAGCCATGATGATTGATTCCCTTGCTTGACAAGGCACTAAAATGGGTAACACAATCACCCTAAACATAGGAGTTCTTCTAGCCACCAGGGGTTTTCATGGTGAAGCAGTAATCCAAGGAGGATCTAACAAAGCCGAGAGTGCTTGGAGGAGTGAAAGCAAGAGGAACATGGTTGGATTGAGTTGTTCTTGTTGAGATCAGGTGAATATTTATAGTCGACTGGAGAAGCTGAATCCAAGCACCGTGAAGAAATAGTGCACCCGTGGAACTTTGGAACATAGAATGCCAACAAAGAAGTGGCATACCCATGAAGCATGCAAATGACCAAGAGCATAGAGAGAAACAAAGCCAGTGAGCCCCGAGGTAAAGTTCTTGGCCCCTATTGAAGACACATCGAGCGCAGAAGATAATTTTGGAATAAAATCACTTTTATCCTAAAATTAGGGGGCATGTGTTGACATAGAAATTTGGTCTAAGACAAGAAGTCCCTAAAGACAAGAAAATTATCAAGAAGAGCCAAGTTCTCCAATCAAATTGGCTAAACAAATTGCTAGACCAGCTAGTGAAATGGCAACATTAGGGAATGAGCCCTATCAGCAGGATCAGCAAGGCGTAGAGCGAGAAGACACATCGGACTCCATAGAAGGGAAAGATTGGAGTCCAAGTTATCTTAGTTTAGGAAGTTTTGTTCACTTTTCTAAGTTTTGTAAACAGTCTTGTTTGACCAGGACTCGTAGTCAGGCCTTGGTTATAAATATTGAACCCCAGCCATTGTAATAGATATCTTACATTGATCAACCAAATCAAGTACCTTTACTTTTTGGCTCTAGCCACCCCTTAGGAGTAGGAGTAGAGTAGATTTCGATGAGTTCTTCGGGAAGCAGGGCTGCATCGGACGCCCTAACCTCTGGATTGTTTGTGAGTATCCATCACGACTTATATTGTTACTTGCATGGCTGCAACAAACAACTGATCTCTTGCAAGTCGTGGTATAAGTTAGTTATCGATCTATATTATTATTTGTAAGGCTGCAACAAATGACTGATCTCTTACAAATCACGACATAGATTAGTTATTGATTCGTATCAACCTTTACAAGGCTGCAATAGATGACTGATCTCTTATAAATGTTGGTATTAATCAAAGTTACTGATATTGTATTGAATAGTTTATTGGTTAATACAATATCACCAATTGCATGATCTAGATCGAGATTCTTTGGTCTTATCTATTTTAATCTATCGTCTGCTGATTACTATCATAGTTGACTTTAATTCTTGATGTTAGATCCTATTTTAATGACCAAACTATCTCAGTCCTGATCGTACATGGTAGGTGTTTGAAGTCATGTTCCATTAGGAGATAGATCCATTGATCACTAGTATCTAGTATGACTCCGCTATCAATGCTGCATCAGATGACTCGACCAAGATAGCACGTCAGATTGGACATTGGTGGTTAGTAGATCTATCTGTTAAGAAGAGCATGGCGTCAGCCACCCGCTATGTCCCCATCAGCTATTTAGCTGATAGAATGAGCTTTAACATGTATGACATGCCTTCATGATTCCTTTGCGATGTAAGTAGATCTATCGATTGCTGGTCTCTAATCTAGGGTTCTACCATCAATATTGCATCAGACGACTCGACCTATTGATGGTACAATAGATTGAGTCTATTCGTTTGTAGATTTACTTGTATCCAACAGATGAGTGATCATATGCCGTACGACACGGTCACTGGAATCAGATGTTTTAGCCGATAGCCTGCTTTGTTGATGAAGTATTAGCTGTTTATATGCTTTTACTTTGTTTTTATCTTGGTAAAAAACTAGTATGTCCCTCACATGTTCGCTTACACGCCTATCCTTGCATCTTTTGCATGTTTTTCATGATCATCGGCTAAGTTAGATCCATATAACTGAGTAAATAATAATTGTCGATATGCCTGTTTTGTTTACATTGTATCATGAATATGCTGGATATCGACTCTCTAGTCGATACCTTATCATGCTGGCCACTTGGCCGTATATTTAGAACTATTTGGACAAACACCGGTAATGTTCCACCTTAAATTAGTGATCAACCTTTCTCTCCTTGTCAATTGCAGGGTAAAATTGACTAGCACGCCCTCGGTCATGACCATCTGGTCTGGCGCCCTTCTTAAGTCCGGAGAGAGCTCGGGATTTGCTCCGCACGGTTTCTCTCGGCTTGCTTTGTGTTGGTGGCTCCCCGTCCCCCACTTTTTGTTGTCGACAATGACAAGTGGGCCTATATAAATGGAGGCGGCCGATCAATCAAAAGGATTGTATTAATTTCTACTCACCGTGAACCATGAATTCTTGAACCATATATATATCCATCGATCGATCTCATCCAAAGCTTGGCAACATGGAAATCCTAACCAACCCGAGTGATTTGAAGGCAGCCAGCCACGCTGGGTGTTGCTGAACTGCTACAACACAAACATGCTTGTGACTCCTTAGCCGACGCCAAGACCATGACTGCCTCCTGCACATCCTCCGGCCTACGTTTCAGTGTCTCCTTCAGCGCCGTGGCACCACCGGCAGCCTCCAGCTTCCACGATGACTGGGTAGGCGGCGATGACATAGGATGCCCTCTTGCAAGCGACAATGACGAGTACTCCCACTCCAATAGCAGCAACGAGTACTCTGGCAGTGACGACGACTCCTACTCCTATTTGAAAGAGATTGTGGAATAGATGATTGTATTCCATAATGTGTAGGGTACATATATAGACAGTCGGGGTGGCATGCAAGCCAACTGCATAGGCGCACAAGTACAGGGTGCAAACACTCCCCCGCAGTCTTATTGGGAGCACGATGAACATTAAGACTGGATCGGAATACTTGAAATATAGATGTTGAGAGACCCTTGGTGAAGACGTCGACGTACTAGGATGTTGTGGGGACATGGAAAACCCAAACCTAACCGAGGGTGACACGCTCCCGAACAAAGTGGAGATCAATCTCAACATGCTTCGTGCGCTCATGCTGGACCGGATTGGTGGAGAGGTAGACAGCACTAACATTGTGCTGACACTTGGAGGACCAGGACACAAGATTGTCACCGAGGAGCACCGCGTAGCTGGAGGTCGAGCGGCAAGTGTGGGGCACTGTAAACAACAAGCTAGGTAGGCAGAGAGTGATACAGAGTCAAGCCAAGGGAAAGAGTACCCTGTAAGTACCGTAGGATCTGCTTGAGAGCAGCAGGGTGCGGCTCACATGGAAATGCATGTAGAGACATATCTGTTGCACGGCATACGCAATATCAGATGAGTGAAAGTCAGATATTGTAGTGCACCAGCCAAATTGCGAACTGAGTTGAGTCAGCAACTGGAGGACCATCGGTGGACAACTTGGATTGCAGATCGACAGGGGTGCTGGAAGGACTGCAAGAACTCATCCCGATGCGCTCCAAGATGTCCAGAGTCTACTGCCGCTGAGAGAGAAAAAGGCCATCATCACAGCGGGCGACGGAGATACCATGGAAGTGATGGAGCTGTCCCATGTCAGTCATAGCAAACTTATGCTGAAGGGCTACAATAATATGTTGAAGAAATCTAGCTGACGATGCGGTGAGAACAATATCATCAACATAGAGCAGCAGATATGCAGTGTCAGATCCCTGGTGATATGTGAACAGTGAAGTATCCGACTTGGCCTCAACAAAACCAAGGGATAAGAGATGGGAGGCGAACCTAGTATGCCAGGCACGAGGAGCCTGCTTCAGACCATAAAGAGACTTGTTGAGCCGACAGACATAATCAGGACAAGACGAATCGACAAATCCAGAAGGTTGTATGCAGTAGACTGTCTCTGTCTGAGTGCCATGCAAGAATATATTTTTGACATCCAGCTGATGAATAGGCCAATTTTGAGATAATGCCACGGACAGAACCACCCGAACTGTTGCTGGTTTCACCATAGGACTGAAAGTCTCATCATAATCAATACCGGGCCGATGTGTGAACCCTCGCAAAACCTAGCGAGCCTTATAAAGATCAAATGAACCATCAACAAGAAGTTTGTGGCGATATATCCATTTACCGGTAACAGATTGACTCCAGGAGGTCGGGCAACAAGGTCGGGCAACAAGACACCAAGTGTCGTTGGCAATGAGTGCATCAAACTCAGCTTGCATAGCAGAGCGCCAATTGGGGTCTGACAGAGCGTTGCTCTTTCAAAGGAGCCTCCACGTGAGGGAGAGTATTGGAATATAAGTGAATTCCCCACATTTTCCTATCAGCTTAAGCTTTTGGGATGAACTAGTTGGTGCATGCAACTCAATATGGTATCAGAGACAGAGGTATCGAGTTCGAATCCTAGTTAGCGCAATTAAATAGAATAATTATTGTTTGCTCCGATACCATGAAAGAGATTGTGGAATAGATGATTGTATTCCATATTGTGTAGGGTACATATATAGGCAGCTGAGGTGGCATGCAAGCCAACCGCACAAGCGCACAAGTATAGGGCGACCATTGCTATATTTACATCATGCTAACACTATTGCTCGTTGACCGCAAGCACTCCAAGGATCCCAAACTCCAAATCATCACGACCCATGGTGATACCGTCCTCATCGAGATGATGCCGCTCAAATGCGATTCCTACTCAGCTCATACGTCTGAGTATTTCCTGTACGAGGCAGGCGCCGATCGAACGCCATCGCTATCCCTGTTCCCTAGCTGTCATGTTTCCATGAAGTTCTAGCATGGCGAGACAAAAAGCGCTCGCCAGGTTCCTATTACAACACCCAAGGCGCGCAACCTGTCCCTTGGAATGACATCGGCATACTGCGCCATGATGAGGGGGGGTCCTAGTGGCCAAGCTCGAGATGCCGCCTATATAACACGGCCAAGCTCTGCGTGCTCCGCCCCGAACACGACTGGGTGCTCAAGCGGGTGCCCATCATGCACCACGAAGGAGACGGTAAGTAGTGGCGCTGGATGGAGATCGACGCGGTCGTGCCTGTCGGTAGCTGCTTCATGTGCAAGAGTTGACTACCTCGGCGGTTTCCTCATGTGCGACATGGCGCAGGAGAACCCCAAACATTGGTACGTACTGCTGCCTGGGTTCCCAGCAAACATCACCACAACAGTGATCGGCCTAACATACAATATTGTCGCACCTTGGCCGCCGCGCGAGCCTGGTGCGGTGAGGTTCATCAGCGTTGGCCACCGCTGCTGCTGTGCGGCCTAGGCACGACCACGTGCGAGTGCTCTAGCTTCGCCTTCAACATGACGACGTGGACGCTGGCCCTGAGGATGGAGGAAGCCAGTGGCGTGATTTCTGTTAGAAGCAAGAGCGAGTTGTCCGTCAGGCACGTTCATCTTGCACAGGGGTACCATCCATTATCTCTTCTCTACAACTAAAAGGATCTAGATGTTATCGTCAGATTAGCAACTGATCGCCTCGCCCCATGATTAACCGCGCTAATCACCCCTGCCAACACCTCGCCCCGCTCGGCTCGCTCCGTGGAACCACCGCCCACCCCGCGATTCACCCTGCCCCACTCTCTCTAGCGCGAAACCACCGCCCGTGCACGATTCCCAGCCATTCAGCCCGCACCCAGCCGCTGCCTCGCTCCGCACGGCGTTAGTGGAGGTGGAGGACGAGATCTGTGTAGGTGGCCCCCGTGCCACCGCGACCACGAGCAGCCCCTGTGCCAACGCTGCCTCAACCAGTCCTGAGCCACCATGACCTCGACCGGCCTCTGCGCCGTCACCCAACCATTCAGCCCGCACCCAGCCGCTGCCTCGCTCCGCACGACATTCACGGAGGTGGAGGATGGGATCCATGTAGGTGGCCCCCGCGCCACCGCGACCACGAGCAGCCCCTGTGCCGATGCCACCTCAACCGATCCTGCGCCACCGCGACCTCGACCGATCTCTGCGCCGTCGCCGAACCGAGCAGGGAGCGGCCTTGCGCCGGTAACGCCCCAAGAGGCCCCAGGTCTAGTGCACCGCTGCTACATCTCACTTGGTCTGCCTCAAGCACCACGACAGTGGAGAGGGGTCCATAGGGAGACCTCCTGATATTGGTGAGGCCTTGTGCGGAGCAGCCATGACAGCAGCGCCGACAGAGGCCTGGTGCGGCTTGGTGCCGTGATAACGGAGGCAAGGCCCGCAACGACGCCCTGTTAGGATCCACCCTCCATCGCTATGTAAGCTTGTTATACAACCCTTGCTGCTGACGAGCCAGTACGCAAGCACGATCATAGGGGCATCGAATTCGCGAAGGATTGAGGAATGGTTCCCTATCCAGGATCTATTTTTGTTTAATTTTTAGTCCTGGTCTGTATATTATCATTCAGATGAGCTCATGGATATTTTGTTCTCATCTGATTCTGTATGAATTGACTGCTGATTATAAATGAAAACACAGGCCTTTTGCTCCCAACCATTGAGAGGTGTTGCACGTCGCCTCCATCCGTCATTGTCATTGGTAGCAGCTCGTGTTGCAGCTGCTCGTCCCTCTCCAATTGTTCATTTAAGGTAACTGATGAGTCATGGATTTTCATCTACAGTGATGTACATTATGATACATGATGATGTGCTGTTTGTCTCTTATACTAGAAGCTTGAGGGATATGAATTTGTGATCCATGGATTTTTTTATCCCCTGCTGCACGTATATCTTGGAATCCGATTTTTCTTCATGATGATTTGTCAGGTACCTTGCTGAGTTCAAGTCAGGTGCAGAGAGGAAGGATGCTGCAGTGAGGACCATGAATGCTTACAATGCTGCTCAGGTGTGATCTTTGTGTTCATGTCGAAAGGATGACTGTCATGTGGGGCCAAGCCTATAGGTGCAGGCGCGCCCGTGACGTGCGCAGGGACGCTGAACGCGCGGCGCATGTGGCTCAGGCCCAGGCTGACTCCACCACGAGTGGCTAGATAGGAAAGTTTAGATTGGTTTTCTATTTTCAGTTCCTAGAATTAAGGAGAGCTTTTGCCTCCCGTGAGTTGGACATCTGGCCATATATGCCTGTAAGCAGAACCGTGAAGGATAAGCAAGATTATTTCCATCTAATCTCTCTCTCTTTCTTCTCCAATGAAGCCCAGCCAGCCGAGGGGCAAAACCTTGCTACTGGAAGACACAACACGAGATTATGAGCTCCGTAGTCGAGGGCCAGCTACCCTAGATCACCACGCCCTTGACAACCTGGTATCACGATCCCAGCGTTCCTTGCCTGTTTGTTCCTCGTCACCACCGCCGCAGCCGCCCTCTGCCTTGCAAAGCCCACCACCGCCCACCGCCGCGGCCGCCATGGGAGACGACGCCACCAACAAAACCTCCCTGCAGGCCTCCCTGGAAGCCTTGGTGAAATCCATCCAGACCCTCCAGACCACCGTGGAGGCCAATTCCCAGGCCATCAGGCGCTTGGAAACCGCGACGTCGGGCAGCTCAGCGACATCCGGGCCTCGGTCAGGATCCGGGGAGCACCATCAAGACCGGCCACCGAAGCACTATCGGATGGATTTTCCGCGCTACGATGGCAAGTCCGATCCGCTGATTTTCATCAATCGATGCAACTCGTTCTTCCATCAGCAGCATATCATGGAAGAGGAGAAGACCTGGATGGCCTCCTACAATATGGAGGATGCCGCCCAATTGTGTTACATGCAAGTGCAGCAAGACGAGGGCATGCCATCTTGGCGGCGCTTCACGGAGCAGCTCAACCTGCGCTACGGGCCGCCACTGCACTCTGCCCCTCTGGCCGAGTTGGCCGAGTGCCGCCGCACGGGCACGGTCGAGGAGTACCAGGACCGGTTTCAGGCCCTTCTTCCCCGCACTGGTCACCTCGATGAGGCGCAACGGGTCCGGTTGTTTACGGGCGGACTTGAACCGCCACTCAGCATCAACGTGCGGATCCAGAACCCGCAAACCTTGGTGGCTGCCATGAGTCTGGCCAGGCAGTTTGAGCTCCATGAGCAGTATGTTCTGCAGGCGCCCAAGCCCGCGCCCCGGGGTCTGCTGCCAGCGCCTCCACCACGTCTGGCCCTGTCAGCACCGCCTAGAGCCAATGCTCCCACGCCGGCGCCGATCACAGTGGAGGGGCGCACCATCAAACGCCTCTCCTAGGCGGAGCAGGAGGAGCGCCGTCGCCTCAGCCTATGTTATAATTGCGACGAGAAGTTCACCTGCGGTCATAACCGCGTGTGCAAGAGGCTCTTCCTTCTCGAGGGTGTTGAAGAAGAGGACGACCCGAAGAGGACGACGCGGAGGACGCAGCGACCGAGGATGCACCCATGTTCTCCCTCCAGGCTATCGCCGGGGTCACCTTCTCCGACACGATGCAGATCACAATGACGCTCGGGCCAGCATCCCTCGTGGCCCTCCTTGATTCCGGCAGCACCCACAACTTCATCTCCGAGGCGGTTGCGCACCGATCCGGTCTCCCTCTCCAACACCGACCACGCCTCACAGCCATGGTCACCAACGGCGAGTGAGTTACCTGCTTGGGCATCATCCGCAGCGCGCCGCTGTCTGTTGGGGGCGACACGTTCCCTGCGGACCTGTTCGTCATGCCCCTGGCAGCCTACGACGTGGTGCTAGGCACCAAGTGGCTGGCTGCATTGGGCCCCATCGTCTAGGACTTCAGCAACTGCTCGTCTCCTTCTAGCACCAGGGCCGCAACTTCTGTTGGCAGGGCTTGGCCAGGCCCAAGGCAGCTATGAGCACAACTTCGGCCAGCAGCATGCTTCTGGAGGAGCTCTTGGGCGAGTACAGAGACATCTTCACCGAGCCCCAGGGCTTTCCGCCCCCGCGCAGCCGCGACCACAGCATCACCCTGGTGCCGGGGGTGCCGCCGATGGCCGTCCAACCCTACCGCTATCCAGTCCTGCACAAGGACGAGCTGGAGCGTCAATGTACAGCCATGATGGCCCAAGGGCTCATTCGACGCAGCTCTTCGGCGTTCTCGTTGCCGGTCCTCCTCGTCAAGAAGGCCGACGGGTCATGGCGGTTCTGCGTCAACTACCGTGCGCTAAACGCCATCACCATCAAGGATGCATTTCCTATTCTGGTGGTCGACGAGCTCCTGGATGAGCTCCACAGCGCCCGCTTCTTCACCAAGCTCGACCTCCGATCCGGCTACCACCAGGTTCGCATGAAGCCGGAGGACGTCGCCAAGACTGCGTTTCGCACGCATGATGGCCTCTATGAGTTCCAGGTCATGCCGTTCGGGCTCTGCAACGCCCCTGCCACGTTCCAGGCCCTCATGAACGACGTGTTGCGCGCCTACCTCCGCCAGTTTGTGCTTGTCTTCTTTGATGACATTTTGATCTACAGCACATCCTGGGCGGACGATCTGTGCCACCTCCGCATCGTCCTCGACACTCTTCGCCGGCATTGCCTCTTCGTCAAGCGCTCTAAGTGCTCGTTCGGCGTCGACTCAGTCTCCTACCTCGGCCACATCATCTCCGCGGCCGGTGTGGCCATGGATCCGAGCAAGGTTCAGGCCATCCATGACTGGCCTCAGCCTCGTTCAGCACGTGCTGTGCGCGGCTTCCTTGGCTTGGCGGGCTACTACAGGAAGTTCGTCCACAACTACGGAGCCATTGCTGCACCTCTCACGACTCTCTTGAAGAAGGAGGGGTTCGCGTGGAACGACGACGCAGCGGTTGCTTTCAGCACGCTAAAGGGGCGGTGACATCAGCCCCTGTGCTGGCCTTGCCGGACTTCACCAAGCCCTTCATGGTGGAGTGTGACGCGTCCACCTATGGCTTCGGCGTGGTGCTCATTCAGGATGGTCACCCGATCGCCTTCTTCAGCCGGCCGGTCGCACCGCGCCACCGCTCCCTCGCTGCATATGAGCGGGAGCTCATCGGGCTCGTTCACGCCGTGCGACACTGGCGGCCATACTTGTGGGGTCGTTGTATAAACAGTAGAGATGACATTGAAGTCGTGTCTGCTAATGATCAGTAATCTTGAAAGCAATATAATTTGGAATTATTTTAATTATTACATGTTTGAAGTGTATCTTGCTTTCTACAATGCTGAGTTTGTATTTCTCCATTAGGAATGATTACCAAAACAATTATTACAGAACTTTTCTTAATGTCAGTTGTCCTGCTGTATATTGCATTTCTTTTTTGATCCACTGAATTTAATCTTATGTACAATAATCACAAAAAAAGGCACTTGTCTAAACTGTAGCTGTAATCAACCTTATGACATTTGTACTGTTTCAGGCTTATATGTTCAAGTATGATTCAACACATGGTCCATTCAAAGGCTCCATAAAGGTTGTCGATGTGTCAACCTTGGAGATTAACGGGAAGCAAATCGAGTTACAAGCAAAAAGTAAGAATAGGAGGGTCTCAGGTTGCAAAGCCTGCCTGCTATGCGCTGTGTAATATAAATGTTTATTCAATAAAGTCAGGCAGCTAGCAAAACTGAATATATATATTGGTTTGTGAATGTGTCTGGTCCTTTATTGAATGGTTACTTGGCTAGATTTAATCTTTGGTGTCCTCTGATATTCTATTCTGGTAATGTCCAACACCCAAGTTCCAACTAGTCTCCTGTGTTGACTGTCTTTGGAAATTAGTTAGTGTGTGGCCTTGTATTGTCAGTGTAATGAATTTCTTATTTTCAGATAAGGATATGATCTTCTCTGTACCAATTGCTAAGTGATCAATTTTAGTATGGTAGTGTTGTCCAAGCATGTCACATATATTGATCAATTTCAGCATTCCACACTTTTAACATTACTAGTCTCTGATGCTGATTTGAATAATAGTTTTATTTCTGATATCCCGGATCTTGATATGTTTCGTGTTGGTATGTAAGTATATGATCAACCTTCTGCACTGTGTAGGTACTGCATGCTGGCAGTGATAACAAAAATGCATTCAAAACACTACTGCGGTCGAATACAATCAGGTTAGATTGCTTCCCTCTTGGTATGGACAATCAGGTATAGTCAGCATCTGGTGTGATTCGTTTTTTACAAATTTCATGCAGTTTGTGCAGGCGATCTAGGATACTATAAACTTTGAATATGGCTCGAATACATGGAAGCTAATGTTTATTTGGAATTCTAAGGTGCTTGTGGTCTGCATTGTTTGTATTCTAACAATGATAGGAGGAGGTTGGTAGACAAGGATGACTATTCATTGCTCTGAATTTTGTTTCATTTGATAAATTTTCTTAATTAGTAAACCCTGAAAGGGTGGTTCCAGGTTATCATTATAATCACCAATGACCAATGTCCCTTTCCCCCTATTTTTTTGATGGATTTCTGATCCCGTAATTACTTTGGATGAATTATTTTCAGCTGCTCCATATGATGTGGCTTTCCTTAATTACGCATGCAACCAAATGATACTTTGTGTTAGATAGAATCTTGCTTACAATTATGTGAGATCCCTTATGATGGCAGTTTGGTTCAGAATCAACTAGCTATGCGACCACTATACTAGCAGCTTTACTATTACCTTATGCAATCTTGACAAAATTATAGTTTACATGCAAGTGACATTCAAGTGTAGTGCTGAACTCTCTTTAGTCTTCACTGTCTGTTCAGATCAGTAGATGCACCAGTAGCATTTGCATGATAGATTACATGCAAGTGACATTCAAGTGTAGTGTCTGATGGTTTAGCTGGGGTCATGAACAATTTTTTGTGCAATCTGTTGCGTGCACCAATGCATTTTTCCCATTGGCAAATAGGGCTTCGGTTGCTTGATGCCATAAATGTACCATATTATTGCAATTTTATTTTATTCCATTGTACTTCTGTTAAGTGCCAGAAGGCTGATATCCTGATAAGTTTGCTGACCCTAAACACTAAGAGCAGCCGCAATGTACGTAAAAAGCGATGCTTGGTTTTTCTCTCATGTTTGGAGCATCGCTTTCTCCACTGCAGCATCCGATGCTAATTTGGAGAAAGCAGGAATCGAAGCTTCAATTGCTTGATGAATAGAATATTATTTGTATGTTTGATGGCAGTTAAGTCGAGCTGTTGTATTTTATTGAATATAGGCCCCACGCTGAATATCATCGACGCTTGCCTGCTGTCCATTGCAACTCCTTGTGATTGTGCCTGTATATGTGATTTTGATTTAGGGGCACATAACACAGGTGTTCCCCTCCCCCAACTCCCCTGCTATTTGCTTGTTCCTCTGCGGATCTCTTTTACATGGTTGGTATGCATCGCCTAGGGTTAGGTGCTGTTGTGGTCCATGCTGTGTGCTTTTAATTTGCTCTGATTGTGCCTGTGCCCTACCACCTGATTTTGCTTCTGCTACTGCTTACTGTATTGCTTTGTGTTGTGGGACACTCTGATATGTATATTTATGTTTTGAGTCTGATGTGTAGTGTTCTCTGCTTCATGGACTGGCCTGTCATATGGACCAATGTCTGCTTGGCACTTTGTTTACACTTTTACATTACACAACGCACAAGGTGATGACTGATGAGTGTTAAATATATATAGTCTTGGGCCGTTGCTATCGTAAACTTCTGATTAGTATGGCCTCATTCGGCTGGCTGGTGGCTGGTGGCTGGTGCTGATTTGTTGTGAGAGAAAAATACTGGTGGCTGGCTGGTGGCTGGTGGCTGGTGCTGAAATGATGTAAGAGAAAAGCACTGCTGGTTGGCTGGCACCCAGCCGAACGAGGCCTTCATGCCCATCCAGTGTCCCCCATAAACACTTAAGTGGGTAGGGTGCCACACCTCGCCACAATGCCTCAAAAATCATGCTTTTCGGATATCGGATTGTGGTGGTTAACATGTGTAAGATATACCTAATGACAGGACCGTTTTGTCTCTTTTCTTTCAGACCGCTTGTAATTGAGCTGATGTATTGTTCATTTGAGTCATCCTGTAACTAGCTTGTTTATTTGCTTTTGGCATACCTGACATGAACTCGATGACAGTGACCAGTAGCAGGAAGATACATGCTGCCAAGCAACACCTAACAATGGTATGGTCTGACCCTGCTTCGTGTGATCTTGTTACACTTGGGATTAATGTTTTGTCCAGTTCTCAGTCTACTGATATTATCCTTGTCTTTGCTTTATTATTAGATCAGTCTATATATCCTGTGCATTTTACAAATCCAAACACTATCCGGCTAACTGGTTGCAAACCAGTTCAGCTCATGGTAATACTGTTATCTATTTTTCACCCTTGCTGATTTTATTCATACCATTTTCAGTTTTTTTTCTCGAAAAACACAGAAGAGCTGTGCTTCATTGCATTAATAAGAAAGATAGGTTAAGAACCCTTTACAACACACGCCACACACCACACTGTTTGACTGATTACATTCGCGCCCATAAACTAGCTGCCGAGGTGACCGAACCATACATGCTAACTATCAGGGAGTGGGGCAGTCAGGAAGGACAGCCCCCGAGCACCTGCCATGCACCATAACCGGTGCTCCTCCCCTGCAGCGACCAAGGCCCTGGCGACACTAGGCGTTACCCCATCGAAAACACACCGGTTTCCGTGATTCCACAATGTCCAGGCCCCAAGGATTATTGGTGAATTTAGCCCTTTCTTCGTCTCACCATTCACAGCAGAACTTGTCTTCTCACACCACCAATCAAAGGAACTGTCTGAAGGTTGTGGAGCTTGAACATGGAGCCCGACTTGCCGAAGGAGAATGTACCAGAAATGCCTTGCCTTGCGAAAACGAATGATATTAGGATATGGTTGATGGTATCATCATGCTGATCACGTAGAGGACATTGTTCAGGTTCAGGGTGAGGCAATCCTAGCCACGCAAGACGATCTGCAGTCCAGCACTTATTATGTGCAACCAGCCACAAAAAGAAACGGCACTTGGCCAGTGCCCATGTTTTCCAGATCCGCTCATAGTGGCCAAAAAGCATGGAGCCGAAGAAAAAACCCTCATATGCAGATTTGGCTGAGTATTGCCCACTGGAGGAGAGTCTCCAAATATGCGAGTCCTCAACTCCAGGATGTAGCTCAAAACCAGATAGGAGGTCCCAAAGTTGTAGAAAATCCACTATATATAGCCCCAACTGTGATGACACCTTGTATATCTTTAACCTAAGTCCGATCAGTGAGAGCTTCCTGAATAGTGTGTTTTTTAATTCTTC
Organism: Saccharum spontaneum; assembly: GCA_022457205.1. Classification (NCBI taxonomy): domain Eukaryota; kingdom Viridiplantae; phylum Streptophyta; class Magnoliopsida; order Poales; family Poaceae; genus Saccharum; species Saccharum spontaneum. The sequence continues at coordinate 27,878,793 of CM039613.1, read as the reverse complement.
TCTTCAGAACAGTAGCATAGAGTCGAGGTGCAAGGTCCACAATGCACTGTCCATGGAGCCACTGGTCCGTCCAAAAGATGGTATGCGAGCCATTGCCAATTTCAGAGATGATGGCCACCGAGAAAAAAGAGCGCACATGGTCAGGGACTTGAATTGGTAGTTTGGCCAAGGGACGATTGGGTTCTGTTTTCTGAAGCCAAATCTACCTCATGCGTAGAGCCCATCCAAGGGTCCTGAGGTCTCCCAGTCCACCCAACTCAGGGGGGCGGCAAACTTTCTCCCATGCAACTAGACAGTACCCACCCTGTACATTTTTTTGACCACGCCAAAGAAAGCCCCGCCGAATTTTGTCTACAGCTTTGATGGCCCATGGCTGGCAGTCAATGGCCATTAGGAGATAGACAAGCATAGCTGTCAGCACGAATTGAACGTGCACTTTTCGACCAGGACGCGTCATTAGGTCCGCCTTCCACCCAGGTAGCTGGTCTGCAATTATGTCAATAATTGGTTGGACTTGCGCTTTTGTGAGCTTTGTTAGAGAAAGGTGCAAACCCAAGTATCTGCAAGGGAATGCAGCCAATGCACATGGAAGTAGATTCTGCAGGACAGCAAGTTCTATTGACCAAGGTTCTTAAGGCGTCGCCTAGGCATCTGGGCGATTTTCCAATTGAGGTGTCAGACTCGCCATGGCTTCCGCGCACATGGCGTCGCCTCACTTGCCAAGGCGTCAGACGGACGCAGCACGGGCAAAAAGGCAACACGCGCGGGAGGAAAAGGTGCTGCTCATGGGAACAAAAGGGGCATGCAAGAGAAAAAGGCACCGTGCGCGGAAGGAAAAGGGAGGTCGCGCGCGGGAGAAACGAGAGCGATTCACACGCCTACACCTCTATGAGGAGGTGCCCCACCTGGAATCCGCGTCATTTGAGAGTTGGAGGGAAAGAAAGGAGAGAGGGAAAGAGAAGAAGGCAGTGGAGCACCTGGAACCCAGTGGTAGGGCAGCCTCCAGCTGCGGCTCCCGTCCCTTTCTCCTCGACTTGCGATGGTGGCCTCCACCTGCGACTCCGGTCCCCTTCTCGATTCGCGACCTCTATCTGCGACTCCCGTCCCCTTCCGATTCGCAATGCCTCCACCGCCTCTGCTCATAGGTCCGTCTTTTCTCCCCTGTTTGCTCTTCCTTCCCCGTCCTTCATCTGCTTTGCTCCTTCCATTGATCTGCTCTGCTTCTTTGGTCTCTGCCCCCCTCCTTTGCTCTTCCTACTCCCTCCTTCCTCTGCACTACTCAGGCTGCTCTATTCTGCAGTTCTGCACTAGTACTTATAGCACTACTTAATATGGTACAGTGGTATTATATGCTAACAATTGTCAATATTAAGGTATAATTTGCTTCTAAATTCTAGATGCATTATATGTTAAGATGTTTGTATGGCGTCACCTCGCCTCGCCGTGCGCCTTAAACGCCTAGGCATCTGGAAGGGGGTGGCTCGCCGCACCTCACCTTACCACCTTAATAACTATGCTGTTCACCACACCTGATGGGGAGAACATTACTCTTTTGGAGATTGGTTCTAAGACCAGAAGCTTCTCCAAAGAGAGTGAAATCCATTATGATGGCAATATCATTGGCTTCAGGTCGAAGAAATAGAACCACATCGTCCACATATAGTGAAATCCTTTGTTGTAACGGCCGTGTTGAGAGTGGCTGCAGCAAACCTTCATTGGCAGCTTTAGAAATCATTTGTCCCAGAACATCCATCACCAAGATGAATAGCATTGGAGACAATGGATCCCCCTTGCCTTAACCCATGCTGGTGAGGGATATGCTCCCCGGGAATCCCAATCAGAAGCACTTGAGTAGAAGTAGATAGTAACCCAGTAATTATGTCCCTCCAGATCTGCCCAAAGCCGAAGGATTGCAAAACCTCAAGGAGAAAGGGCCAGGAAACCGAGTCAAAAGCTTATAGAAATATCCAACTTGAGGAGGACACGCGGTTGCTTCTGTTGATGCAGGAATCTTGCTGTCTGTTGTACCAGCATAAAATTATCTTGAATGAAATGGCCTTTTATGAAGGCACTTCGGTTTGCTGACACCATTTGGTAACCTGCAAGACGATTCACTAGTAATTTAGTAATTAGCTTGGCAAAACTGTGAACTAGGCTTATTGGCCGGAAGTCCTTGGGTTCATCAGCAGCTTCCCTTTTGGGGAGGAGAGTTATATAGGCCGTATTGAGAATCCCAAAATTCATGAATTTTCTGCTCCAAATCGCTGAAACAGCAGCCATGATATCAGACTTGATTATGGACCAGCAGGATTGTAAAAGCGACCTGTAAACCCGTCTGGCCCTAGAGCTTTGTCTGAAGGGAGTTGCTTAATTGTTGCCCAAATTTCCTCTTCTGTGAATGGCTGCTCAAGGTCAGCCAAGTCTAGAGCACTGAGACCTAGCTCTGTCAGATTAAAGGTGCGCTCTCTATCCATGCAAGTCCCAAGCAGGCCCTCATAGAAGTCATCAACAATTCTAGCTTTGTCCTCATTGGTATATATATGCCCATCTAGTCATCTACAACCAGCCTAGTAATTAGGTTCTTCCTCTTCCTGTGTCGAGCATGAAGTTATAACAGCTTTGTGTTTGCATCCCCGTTCATCCTTGCGGATTGCTATTCACATGGTTTTCTGGTTTCATCATCAAACTCCTCGTCATGCTATTGAATCTTAGATACAATTGCTGGGGTAAAATTACTAAGATACTTACAGTTTAAAATTTGCATTTCACTAAGATACTTACAGGTTGCTGCTTTGCCCCCAGCTCTAATGCCTGATCTGAAGTGTTCTATGCTGTATTTGATCCTAAATATACAGGATCACAAGAAGAGGTGATCATGAGGTTCGCAGGTGAGTGTAATTCTTATCTGAAAAAGAATACTTCTTTTATTCTTCTGTTGAGCTCTCAGCGTTTTAATTCTGCATCATTTAATCTTGATAGAAGAAGGTGAAGAAAATAGAGATGATTTACAGCCAGTCGTGCTCTGAGTTAGTAGACAGGGGGCAGCTCAACACCTACTACTCCCTCTGTTCTAAATTATAAATCATTCTGACTTTTTAGATACAATGTAAAAATTATGTATCTAGACATAAGTGTATATCTAGATGGATAGCAAAATTTGTGTACGTAGAAAAGCCAGAATAATTTATGATTTAGAACGGAGGGAGTAGTTAATAAAAAGAGATGATAGTATTTGTATCCTTTGTTTCTCCAGCTTGTACATTCTCATTATGCATGTGTGTATGCGATAGACATCTAAATATATGTGTGTGTATGTGATAGACACCCGAATCTAGTGTATGCAAATATGCATGTGTAATATATTTGCAAATCTGTATGTGTAATGTATTTGCATGTTAAATCAAATTTATCGTGTACTTTAAATCCATGTTGTTATCATCATCACACTATAAAAGAGCAAGTTTTTTTAGGGGTTTCTTCTTTTATAATAACCGTTTGATCTAGACGTCGTGCTATATGAGCCCTCCGTCATCCGTGATCTTACATATAGGATGAAAGACTCTTCCTAAATCAAGATTCCTCCAGACCGCGTAATCTCTATAATCTCTCCCATAATCTCAAGGTTCCATATTCTTTTTCGGTACACTCCTACACGGATCCGGTAGACAAAATTATGTTCTTTTTTCTTTCCACGAACTCAAGCTTTTTTTCCACGAACTCAAGCAAGGACGTTTTTTATTTCGTTTTTGTTGTGTTCTCTTTTTCCCGTAAAACTCCCAGCGACGTTTTTTAATTTTCTTTTTTGTGTTCTTTTTTCACGTACAACCCACGTACGGATCCTTTTATTATTTTTTCCAAAAAACTCACGATAATCCGAAACTCCAATTCTGTTCCCTTTCGGGGGCTTTTTTTTTGTTCCTCTCCGTAACTGGTATGTTTTTCTGGTGGGACGACGTCCCCTTAACTGACTCGGTATGGATCCAGAGAAGCTCGTGCGAGGTGCGACCTATCACCTATCCCCTTAACGTGGCTCTGTATACTCCCAAAATAAATCAGGTACGAGTATTGTTAATCGGCGAGCAACGAAAGCTGAGGCGGCAAGCTAGCATGGAGCATGACATGAGGAAGGCGGCGTGGCTGGTGGTGGCGGGGACAACATGTCTGCCGCTGCAGTGGCGGACCCAGAATCATTTGTTTGGGTAGGCACATAGTATAGAAACAGTACTCCACAGTACGCTACAGTTCTCGCTACAGTACTCCGTTACCTTGGTCACCGGAAATCTGGGTAGTCCTGGGCCTACCCAAAACCCGGCTGGGTCCGCCACTGTGCCGCTGCTCATGGTGGTGGAGCGCGAGATGCAGATTGACCACATATCGATTCTTACTAATCTTCTATCGGTACTTCGGTAGTGGTTAGGTTTGTATAATTGTCAGCATTGTATTCGTTGGGTCAATGTAGTTAGGATACGTGCTTCTTGATGAGAAAAATAAACCATGATGAATTCTCTTGTTATGTATGTGAGCAGGAACTTTGCTGGAGAAACAATAATAAAGCAGATTGATATGTACGTCCAAGGATATAATTAAATATTAAAAATAGTGTGAAACCCTTTTTTCATTCCGCCAACTCATGATCTCTCTTTTGTTTACTCCCTTGTTCTTGATACATATATGCCTGTGCATTGCATTGAGGCCATGATTTTTTAACTGAACCGAGACGCGTGAGCTACGAGGGATTTGTATAGGATGCGGACACGTGAATTCAATCTTCGTATCGAAATCAGATAGGACGAACATGCTAACTCCAAGTCAAGGATGATTCCCATTGTCATTTTCAATAAATATTTAATTTTTTTTTTCTGTTGCAATGCACGGACATGTTTGCTATCACACTATAAAAGAGTGAAGGAATTGAAAATAGCCTCTCGCCCTGATGTAGATAGCACAATTGATACTACGACGGGTTCTCTACCCATACGAGGATAGATCGACAGAAGTATGAAAATGGGATAAGATAGGGACAACAACAGCCGTTTGAAAAGGTGTCAAGTCAAAGTGCATGCAGTTGAGGCATCCTGACGAACAAATAATTTAAACCTTGTTCTACACAACCTGATCAAATCAATCAAGCACTTGCGATCACCATTATTGTATATCGTCAATTCAATTAACATTTTCATTGCATTTAAAATAGTTTTTACAAACACGTGGGTGTCGCAAGTGCATATTTGCTAGTCTTATATAAGGCCGACTCTCTATACCTTTTTTTTTCTTTTTTTTAAAAAAATAGCAAACATGCCCATGCATTGTAACGGGATGCATAACTTGTACAGTTATCTAATAGACGAGTTGTGGCTTGAAGATTTTTCAAGATCGTGTCATGTGCTCTAATTTATTTGGGATTGGACCCGCATCCTACTAGACGCTGCTCCATCGGTCTCACGGGGACTTAAGTAGCACTATTTATTTACCACAACAAACTCATACATATCGAAACTGTGCATTTGTGCGTTCAGACTCAAAAAATATGTAAACTGGTTTGTCCGATTCGTCAAGTCAGATACTAGCAAAAGCAGGCTTATAGTACTCATCATTTTGATGAAATCCATCAGCAAGGAACTTATTATTTCCACTTTGAAGCTTGGTCTTCAACATAAGCTTGACAATGAGTTGAGACTGCAAAGCTTCTTTTCATGCATAAGATTATCCATCATTGTACTGAGACAGAAATAGATGCATATATGTTAGAATGATAATAAGTTGGTTCCACAAAACATACTGCATACATACATGTATGTGCTAATCAAATAACAAAATATGGAACAATATGGAAGAATGGGTTAGAATGTTAGATGTCATCTTTTTTCAATATCCTATTTAGCTTATTCAAGCACAAAATTACTGACACCCAAATTGATGAAGCTAAACTAACATTGAGTGCCCTTCCCACTGCCAAGGCCACCTGCAAGTTCAAATGTCTTGTGAGCATGATACTTTGTTCAGTGTTAGCATACATAAAAGACACGTATCAAGTAAAGACACAATCGTCAATTTTTATGAAGGAAATGACCCAACTTGATTTTGAAATGAATGTTTGTTGAGACTCTATGGAAGGGTGTAACGAGCCAACGAGCCTTGTATGTTTAGACACTCATAAAACAATATATTATCCAAAAACAATATATTAGTGTCTAAGCTAGTAACTGATGACTCTATGGAAGTGTGAAAATCCTCGCACAACCCAGCGAGCCTTGTAACGAGCCAGAGAGCCATCAGCATTGTGCTTGTGACGGTAGAGCCATTTTCCTAAGACGATATTAGCATGTGGTGGTGGTGGCACAAGGTCCCATGTTTGATTAGCAATGAGGGCACCATATTCCTCCTCCATGGCACACTTCCAATTCGGAATCAGAAAGACACCACGATATGTTTTTGGAAGCAAGCTGATATCTGTGGAAGCCGCAGACAAATTGCAGTATGCCTTCCCGTCATGTTGTCGTGGTTGGCTGATGCCAGACTTGCCCCTGGTTTGCATGGCATGCTAGTTGATGGTGGGAGGGATAGGTACAATAGGCGCTTTGGATGAACGCATAGCAGCTGGGATGATAGTTGTGGTGGAGCCAGAGGACGCAGGTGATGGCGCTAGAGGAGCAGTGGGCGCTGGTGGAGCAGCGGCAGCTGGTGCAGCGGCGGCAGTAGGCGCTGGTGGAGCAGCAGCAGTGGGCGCTGGTTTGACAGTGGCAACTGGTGGAGCAGCAGCAGCGGGTGGTGCCTCGGAGACCGGCGGTGCTGCGATGGCCAGCAATGTTGCAGGTGGTTGCTGCCAGCGAGTGTATACCTACGTAACTGAAGGCCGATAGTGGGGCAATCCTCCAGCAGAATCCCTGGACTGATGTCCCGGACTAGCAACAGGGGCGCTTGGGGCCAACTCTTGGCCCGGACTGGGTTCTGGCAGAACCGCTTAATCTAATCACTCCCAAGAGTACTTGTCTACCATTAGACACTAAGTACCCACAAGAGTGCACCAAACTCTGCAGTTCTATCGAGCACACCATAAGAGAGAACTCAAAAATCCACATTTTTACATCAGATCATAAATGAGAGATAAAACTTACAACGTTCTTAGTCATTTCTTATATCCCTTTTAATACAACATCAGAGTTATTGTGGAAATAAGGATTTATTTAATGACATGGTCAGCATTAACTTGGTTAACATTTATATACAAGATATGATAGCAGATTATACAACTTTTCTTCATAAAACATTTAGTGAGGGTTTAAATAGACACTACGGTCGTAGCATGAAAGGAATCCTCTCTAAGCCCACCAGGAGGTTTCCACACACAAGAGTCAGCTCTAGCATCCACTGGCACCTGCAACAGGGGGAATATAACCATGATCACTTATTGTACTCAGCAAGATTTACCCAACAGAAGGAAATAAAAGACTTCAAGGATATGCAAGGCTATTTGCCTTGTGGGTTCATTTCATCTGCAGGAAGCATTACTAAATGTGCATCCTTGTATTCAGCTTTTATTAGCCGTCGTCATTTGTTCATTAACCAACCATTCTATGTAAGCACCTATGCTACTTTTCTAGCAAGGGTTGAGTAGTCAGAAATATTTTATCATCTTCCATGTTCCAGTTGTTACAACGGTGCTAGACCATAGCCAAGTCGTACCGTTACGTAGAAACGGCGATTCACGAATCAATGTATTCCAGCTAGGTACCCCAAAACACACGCCTCATTGTACCCCGGGCACATACAAGACCAAACCGTTTCACTCCTGTCAAGGGCTCCAGGTCTCCTTTCTTCATTGGTAGGGTGTCATCCACCCAAGCTCTCGATGGTGCGGTGAAGTAGTGTCCTACATTATAAATGTCTACAAGATTCGCAATTTCTAAATCTTCCGTCTTCTCCGGAATCTTACCTTTTTCGGTCACAGGAACTGAAGCTGCTAGCTGAGGAATTGGGTCTTTGTTGCTAATTCCATCCTTGATTCTGTTGAGGGTGATAGTTGCTATTATTGTTGATGTAGTTCACATCTTCTTGGATCTCAGGACAGTTGCTTCCTGAGTGACCAATGCCTTCACACTCTTCACAGGTCATGCGAGAATCGTGGATGTGCATGACTTGTTTCTTCTCATTGTCTCGTTCATCAAGCTTCTTCATGAGTAGATCTATCTTAGCAGATAGCATGTCTACCTCTTTGAGTTGATGCATTCCTCCTCCTCTCTTGCGTGGTCGATTGCGTTCTTCGTTCCATCCTTGGTTGGAAGCCATCTTCTCCACAAGAGTGGTTACATTATGAATAGTGAGTGACAAGAACGATCCTCCAGTAGCTGCATCCATGTTCTCATGGGTACTAGTGGTTAGCCCATGATAGAAAGTCTACATGAGTAGCCAATTCTCCATCCCATGATGAGGGCATTCTGATATGTAATCTTGAAAGCGTTCCCATGCCTCAAGGATAGATTCATCGTACTGCTGCTAAAAGCTTGAGATTTTTACACGTAGAGCATTGGTCTTGCCTACTGGAAAGAACTTTGCTAGAAAGGCTGTGGAGCAGATTTCCCAAGTAGTGTTCTTCTCTTTGTTGGCGTAGAACCATTGCTTCGCCTTTTCCAAGAGTGAGAATGGGAATAGATGGAGTAGTACGGCATCTCTAGAAACTCCCTTGATGGTGAAAGTACTACAAATCTCCAGAAAGTGTTGGAGATGAGCGCTTGCATCTTCATTAGCCTTCCCATAAAACTAGCTAGCTTGCACCATGTTGATCAAAGCTAGCTTGAGCTCAAATCCATTATCCCCCACATTGACTGTTGGTCCAGTTCAGATGTTGGTAGTGGTTGGAGCAGAGAATTCATGGATAGTCTTGTCTGCCATGGCTTCAAAATTTGGTGTTTAGCTTCTTATCTGGTTGACTTCTGATGAAGTGGTTGGAACCTTCTTAAGCTTGGCTCTAGTCTTTCTGAATAAAGCTTTGGGATTCTCAACGTAGTTTGTCGGAAGTTCAAAACTAGTCATACATCACCTTGCATAAGATATAAATAGACAAAGCTAGGGTGAGCCTATTTGAGTAAAGGATCAATAGTGTATCTCAATTTTCATGGTGTAAAAGTTATTCCTAGATATTCAACTCTTTATCCTAGCTACCTCCTTTCCTTCCCCGACAACGGCACCAGAAATGCTTGTTGACATATCTTAGCATCAATTAAGTTAAGTTGTCATCCCTAACATGACACTAGAGACGTGGTTGTACCTATGATCATGACACTTACTCAAAAGATATAGAATAAAGGTTATCCACAAGCGCACAGATAAAATACACCTGTTGTAGCATTTCATCCAGGAATGTTTCAGCTATTGTTATTTATACTTTACCACTAGGAAGGAAAAGGGGTACAAAAGATAGCAGCTATAACTTTTACACACACGTGATAAGAGTTCCACTAGATCACTTACTCAAGCAGGGAATCAATCTCACAATAAAGATAAATATATATAAAGGTAAGTCCAGGATAAATCTTAGAGAACTCCAACCTATAGCACTAGCATTGATTAGAACAAAAGATTAAAGACTAACACCTATGTCATTCTAACAAGTCATAGAACACATTGATTAGTGCAATTTCATTTAGCAATCATCGTCTAGACTACTTTATATCTACACTTAAGAGAGATTACAATGGCGGATTAAGATCAGAGCATAACCACACCGTGCGACAATAGGTCTTGCTAGGCCTATATTCGGAGAGTGGACTATAGAAGACTCATTAGGAATGTCACACCCGTGATCTACCACATGGCTTGGAATATAGGGTGCATTCATAGGTAAACAAGGTATAAGCACCACGCTTACACTATGTTTACCACTCACCCACAGATCTAATGAATGAGCGCTATACGAACATGACCTTGAACATAAATATAATCTAGCTATGCTAAACATATAATCAAAGTAGACGATGAACATTATAATTAAGAACACATAAAAAACTAAGAACTTAGTCATATCTATTGAGAACAATATGATCAACTAGAACAAGAACTAGAAGAACAAATAAGAACTAGAACAAGAATAAGATGAACTAGAAGAACAAATAGATCAATATTGTTATTACAAGAGAGAAGTACAAGGCTTTACCGAGCCTCCTCGTGACTTGATCCAGAATCCAAGCTATGCTTGCCGCCTCTAATTCTATTCTATTCTAGCTATGCCCTAGGATTGGTGGAGCTCTAAGGTTATCCTTTCAAGGGACACCTCTAACTGATTATGAATTGATTGATTGATTCTCTAGAGGGGGGTCTGGGTCTGGTTTTATACCCTGATGGGATGAACCGTAGCCCTCGAATCAAACCGACCTTGAACAATGGCCAAGATGTGAACCTTATGTCGTTTGTAAGCCGCCACGGGAAGGGGAGGTCACTTCCAGGTGGGACCAGGCCGGCCGGCCAATGGGTGGGGTCGGCCAGCCCCCCTGTCGACGCTTCGGCTCTGTCTTTGTTCAAGTGTCTTCTCGCGTCTTCTAGAGTCTTCCAGTGTTGATGCCCATCCGGTTTGCGCAGATAGACGTGTCGTGATGGGATTCTCTCCATATTAATTCCTGTTTTCCTGTTTAATCCTTATAAAACACAGATTCACCAAAGCTCATGGAACTTTATCAGTTAAAACCCTAAACCTATGTTGGTGATGACATCCATGCCCTTTTCAATGTTCAATTGACCTTTAAAAGTGATAGTTAATTACTGTCAACAAACTCCCCCAAGCTTACCCTTTGCTAGTCCCTTAGCAAATTATTATGATGGATTAGGAGTTGCTGCAATGCTTTCACACCTCAAAAATACACATGCGTTCAAACAAGAATCCTCCTCTGGATTAGAGTAAACTATTCTGACTTTCAAACTTACCCATATTACCTTCAACCACGGGCTTCTTAGCCTTCACTTGGGTCTTGAGCAGTTGAAAAGCAAAACGATCAAGTCAAGCACTATGTCTCAAGCTCTTTGCTCAACTTTCATTCCAGAGTTTTGCAAGATTTTCAAAATAAAACTCAGAGTTTCTTTTGTATGACCCTCTCAAATATCTTAATATGTGGTATTTTTGGATCCTCTCCAAGGCAACAATGATGTTATGCCTTCTCTCTTCTCTCAGAATATGTAGTATTTTTGGAATACGGCAGAATACATCATGCCTTCTCTCACCTCACCCTACAACTAATAGGCTTATATGGAGCTCATAGGTGGGGAGAAACAGCACATACATACTTGCAAAGCATATATTGTAAAGTCAAATAATGGATCTAGAGAAACAGGGCATACAATCAAATCAAGATGTGCATATGTGTGGAATATATATGTGGAGTGGGTGTATATGGTGAAAGCGGATATAAGAGGTGAAAACTTGGTGGACACCTAATTCTACTTTCGCTCCTTGAAGAAAATATATCTCTCTTTTGGGAACTTGGAAATCTTAAGAGAACTTGGGCTGCACTTTTTTCTCTTCTTTTTTCCAATGAGACACTTGTCTCTCTTCTTTTTTTCCTCTTTTTTAATGCCAACCCAAGCCTCTTTCTACAAATGGAACTTTTGAGAGATAACAACAAGAAATAATTGGAGCATTTATAACTGGGGCTATGCAGTGAAAAAGGGTAGGTGGAAAATTCCTATAACGCATATTTTTGGTTGCTCACTCCTAGGATAGGAGTAGAACACTTTTGGGTGGATCTAAATGGAATGGCATGTTGTTGCGTACTTCCAGTGTAGAAGCAGCATATTTGGGTGGAGTGTATGTGATCTTGATTTTAAAAGCATGACAAGTCTCTAGGGGTCAACAAAGCTTGACAAAACTCAATGCATATACAAGTAGCAAATATAAAAGTGAAAGTTTTCCTAATCTAAAAGGCATGTATATATGGCTGTGGTAGAAATTGAAGCTCTCGTCATACAGAAACTCATCATGTAACATTTTAAAGATTTTCAAAAGATAAATCCTCTAGAACTCAAGTATCACTAGGAACAAGATAAATAGTAGCTCAGACCTTCTCATATCAAACTCGTCAACTACCTAGACTTAGCTCTAGCGTATGCAACCCATAAGTTTTAAGTTCAGAGCAAATCTTAGATCAAAACAATCATGTCCAAAACCTAGGAGAATTCAAGGCTGAAAACTAGGTCCTCGAAAGGAATTACGGTAGAGCAACTATTCATCATTTCCATGCATACAGATTATCCTATAGAGCTCATTTATTCTTAGGCAGTAAAGCAACTTGTATAGTCTCTCTTTTTATTTATTCAAACATATTCAAACCCTACTATATAATATTATAAGCAAGCAAACTTTTTATTTTGTTTTCTTAGTTATACATCTTTTTATTTCTTTCCTAAATAATTAATATAGATAAATCACACAAAAGGATAGAAATACTTATCTAGATACATAGGGGATGCTTCTCCCCCAAGATGGATGTTGACGTAGTTGTTCATCTTGAATCTTTGATAGCTTAGACGTACTTCACTCCGCTGAGACTGTTGATGTGGTAGTTCTTCTCAGAGTGGATGAAAACATCTATTCATGTCTTTTCTTTGCTTTCTCAAATCCTGCTAAGCTCAAATAGACAACAAAGCTCGTGGAACAGATTAAGCGTTAGTGGTAAACCATCTATGCCTTTATTTCTTAGAGCCTCTTGGATGTTTCTTGTAAGCAGGATTTCTCTATCTCAATATTTTTGGATTTTCAATTTGATATGCAGATGAATAATGCAATTTTTTTAGATGCAATGATGTAATGAATTTTTATTTATTTTTCCAATGCAATACAGAAATATAGATATGCTAAACTAGATATGCTTGTGCAGATGATTATGATAAGGGTGGCGCCAAAAATTCTTTGTATGAATAAGTAAACATGCTAGAGTGAAACTATGCAATGCAGAGGAAATAAATATGCAGATAACTTACCGAGTTTACCTTTTGGCAAAGGTTCAGAGATTTAGGTCCGTCGAACCGGACCTCTCTCTAGTTCAATCCTTCGGAGCATTCTCCAATCCCGCTGATAAGGACTTGGATGGTTGCTCTTCTTGTATTGAGGTATCTGATGGTGTTGTTTCTTTCTTCTTCCACACTTTCTTGGTCTGAGGTTTCACTTCCTGTGGTTCACTGTTCTAAGGTTCTGTATCTTCATTGTTCTTTGCAGTGACTGGTACATTTTCTGATGGTGGTATGGCTTCTTTCTTAGGAGAACTTTTATTTTCATCATTGAATCGGTCCTCATATCTTGACACTTCTCCTGAGTAGTCTGCCCATCCATCCTTGGTGGCTTGTTTCTTTTGGCGCTTCTCTCTAGGAAATTAGAAGTGGGTCTCTCTTGATTTCATTTAGATGATTGCGCTGGTAGTGTTGAGGAAAGGTCTTCCTAGAATGAGGTGGACCTCATCTTCATCTCTCATGTCCAGAACCATGAAGTCGACAGGAACATAGTGATCTCTGATGTTGACCATGATGTCTTTTGCTATTCCCTCCGAAAATTGAAATGATTGATCCGCCAGCTGTAGCTGCACATATGTCGGGTATAGGGATCTATTGCCATATAAATGTTGATACGTTACCTTAGAAATTATGTTGACACTTGATCCAATATCGCAGAATGTCTTGTAGAATGTACTTTCCTTGATCTTGCAATCTATGCTAGGTAGTCCTGGATTATCTAGCTTAGCGAGGTATGGTGATGGAAGAAACTGGTCATACCCTGAATCAAGAGTGTTGACCATCCACACTGAGTCATCTCTTGGTTGCTAAGCTTTGCTCTTCCTTCTCCTATTATTGATGTTCTTCTTCCTTGTGGCAGCAGTTGGATCCTCGTAGATGTACGATGCCTGAGGATGGACACGAGCCTTGAGTGTATGTTTCTTGAAAGTGAACTTCTCCTTCCTATCTTTGATTGTAAAATAGATATTGGCGCTATCCACATAGATGATGGCTTTAGTTGTGCTCAAGAATGGTCATCCAAAAATGATGGGTGCTCTTTCATCTCCACCTGTTTCTACAACCACAAAGTCTACCGGTACAAAGAGTGTCCAACTCGAATGCAGACATCTTCAAGAATTCCCTTCGGGTAACAAAGTGTCTGATTTGTAAGCTGCAAACATATGGTTGTGTACAATAAAGGTTCACCATGAATTTTCTCATAAATTACCTTCGGCATAATGTTGACACTTGCTCCAAGGTCATAGACAGCTTCTTCAAAAGTGTAAGCTCCAATGGAGATAAGTGTTGACGGTAGATAAGTGTCATTTTTAACCATCAACATAGCATGAAAAAGGACCTAAATATAAATATCATCTAGCTATAGGGGTTACACTGTCAGAATTTCATGAGTTTTGGTGAATATCTATTTCTGCAGGGGGTTATTAGGAAATGACCAAAGAAGGCCCACACGTAAGATTTACATAGAGAGAAAGACCTCATGCACAAGAAGACTCTAGAAGACTCCAGAAGGCACCAGACCAGACCGGAGGCCGGTTGGCCACGTAGGTAGGGCGCCCGCCCTCTCCATGTGGGTGCCCGCCCACCTACGTGGACCAATCATGTCCAGTCTCATGGATCATGCCCCTATTGCCTTTGAGGTTTAATATTAAACGTAGATCAAGGTCTATTTGATCCAATGGCTGTGGTGCTTCCTAGGGGGCTATATAAGCAAGGCCCCTGGCCCCTAGAGGAGGCATCTCTTGAACCCTAATTCATTTTCTCCAGTTGGGACCAGCTGAGAGGGGTCCCTCGAATGGATCTCCTCTCCATAGCTAGCCATCAAGAGAAGATTAGTCATCATTAGGATCTAGTCTTAGCAAAATAGAGAGATGGAGAGCGAGGTAAGAGTTGGAGGTGGTGCCGGCATGTCGGTGCTCCCTCTCCAGCTTGTACTTTGACGGATTCAGGCTTCTCCGAGTCTGCATCCAAGATACTTCTGGTAATTGATCTTTATTCAAGTATTTATCTTATTCTTTTGTCCATTGGTTCATAGTTCTTATGATTGCTCTAGTTCTTATTAGTGCTCTGAATTAAAGTAGTAATTGTTAGCATAAGCGTTGTGCTTAGGCTGTCGGTTACCTGTGTTTGCACCCTATTCTCTGGTTGTGTGGTAGTTACGGGAGGTGACAGCCCTGTCCACACCGAATTGAGTAGGTTCTTAAATTAGTAGGACCATAGTCGCGTCTGTAGAGTTATCCTTAGTGATGCTTTCCCATCTAGCGGCGTCCCGAAGTGAACATTGAAGGACATTTGAATCATAACCTTGCCTTGCATAGGATCATTACCATAGGAATCCTCTCTACCCATCATATCTTAAACCTTGATTGCTACCCTTGGATAAATTAGTTGTTTGGCGATCCACACACGTTTCCCTATGGATACGATATTTAAAACCCTCTAGGTGAAAGCTACAATAGTATCTATGCGCTTGCGGATTTATCTATGTGCATTAAAAATACCAACAAGCTTTCTAGCACCGTTGCCGGGGAAACGGTTGTTGTGATTCGTCAAACCAAATTTGTCCTTGTATCTTTCCTTTTCAAGCATGGATAACATCACTCCTATCAATCAATATGCTGCTCCCATGGGTGCCTAACTAGAGCCACCAGAATCTTCCAAACCTATCCTCACACCTGGCTATGAGTTGGATCCGTGCTTAATAAATATGGTCCAGGACCATTCATTCTCAGGAGAAGACAATGAAAACCCATACACACACCTACGGGAATTTGAGCTAATTTGTGCATGCTTGCAAATTTAAGGCATGTCACATGAAACATTAAGGTGGAAGCTATTTATGTTCTCTTTAACGGGAAAAGCTAGGCACTGGTATTCCTGAACCGTAGGGAGTGTACAAGGAGATTAGGGAACTTTACGCTCTAGCTTTTGCTTACATTTCTTTCCCATTCTCTCTGTGGTTAAACTTCAAACAAAGGTTCTAACTTTTAAAAAATAAGAAAAAGAATCTCTTGATATGGCTTGGGCACGTTTTAATGACCTACTCAATTCTGGCCCTGACCTTTCCATTCAAGACCAAATGCTCTTGCAGCACTTTTATGTGGGCTTAGTGGAGGCTCTTTCTTGATACATCCTCTGGAGGCTCTTTCTTGCATCTCTCTGCTAGTGAAGGGAGAGAAATCCTTACAAAAATCCTTGAAAACACTCCTTACACTAGCATTCCCGATGATCCCCTAGAAGACATAGTTGAGACAGCTCCTGAGGAAGAACCTATGATAGTTGAGCATGAACCTTTAGCTACTCCACTTGAAGCCTCAACTATCCTTCAAGTTCTTGAACTGCTGAAGGAGGAAGAAATTTCACTTTTGGAAGACATGTTTAAGTTTTAGGAGTATCTTTTCTCCAATTTTGGAAACACCTCGAATTATTATGCAATTAGGAAGTCTTTGGCACCGTCTGCACCTAACCAACACTTTTCGGATCCAACTGAAGATAAGTTCCTTAAAGAAAATGTGAAGGAGTTGACAACAATAATAAGTAATGATTGGTTGAGAGAATCTGAGCTTTCGCATGAAGTCATTTTTCTAGATTCTCCTTCTACCTCTATTAGTTGCTAGATTCATCAAACCTCCTTTGATGCTACTTACAATCCAGTTGTAGGAGTAAATATCATGTCTAAGTATTTTGCACATACATTTTTTGAAGACATGAAATTAACTCCAACAACCAAGCTTCTAAAAAGTCTCTCAGGCCAAATCCTTCCTAGTGAAGGAATCTTCCACTTCATTCCTATCAAAGTAGACGAAACCAAGGTGTACCTTAGTTTCTATATTTTTGATACTTGGGAATTTGACCTTTTGATTGGACATCCACTAGAGAGACTTATCCATGAAGGAAGAAAGGGGAGTGTAGATGTACATCTCAGGAAAAGCCTAAACCTTTCCATTCCCATCACCCAATCACTCCACATCAAGATGGAGTTAAGTCCCGAGCAAGAACCAATGGAGGGGATAATGGCAATGTCGTTCCTAGAATCATCCGACAAAGATCTTGAAGAAGTCGCCAAAGATTTCATCGAAGAAATAGAACAACCGTGAAATCCTTTACCTTTGGATGAAACTCAGGAACCTCCAAAATCCCTCATTGAGCTAAAACCCCTTCCTTTAGGATTGAAATACGCTTTTCTAAATGACAACAAGGAGTCTCCTGTGATAATTGGTGATAAACTTTCTGAATATGAGACCATTCGACTCCTTACTATTTTAGAGAAACATCATTATGCTTTTTGCTACTCACTCCAAGACCTCAAGGGGATTAGCCCTGCCCCTTGAACTCATCGCATTCCTATAGACCTAGCTTATACACCATCTAGGGAGCCCCAACATAGGCTCAACAATGCGATGAGGGATGTTGTTAAAAAAGAGGTTTTGAAACTCTTGTATGCTGGGATAATATATCCTGTACCACATAGTGAGTGGGTGAGCCCGGTGCAAGTTGTACCCAAGAAAGGGGGTATGACTTTGGTAAAAAATGAGAGAAATGAATTGATCCCACAACGAACCATCACTGGATGGTGGATGTGCATCGACTACCGAAAACTTAACAAGGCAACAAAGAAAGATCACTTTCCATTACCCTTCATTGGTGAGATGCTAGAATGGCTTGCAAAGCACTCTTTCTTTTGCTTTCTTGATGGGTATTCTGGTTACCATCAAATCCTGATCCATCCTGATGACCAAAGCAAAACCACTTTCACTTGTCCCTATGGAACTTATGCCTATCGTAGAATGTCTTTTGGTCTGTGCAATGCTCCAGCCTCGTTCCAAAGGTGCATGATGTCTATATTTTCTGATATGATAGAGAAAATCATAGAAGTTTTTATGGATGACTTTTCTATTTATGGAAAAACTTTTGATGATTGCTTAGAAAACTTAGACAAGGTTTTGCAAAGATGTGTGGAAAAGCACTTAGTCCTTAATTGGGAAAAATGTCATTTCATGGTTAGAGAGGGCATAGTGCTTGGACACTTGGTGTCCGAACATGGGATCGAGGTAGATCGTGCAAAGATAGAAGTGATAGAGAATTTGCCTCCTCCCACAAACATCAAAGGGGTACGAAGTTTTCTTGGTCATACGGGGTTCTATAGACGTTTTATAAAAGACTTTTCTCACATTGCTAGACCCCTCACAAATTTGCTAGCCAAGGATGCTCCCTTTGAGTTTGATGATAAGTGTTTAGATGCTTTTCATATTCTTAAGAAAGCACTCATCTCTACACCAATCATTCAACCCCCTGATTGGTCGCTACCTTTTGAAATCATGTGTGATGCTAGTGATTATGTTGTGGGGGTAGTTTTGGGTTAAACAAAGGATAGAAAGCATCATGCAATTGCTTATGCTAGTAAAACTCTGTCAGGACCTCAACTTAATTATGCAACAACTGAAAAAGAGCTCCTGGCTATTGTTTTTGCTATTGACAAGTTTAGATCTTACTTAGTAGGAGCTAAGGTGATTGTTCATACTGATCATGCTGCTTTGAAATACCTACTCACTAAGAAAGATGCTAAACCATGACTTATAAGATGGATTTTGTTACTCCAAGAATTTGATTTAGAAATAAAAGATAAAAAGGGAGTAGAAAATTCTGTAGCAGATCACTTGTCCAGGATGCAGTTTGAAAATCCATAGGAATTGTCCATCAACGACTACCTGCGAGACAACATGCTCTACAAGGTCACGAGCGTCAACCCCTAGTATGCAAATATTGTCAATTTTATGGTTACAGGTTATGTACCACCAGGAGAGAACAAACGTAAGCTCATTCAAGAAAGTCGTCTCCACATATGGGATGAACCATACCTCTTTGGAGTCTGCCCTGATGGCCTACTTAGAAGGTGTGTACCAACGGAAGAAGGAATCAAGATCATTGAAAGATGTCATTCCTCACCATATGGAGGACATTATGGGGCATTTTGCACTCATGCAAAAATATGGCAATGTGGATTTTTCTGGCCAACCATGTATGAAGACACAAAAGATTTCATCCAGAGATGTGGAGCATGTTAGAGGCATGGGAACATAAATACATGAGATGCCATGCCACTCACCAACAATCTCCAGATAGAACTCTTTGATGTCTGGGGAATCGACTACATGGGACCATTTCCAAAGTCCAAGCAGTGTGAATACATCTTAGTGGCGATTGACTATGTTTCAAAGTGGGTTGAAGCTCTACCATGTCGAGCTGCAGATTCCAATCACGCCAAGAGGATGTTTGTAGAAACCATTTTTCCACGCTTTGGAGTTCCACACATGGTGATTAGTGATGGAGGTTCTCACTTCATTGATAGGAAGTTTCAACGCTTCTTACAAAATCATGGGGTCTGTCACAATGTTGTGACACCATACCATCCTCAAACAAGTGGGCAAGCAGAAACATCAAACAAGCAGATCAAGAACATTCTGCAAAAGGACTGTCAACGAGATGGGGATAGGCTAGAAGGACAAGCTTCATGGAGCACTATGGGCTTACAGAATAGCCTACAAAACACCTCTTGGAATGTCACCATACGAGCTGGTCTACAGGAAGACATGCCACTTACCTGTCGAGCTGGAATTCAAGGCACACTGAGCCAGAAAGAGATGGAACATGGATTTTGAAGAAGCTGGGGAGAAAAGAAAGATGCAACTCTCTGAGCTTGAGGAATGGCAAGAAAAGGCATATCATAATGCAAAGATCTACAAAGAGAGGACAAAGAGGTGGCATGACAAAATATTGAAGAAGAAGGAATTCAAACTAGGTGACAAGGTGTTACTATTCAACTCTAGAGTGAAGCTATTCAGACATGGGAAACTATGAAGTAAATGGGAAGGACCATTCAAGGTAATTGAAGTAGCATCACATGGAGCGGTCATGCTTCAAAACGATGAAGGTAAGCTTTTCAAGGTAAATGGCCAGAGTCTAAAAGTTTTTCTTGATGCACAATTGCCATAAGAAGAATTAGACATAGTTAATTATATAGAATTTGAAATTACTAAAAGAAAGAAAAAGGATACCTTGCTAAATTCTGCATAGAAATCATGGGCAACACTCTAGACAATTAATGCTTAATTTCCTAACCCTTAATTTGTTCCATGTGTTTTGTTATCTATTTGAGTTATGCAGGAGTTATTAAGAAGAGCTGACAAGTAAGTGGATGTTCTATCCACTAGTGGAGCACTGTCTCAACAATCATCATCAATCGATGCTCCACTAGAGGAAGTACATCTTCACTGCCAGTCTGCTACACTGTAAGATCGAACGACTACGTCAACATCTAGCTTAGGGGAGAGCACCCCCATGTATCTAGCTAAGTATTTTCTTCCCTCAGCTTTACTTTATTCCTTACAAGTTTTCTTAATTATTAATAATAATGGTCTAAAATAACTAAAGCAAAATAAAAAAGGGTGTGTCTAGTTTACTTGTTTTTGTTCTTAAAAGAGTTGTTAATAAAAGAGGACTATCTAAGTAATCTCTTGCATGGAAATGATGAATAGTTGCTCTACCGTGATTCCTTTTAAGTACCTAGTTTTCAACCTCGAACTCTCTCAAGTTTTGGACACAACTGTTTTGATCTAAGATTTGCTCTGAACCTAAAACTTGTGGGTAGCAAATGCTTGATCTAAGTCTAGGTAGTTGGCGGATATGATATGAGAAGGTTTGAGCTAATGTTTGTCTTATTCCTAGAGATGCTGGAGTTCTGGAGATTTTATCTTTTGAAAACAAAAAAATGTTGCATGATGAGTTCCTGTATGACGAGAGCTTGAATTCCTACCACAGCCATATATATGCATGCTTGTTAGACTAGGAAAACTTCCACTCATATTTACTGCTCGTAAGCATTGAGTGTGGTCAAGATGTGTCGACCCTTAGGGATTGGTCATGCAGTTAAAATCAAGATCACACACACTCCACCCATATATGTTGCTTCTACGCTAGAAGTACGCATCCACATACTTTCCATTTTAGACACATCCCAAAATTATTCTACTCCTACACTGGGAGTGAGCATCAAAAATTTCCCTTCATCCATTGCTAGCCCCTTTTGTTACGCAATAAAGCTCCAAGTATCCCTTTTACTACTACTTCTATCCATATATCCAAAAAGAGGCTTGGGTGCTCTGAAAAAAGAGAAAGAAAAGAAAAGAAGAAGAAAAGAGAGATGAAAAAGAAAAATAAAAGAAAGAGGACAAATGTCCCAACATAGAGAGATTTTGAGCAGGCCAAGTTCTTCCCAAAATTCCTTAAAGATCAAGAGAGGTGTGTATTTCTTCAAAGGAGCAAAAATAAAATTAGGTATTCACCATTATCATCCCTTTACCCATTCATTTCTACATACATCTATCATCATCACCATTTGCCACTATCACCATATATCCACTCAAACCATATACATAGGACCACACACAAGCACATCTTGATTTGACTATATGGCTGGACTCATTCCTCTGGATCCATGGTTTGACTGTGCAATTGATGTTTGCAAGTATGTATTAGCTGCCTCCCCACCTATGAGCTCCACATAAGCCTGTTAATTATAGGATGAGAGAGAGAAGGCATACACCATTAATGCCTTGGTAAGGATCCACAAATACCACAAATGAGGGACTTGAGAGGGTCATACAAAGGAATCTCTAAGTTTTATTTGAAAATCTTGCAAAACTCGAGAATAATAGTTGATCAAAGAGCTTAAAACATGGTGCTTAAATTGACCATTCTGTCTTTCAACTGCTCAAGACCCAAGTGACGGCCATAAGCCCCATGGTAGAAGGTAATATGAATAAGTCTATAATCATAATAATTCATTCTAATCCAGAGGAGAGATCTTGTTTGAACGCATGTGTACTTTTGAGGCATGAAAGCATTGTAGCAACTCCTGATCCATCACTGAGTCTATCTTTACTCAGGGACGAGCAAAAGGTAAGCTTGGGGAGTTGTTGATGGTAGATAAGTGTCATTTTTAACCGTCAACATAGCATGAAAAAGGACCTAAATATAAATATCATCTAGCTATAGGGGTTACACTGACAGAATTCCACGAGTTTTGGTAAATATCTATTTCTACAGGGGGTTATCAGGAAATGACCAAAGAAGGCCCAATGTAAGATTTACATAGAGAGAAAGACCTCACGCACAAGAATACTCAAGAAGACTCCAAAAGACACCAAACCAGACCAGAGGCCGGTTGGCCACGTAGGCAGGACACCCGCCCTGTCCATGTGGGTGCCCGCCCACCTACGTGGACCAATCAGGTCCAGTCTCATGGATCATGCCCCCACCGCCTTTGAGGTTTAATATTAATCGTAGATCAAGGTTAGTTTGATCCGACAGTTGTGGTGCTTCCTAGAGGGCTATATAAGCAAGGCCCCTGGCCCCTGGAGGAGGCATCCCCTAAACCCTAATTCATTTTCTCCAGTTGGGATCAGCTGAGAGGGGTCCCTCGAATGGATCTCCTCTCCATAGCTAGCCATCAAGAAAAGATTAGTCCTCATTAGGATCTAGTCTTAGCAAAATAGAGAGATAGAGAGCGAGGGAAGAGTTGGAGGTGGTGTCGGGATGTCGGTCCTCCCTCTCCGGCTTGTACTTCGACGAATTCAGGCTTCTCCATGTCTGCATCCGGGATACTTCTGGTAATTGATCTTTATTCAAGTATTTATCTTACTCTTTTGTTAATTGGTTCACAGTTCTTATGATTGCTCTAGTTCTTGTTAGCGCTCTAAATTAGAGTAGTAATTGTTAGCATAAGCTTGGTGCTTAGGCTATCGGTTACCTGTGTTTGCGCCCTATTCTCTGGTTGTGTGGTAGTTACGGGAGGTGGCAGCCCTATCCACACCGAATTGAGTAGGTTCTTAAATTAGTAGGACCATAGTCATGTTTGTAGAGTTATCCTTAGTGGTGCTTTCCCGTTTAGCGGCGTCCTGAAGTGAACATTAGAAGGACATTTGAAACATAACCTTGCCTTGTATAGGATCATTACCATAGGAATCCTCTGTACCCATCATATCTTAAACCTTGATTGCTACCCTTAGATAAACTAGTTGTTTGGCGATCCACTCACGTTTCCCTATGGATACGATATTTAAAACCCTCTAGGTGAAAGCTACAACGGTATCTATGCGCTTGCGGATTTATCTGTGTGTGTTAAAAATACCAACCATAAGGATGACAGGTCTCCCTTGATCTCCTTTCTTCATTGGTAGGGTTTCATCCACCCAAGCCCTTGATGGCATGGTGAAGTAGAGTCCTACAATATAAATGTCTACAAGATTCACAGTTTCTAAATCTTTTGGCTTCTCCGGAATCTTACCTTTTTCGTTTACAGGATTTGAAGTTGCTAGCTGAGTAATAGGGCCTTTGTTGCTGATTCTATCCTTGATCCTGTTGAGGGCGATAGTTGTTGTTATTGTTGATATAGTTCACATCCTCTTAGATCTCAAGATAGTTGCTTCCTGAGTGACCAATGCCTCCATACTCTTCACAGGTCATGCGAGAATCGTGGATGTGCATGACTTGTTTCTTCTCATTGTCTCGTTCATCAAGCTTCTTCATGAGCAGGTCCATCTTAGCGGACATGTCTACCTCTTTGAGTTGATGCATTCCTCCTCCCCTCTTGCATGGTTGATTGTGTTCTTCGTTCCATCCTTGTTTGGAAGCCATCTTCTCCACAAGAGTGGTTGCATCACAAATAGTGAGTGACAAGGACGATCCTCCAGTAGTTGCATCCATGTTCTCATAGGTACTAGTGGTTAGCCCATGATAGAAAGTCTGCATGAGTAGCCACTTCTCCATCCCATGATGAGGGCATTCTGATATGTAATCTTGAAAGCGTTCCCATGCCTCAGGGACAGATTCATCGTACTGCTACTGAAAGCTTGAGATTTTTGCACGTAGAGCATTGGTCTTGCCTACTGGAAAGAACTTTGCTAGAAAGGTTGTGGAGCCAATTTCCTATGTACTGTTTTTCTCTTTGTTGGCGTGGAACCATTGCTTTGCCTTTTCCAAGAGTGAGAATGGGAATAGACAGAGTAGTATGGCATCTCTAGAAGCTCCCTTGATGGTGAAAGTACTACAAATCTCCAGAAAGTGTTGGAGATGAGCGCTTGCATCTTCATTAGCCTTCCCACAAAACTAGCTAGCTTGCACCATGTTGATCAAAGCTGGCTTGAGCTCAAATCCATTATCCCCCACATTGACTATTGGTCCAGTCCAGATGTTGGCAGTGGTTGGAGTAGAGAATTTATGGAGAGTCTTGTCAGCCATGGCTTCAAAATCTAGTGTTAAGCTTCTTCTTATCTGGTTGACTTCTGATGAAGTGGTTGGAACCTTCTTAAGCTTGGCTCTAGTCTTTCTGAATAAAGCTTCAGGATTCTCAACGTAGTTTGTTAGAAGTTCAAAACTAGTCATACATCACATTGCATAAGATATAAAGAGACAAAGCCAGGGTGAGCTTGTTTGAGTAAAGGATCAATAGTATATCTCAATTTTCATGGTGTAAAAGTTATTCCTAGATATTCAACTCTTTATCCAAGCTACCTCCTTTCCTTCCCCGGCAACGGTGCCAGAAATGCTTGTTGACATACTTAAGTTAAGTTGTCATCCCTAACATGACACTAGAGACGTGGTTGTACTTATGATCATCACACTTACTCAAAAGATACAGAATAAAGGTTATCCACAAGCGCACAGATAAAATACACCTGTTTTAGCATTTCACCCAGGAATGTTCCAAGTATCATTATTTATACTTTACCACTAGGAAGGACAAGGGGTACAAAAGATAGCAGCTATAACTTTTACACACACGTGGTAAGAGTTCCACTAGATCACTTACTCAAGAAGGGAATCAATCTCACAATAAAGATAAATATATATAAAGGTAAGTCCAGCATAAATCTTAGAGCACTCCAACCTATAGCACTAGCATTGATTAGAACAGAAGATTAAAGACTAACTCCTATGTCATTCTAACTATAAGTCATAGAATACATTGATTAGTGCAATGTCATCACTACTACAAAACAAGGATATTGTATCGCTTTCTTGTAACACATTCATCAATGTGTTCCAAAGAAATTTCATAGTAACACAAAACATTATGTTACAGACTTGGTTTGTAACACTATACCCATTTTTTAGAAAAATGTGTTACTGACAACAATTGTTGTAACACAAAAGTTAATGTTACAAGCAAAATGTTACAAAGTGGTACTATATTGTAACACATAAATGGAACACATAAAATGTGTGACAATTATATTCTCTATAGTAACACAAAATAATGTTACAATCAAAGTGTTATAGGAAAACGTGTAAATGTGGACCTTCCAATTCATGGTTGGCAAAGGACGTTGCATTAGGTGATGTTTTGGCTGACAGCAATCGTGCAAGGTCCTCACATGACACCCAAGCAACACTGAGTAGATGATTGAAGAAGTTTCTGAAGCTATTAGGCCTAGTTGAAGATGGTGTAGGGAGTGAAATCATGATAGAAAGATGTGCACCGAGGAATAAAATCTAAATCTAAAAGCAACAAAAATATGTAAAATTAAATGGAGGCATAGTACATATCTTTTTTACGTTGTTCTGCAAACGTTCTACTTACTCGGACCTACAATTATATAGGATGATCTAGAATCTAATATTTTGCGAGATAAGAAAGCTGGTTCAATTACAGCTTGTTTTCATGTGATTTCACTTTTTAAGCTGAAAATCTGAGTTGATGTTTCTTAGTTCTATAAAATCTAACAAAACCAGTTTCATGTGCTCCTTTCAGGCTAAGAATAAACCATCTTATCTTTGCATTTAAGTCCGTAATCTCATCTCAAACACTTCTCCTTGCTAACGAAAATCTTGCCTCCAATTAAAGCATGAAGCAATCTAGAGTATGAGATATTGCAGGTTATCTAACACACCAATGTTACTCAAATCTGATTGTGAGGGCTTCAAACCACAACTAAATTATTATATGCTACTAGTGAATGCTGTGACCTTTTTTTTTATAAACTGCAGCTTCGGTGTTTTCGTTAACATAATTTCCATGTGAGCATAAGCTCGTATCTGATCAGTGTGGTCAAACACACAGCAAATGAGTTCTACAGGACATTTGGCAAGTGATAAGCTCGTATCTGATCACATCGTCACTCAACAACCAAAATGATATATGGATCTAGATAGGTACCATTTTCCTTGCAGACACACTTCTCGCTGCGCTTCCAACCTCTCCTCTTTACGACTGTAGCTTCATGCAATTTACTATTAAAAAATTGCAGAGGAACACTATGATCTTCATCAGCACCTTGCACTTCCAAATACTTAGTGCAGTTCAAGAGCACACCCAGCCATCAGTCAAAAACCTGTAGAGTGATTTGGTAGAGAAGGTTTAAAATTATCCAAATCTCATTCCACCTCATCCTCTGCATTTGGGTTTAAGTGAATGATTTGTAATTGATTCATCAGATCCTGCCACCGGGGAAGGTTATGATAAGAGGTACGCTGTTAATTAACAGTAGCATCATATATTAGAAATATATTTATATTACTCGTACACAGCTCACAATCATCAACTTAGATAAATTTTTGAATATATAGAAGTGTCTCAAGCATATCTTAAACTCATGCATACAAATTGGAAGCTAAATAAGTTCTTCTGATCCAGTCAAAAGGCTCAAATAGCCTCATTATTAGTGGGCATAGTACTAGCACTTTAACTGAGAAGAAATAGTAGCCTACTTGGCAATTCACTTGCCTGCAAAAGAACAGGGTGCCCTGCAATGTCGTTCAGTTGATTAGCATTGGATTACTAGCACTTTAACTGAGAAGAAACAGTAGCCTACATGGCAATTTACTTGCCTGCAGCAAAAGAACAGGGTGCCCTGCAAAGTCGTTCAGTTGATTAGCATTGGATTCACATAGAGAAGATTAGCTTCACAGAGCAATATTGTTGACTTTACTTGCTAGGAATTATCATTTTTTAATGTGCACGAGAAAACATCTAAATGATTAGATCAACACATCAGAGATTCTCTGTACAGAAGCAGAAGACTTAACTAAGCACTATACAAGCATATGGTACAATGAAATTCGGCAGGAACTTCTGCCATTGTTCAGTTATGATTTTCAATTGATTTGATAAGTACATGACAACTGTAGCAGAGATAAATTTTTATTTAAAATTTCTTGATAACTCTTTCTTTTTTCTTAAGAACATCGAATTAGAGTCACCGCAAGCCACTGGTTCAGATCAAAATAGGAAGGATATGGAGGGATAGTAGGCTGAAAAGCATTTGTTAGCTGTTCAACACTTTGAAAAGTCACAAAATCAACTGTCATTTCCTTTTTTGCTGTTGCATCTGAGATTTCCGTTAGCACCATCATTTGACCTGTAACAATTAAATATATTATCAGTTTCGAAATTGCTTGGATCTTTGTGAATGACGAAATAAAATACAATCCATATACCAGTCACACATCTTTTTCTGGTGCAATTCATAATGAGAAATTGAGGCAATCTGTACCGTACATACCCATACAAGCTCCATACCGGGAAAATATAATGATATGTTTGGTGGCGATGGTGCAGCCCACCAACCTGCATAAAAAACAAAATGACTAATTCAACTGAAAGAAAAAAAAACTAACCACAAAAGAAAAAGTAAATCACTATCTATAGGATCTCAGATTAGGCTCCGTTAAGAGCATCCAAATTCCCATCTGGGCTTAGCACACTCACGGGTCCATTAACCAAATCCAATCTCTAGTCACCTATTCTTGTCCGGAAACAGAGCCATAAAAAAGAAAGGAAATAGAAGGCTTGATGTCGATCCAGATAAAAAACAATCCGCATACTACAGCTGCTATAACTTCGATTCCTAGCTCAAACCCCAAATTACAACTTGCAGCTTTGATTTTGGCCGCAACAAATCTTGCTGTGGTGACCCTAATTCGATTTGTTTCTCACTTAAGACCACGGAGATTAGCGGTTTTACCTGGAGGAGGGACCATGGATTCACCAGGCTGTGGGAAGGCAACTTGGGGCTTCATTGCAGCAGCCCACCACGGAGCACTAGCAGATGGAGCGTGAGACGAGGGATGGGCGACCTCCCAGCCCGTTTGGATCGGTGGCTCATCACTTGTAAAGATTTGGAGATTGGGGATGCTAGGTTTCGGGGGGGGGGGGGGGGGGGGGGGGGGGGCGGGCGTGGGTGTCGCGGGAATCTTGCATGTGGGTGTCGCGGGAAACTCTGGTATGATTTGGCGCGCCAAAGACGCGGTTCGCGCGCGGAAGATGAATGGGAGGAGATGAATTTGGTTCACGCCGCAACAAATCCCCTACAAATATATTACTGCACAAGATTGCGAAATAAGATTTGGTTATTTATATAATAATCCTACTATAAAAGAGCGAGTTTTTCGTTAGAGGCTCTCCCTGCATAATAACCGTTGGATCTAGACTTCGTGTTATATGAGCCCTCCGTCATCTGAGATCTTACATGTGTAAGATATAAGACTCCTTCTCAACTAAGATTCCTCCTAAATCTTGAAAAAGAAAAATAATAAAGACTCCATCGCCCGTACAAACCAAATTATCATATTCTTCTCCAACCACAACCACAGTAGACCCCATAGAATTAATTGCGGACGACGTCATCGACGCCTTCGGCTCCACCAACTCCTCCGGCGTCGTCCACAACGTCGCCAATGTACGCCTGTGTCGCTGCCCACTTATTTCTTCATGCTGCATTTTAATTCCGTGATGAAAAACCAACTCTTCTGTTAATTAATGAAGTTGCCAAATTAAAGATACGTCATCTGAGATCTTACATGTGTAAGATATAAGACTCCTTCTCAACTAAGATTCCTCCTAAATCTCGAAAAAGAAAAATAATAAAGACTCCATCGCCCGTACAAACCAAATTATCATATTCTTCTCCGACCACAACCACAGTAGACCCCATAGAATTAATTGCGGACGACGTCATCGACGCCTTCGGCTCCACCAACTCCTCCGGCGTCGTCCACAACGTCGCCAATGTACGCCTGTGTCACTGCCCACTTATTTCTTCATGCTGCATTTTAATTCCGTGATGAAAAACCAACTCTTCTGTTAATTAATGAAGTTGCCAAATTAAAGATATACGGCGGCCTTTTGCATGAATAAAAGAGAGATCGATCTGTTGGGAATTGGGATGGGACGCCGGACTCAGGTCCTACTATATGCCTGCGAGCATCTGAGGCCAGCCGGGCGTTGCATGTCTGCTGTTTAACATGTTCTAACCATAAATTAACCTGCCCCATGTGGACCACCAGGACCATCAATACTAATAGGGCTATTATATATATTTTTTTTCATGTCAATCATGGTTTTCAGATCACTCAATAGTCAGTATACTGTAGAATTCATAAAAAACTTACTTGTTAAATTTACACATCTAATAATTATTCTAAGATATGCAATGCTAGGATTTAATCTATTTTGTAGTATTGGGACTTAATATTAAAATAATGTTCATGTGTGTTATGTGATGCTCATATGAAAGTGTCCATATAAATTAGGCAAATACCCTACATCTCACTTTCTCCCTCTGTCATGATCACCACCTCTCTGATTCAAATTTGTCGAAACCTAGGTTCAGTTTTTAGCATGGAATAGAATTCCTCTTGATGCCTTGATATGATTTGGTTATCTCAGCCTTGATGTGATGTGGATTTGTTGGCCTTGATTTATTGCAAATTCATCATTTCCTTCTGAATCTCTTCCTGTGATGCTCTGCTACGGACATGCTGAGCTGAATCTGAAGTGCTCTGATTGTGTAATTCTTAGAACCTGACAAATGTACATATGAACATGTGAATGCGTTCATGATGATTGTGTATCTTACAGAAAAAAAAACTTACACGGTCTACCATTCCCCAATCGTTGTCTCAGATTTGCTGCCGTGCATTTGCCTCTGTTGCCTAGAGATAAAGTTCAAATAGATGCAGAGGTTTGTTGCTCTTTATAGGACTGCGTGCGTGTGCTCACCTGTGAAAGTTATGTGAATATGTTCGGTTGCTATCCATCCGTGTTCTTATTTAGCAGAGTAGTTTGAATATATACTGACTAGGTGTGACTCTATTCTCTGTTAGTCAAGTGCCATTTTATGAAGTTTCCATTCTCATGACCAACTTGTCAATTAGTGTGATAGATTTTTAGCAAGCAACACCTTGGAAGTAATATCAGTACTTTGGATGAAATGTGCTTTACATGAATTAATTTAGTTTTACACTTCTTAACATTTAATTGATGACCATCTATCCCAGACCTAGGGAATCAGAGAAAATTATATAAATATTAGAATCGTAATAATGGTCTCATGTGATAGAGATCTAGGAACTATTAAGTGTCAGTTTGATATAGTAGTATTTCTCTTTTGTGTTGAAACTCTATATTGAAATGTTACTCTATATCTTCTCTAGGAGAATCGTGCAGCGGAAGCAAGCAATGCTTATAAAAAAGAAAGGTATTTGCATTATTTAGCATATTCTCATATAATTTAGTCCCTCTTGGTTTTAATATTGTTTGAAGTTTTTAGAGAGTTCAATGTGTTGCACCAAATCAGAAAGATGGATTCCTTAAACAGAGGGATCAATTGGTAAAATCTCTTGTTCGTGAAACTAATACTTCTTTATCTACGAAGGCTTCTTTTTTATAATAATTTCATGCTATTTTCCTTTCTCCTCTTTACTAGAACAAAGAACCATGTGAGTCTGAATATAGTGACGATGATGATCTATTTTTCTAGGAAAAAAGGTTATCAACTGGTTTGTTGCATTAAAGAATAATATACTCTTAGTATGTCAATATTTTTGCCTAGTGATTATGATTTACAAGAATTTATATTGGAACTAGTGCTAAGGTGACACTAATGACGGGAATTATTTATTCTAGAAGTAGAAACAATATCCCCATAATGCTATGCTAATGATTCTAGACAAATAGCGGTACATCTTTTCATTAAACCATTGAATATGATATATTAGACATATAATGTCAATTTATTCAAGATACATGATATTGTAACAATGTATAATTACAATTACCTTTCTCTTCCTTTCAGTTTGATTCTTGTCAAAGGAGTTCCACCACAAGGAGAATAACAAAGAAATAAAAGGTATCTATAAACCACACATTGCTATAATTATAATAGAATTTTGTCTGATTATTTCACAGAGGGCGTGGAGAGACTAAACCATTGCACACCAAGCGGTGGCTCGTGACAACGCTACATGCCAAAAGCGTCAAACACATAAAGAACTTCCTCTAGTAAAGGTAAACGAACATAATATCACTTATTCTAATTGCATGATCTTGATGTACAACTAAGGGTTATTGGTCACTAAGAGATTATGTCAAATTAATGTAGGTTGGGTCCATGGTGCTACTAATGACTTTAAAATATCCTAATAAGGCTAATGTGGCCTATGCAACTCTCTTGAGCACCGATCCAGAAGCCATTGTTGATGGAGTTAAGACATGAAGTCAATTCTACAAAGTGTGTATCAATCATCCTATAGCAAAAATGAGCCATTAGTGAGGCCCATGCTTGGGTGCAACAATATTGGTGATGCCCAAGCCAAAGGAGTTCCAATTGCTTGGCCTTCGATGTTGTATGGTCAAACTAGCTTTCTTAACTTTACATCAATGTACATATATGGCCTAATTTGTAACGTTATATCTTACATTTTCTTTGTAGGTTGAAATGATTAATAGTTGAATTCCTATATCGATATGTACAAAGAACCGAAGAAGAAGCAATGGAATTTATGAATGCTAGCTAGTTCTTGATTTTTTTTCTTTTTAGTATGGACTATGTGTTTTTGCTCTCCAGAGTCATATCATTATGTACATATACTATGATTTGATCTGAACAAGCACTATGTTTGAAATCGTGCTACGATATGTGGATCTTGCTATGATTATTGAAATTTGTGGTTTATATGATTTTTGCAATGTGTCATGTTTGTGTGATTCTACAATAATATGTGTGTCACAT
Source organism: Saccharum spontaneum (assembly GCA_022457205.1). Classification (NCBI taxonomy): domain Eukaryota; kingdom Viridiplantae; phylum Streptophyta; class Magnoliopsida; order Poales; family Poaceae; genus Saccharum; species Saccharum spontaneum. The sequence goes on along the minus strand of CM039613.1, from coordinate 27,846,736 downwards.
GTATAAGCAAAATAAATATTTGTTTCATAATCTGAAAATATGTTACAATAGATATAAATAAGTGTTACAAACTATGTGTTCCTTTGTTCCATACTATGCTCTACCACAATGTAGAAGTGTTACTAAAACTTAAAAAGTGTTACAACAGACAATCACTGTAACACTAGGCAAATGTTCCGATAGATTAGAAAATATGTTGCAAACTATGCATTCTATCGTAATGTGAAGTGTTACTAGAGAAAAAAAAGTGTTACAAGAAAAATCATTGTAACACTAGACAAATGTTCCTGTAGATAAGTAACTGTGTTACAATAAACCTGTCTATAGTAACATAGCCAATTGGAACACAAAAAATAATATGTTACTAACAGAGCTAGTAACACTTTTTCCAACCTATAGTAACACATGTTGGTGTTACTATATCCTTGCGCTGCAGTAGTGCATTTAACAATCATCGTCTAGACTACTTTATATCTACACTCAAGAGAGATTACAATGGCGGATTAAGATCAGAGCATAACCACACCGTGCAACCATAGGTCTTGCTAGGCCTATATTCGGGGGGTGGACTACAGAAGACTCAACAGGAATGTCACACCCGCGATCTACCAAATGCTTGGAATATAGGGTGCATTCATAGATAAACAATGTATAGGCACCCCGCTTACACTATGTCTACCACTCACCCACAGATCTAATGAATGAGCGCTATACAAACATGAGCTTGAACATAAATATAATCTAGCTATGCTAAACATATAATCAAAGTAGACGATGAACATTATAATTAAGAACACATAAACAACTAAGAACTTTGTCATATCTATTGAGAATAATATGATCAACTAGAACAAGAACAAGAATAAGAACTAGAAGAACAAATAAGAACTAGAACAAGAACAAGATGAACTAGATGATGAACTAGATGAATTAGAAGAACAAATAGATCAACATTGTTACTACAAGAGAGAAGTACAAGGCTTTACCGAGCCTCCTCATGACTTGATCCGGAATCCAAGCTATGCTTGCCACCTCTAATTCTATTCTATTCTAGCTATGCCCTAGGATTGGTGGAGCTCTAAGGTTATCCTTTCAAGGCACACCATTGACTGATTATGAATTGATTGATTGATTCTCTGGAGGAGGGTCTTGGTCCAGTTTTATACCCCGATGGGATGAACCGCAGCCGTCGGATCAAACCGACCTTGAACAATGGCCCAGATGCGAAGCTTATGTCAGTTGTGAGCCGCCATGGGAAGGGGAGGTCACTTCCACATGGGACTAGGCCGGTCGGCCCCCGTTGTCGGTGCTTCAGCTCTGTCTTTGTTCGGGTGTCTTCTCGTGTCTTCTAGAGTCTTCTAGTGCTGATGCCCATCCGGTTTGCGCAGATAGACGTGTCATGATGGAATTCTCTCCATATTAATTCTTGTTTAATCCCTATAAAACATAGATTCACCAAAACTCATGAAACTTTGTCAGTTAAAACCCTAAACCTATGTTGGTGATGACATCCATGCCCTTTTCCATGTTTAATTGACCTTTAAAAGAGATAGTTAATTATTGTCAACACCCGCTCCCATAAGCAAGTATGCGCTTAGGATAATAAGTCTGTGACCTGACTACTATCCACAGCAACAGGCGGTCCTCAATTGACACAGGTGGAACAATGCAACCAGAGCCTCGCTCGGATTGCCCAATCGAGTCCACATCCAAGCACAGTCCCGCCCGGTCTCCAATTATTATCCATATATATATGTTTCATGTGATGGTAATATGATAATAGTAACAATAATATATTTCTTATCTCTCGTGAGTGATAGGCAATCACTCGACTTCTACAAGGGTCCTATAGCATAGCAATCTACATGATCCTGTATACTAGTAAGACTCATAGGATAGGGATATATATTTATACAAGTGGTTTCATTCAACGCCTCTCAAGCTAACGAGCTAGCTCTATGGCCAATGCACTAAGCTATGTATCCATGCTATCTAATACGACATTATCTCTCAACAAGTACTTTAGTTATACAAACCAAGGTGTTGCTTTATTCATTTTAATGATTAAACACATATATTCCAATTAGGGTTCATTAGCTACCCTAACAAATTAATTATTATGGAGCTACAAAATTATGGATCACAATTTCCTCGCAAAACTTCCTACAAGTTTACATTTTTACTAATATTAAACATGTTGAAATATTTGAGGCAAACTAGAAATATCCTAGAGCTATGTGAACCAAGTACACTAGCAGCTAGAGCATGATTTTAGGAACCTAATAAAATTTGTTTCATAATTTTTAGATTTCTATACTATTTTATATTGATTTTACAATTTTACTTTAGGAACTAATTAGAAAATGCTTAAGAAAACGAAAAGGGCTGCCGGCGGTTACCAAATTGGCCCAGCAACCAAACGGCCCAGCGTGTGGGCAGCTGCGCTCGCGGCGGACCGACCCAACAGGCGGCCCACGGCGAGGAGGCTGCACATGTGCCCGCGCTTAAGCAAAAGAGACCCTGTCCTTCTAGTAATTTCTCCCAAAGTCCAAACCCTATTTGCATCTCTCACAAGCACTCGCGCTTTATCCCCTAGGTTTGTCCCAATTCGAGCATGCATGCCCTAGGTGACTCCACGTGTGACAACGCGGCGCCGCTCGCATTCGACGGCCATGCCGGAGCACTGGGGGCCATAACGGCTTCATTGGGAAGCCAAGCGCCATCCAAGGCTCAGACGGTGACGCTGAGATGCGGTTGGGAGATCGAAGGTGTCCTAGGAGTATGCAACAGCGACATGCGGCGGCTTGCAGTGCTGGCGTGGCTGTTCTGGTGAACCTACGCACTAACAGATGGGTAGCAATGGCAGGGAAGCACCATGAGCTTACCGTGGTCTGTGCTGCAGTGGCAGTTGAGGCGGAGGAGTGCCGGGGTGACCTGGCCATGTGCGTTCGCACCGCATGGTGGCGCTCCGAGCGTGGCACCAGTATGCCACCACGTCACTGACAGGTAGCCTGGCCAAAACAACATGAGCACCAGATGGAGAAGGTCAAGGCGAGCTCAGGGGTACGAGGAATTGAACTACTACCAACTCCATGGCCTTACCTCCCCGACTTATCGACGTGGTGGGGCACTTGGCCGGTGGAGAGCAAAATGCCAAAATGGTGGTCGGTAGTCCACAGCTGGGCTCGATGTGAGAGGGGTGCCTAGCTAACTACCTAAACCACTCGCGGGCACGAGGAAATGCTGCTAAGCCGAGTGGTCGATGAGAGAGGGAAGAAAGACTTTGGCTCTACTCATGGCACTACCGAGCAATGAGCAGCCGACCAGACACGATCGGATTAAGACGAGGCAGTGGAGGACTTGGCATGATGCACTTGAGTTAGAGAAGCTAAACTCGAGCAGTCTTGTCAGCTAGCGGAGACAGGCGAGGCAGAGGGGAAGAGCGCGGGCAGGGAAATGAAATAGCGGCTGCCTTTACTCTCAGGCTGGACGCGACTCGCGTCAGGCGAAAGAGACAAGAGAGGGGTCAGGCCTTTACATGCCTCGTCCTGGCCTCGGCAATGCACACAGCGAGCAGCATAGGCTACAGCGCAGGGAGGAAGAGAGAGAGCAGCGCCGCAATGGCGATAGCGGCAGCGGCAGGTTAGGGCCAGCCGACTTGGGCAGGCAGGCAGGCACTGCTAGCCAGAGCACGGCTCAGCACGCCCGCTGTAACAGAACCGACTAAATTATAAGAGCACAAGTACAAAAACAAGCACCGAAGCGCTTAAATTTTTGAACTTGAGCCCATATAATCCCGGTAGTCAATCGAAACCATGAAGGATTTCAAACCAACTTGCTTACAACCAAGATCGCATCATTCAACATACACATCATATGTTACATTTCACAAGTAGTTCCGAAATATGCTTACACACCCGGAGTCGTAAATTATTACAAACCAAGTTCATAAAGTAGCAGAAGCATAACACACACCAGTTGTTTAAATACTACTACCAGTCTTACTGGTCAACGTCGGGCAAAAGCATTAGAGAAAGTACATAAAGGATGATCACGCCCTAGTGATCTAGTCTTCGTCACCCGCAGGGTGGAGACAGGTCTTGCAGAAGCCTTGATAAAAGCATATCATCTGCAAAAGGAGGGAATAAACCCTGAGTACTGGAATGTACTCAGCTAGACTTACCCGTCAAAAACCAGAAATAAGATGACACCAAGAATTATGCAAGGCTTACACAAGAGGCTAGCTGACATCACATTTTGCAGAAAGGCATAAGTAATTGAAACTCTTTTAACCTGTACTAGCAGTTATTTTTAGCATTTACCTGTCATCTATCTTAGCACCTATACTAAACATGCACTTGATTATAATCAAACAATTATTAACATTATATCCATAGCAGGTATAGATTGTGGCAACATTGTATCATTCACTTAACCATCTGTTCAATTAATGAGATCTACGTTGCCGCTGCTCAAGTCAAGTGCTCACTAACCGGGAGCGACGGCGATTCGAATCGAATTCCTATCCAGCTGAAGGGGTATTTCTAACACTCACCGTGCAGACCCCTGCTAGGGTCGCACAGGCCACCTTTTCATATGATTCAGGAATCACGGGTCCGAATGATGTCGCGACCCCAAGGGCGACACTCTACCAGGTGATAGGGACTCTAACCCCCCTTGGTCTCATGCCAATGTCCCTAAGCACATCCTTTCTCTCCTCCAAGAAGCAACCTACCATTCGATTCCCGGCCTGAACCACATTACTCGGCTTCGCGATCGGAACGACTTATTCGGCCAACTAAGTGTTAGACTGCGTTCAACATGACCCAAGCACATACAGCGAATCGGTCCTTAAATGACTCAGACGGGCATAGCTCCACACCCAAGAGTGAAGTGTCTTGCGGCTGTACTATCGAATTCCCGCCCGGTCTCAAATTCATTTTAAGGCATGGTTCCATCCACGATAGCCATATAGCCACTCGTGACCCATTCCTACATCTCGCGGATGACCGGAAATCACCCAACTTCTACCGGACTATGCAGGGCTAAGCATTGACACGTGCCTAAACCTAATGTAGGGTTAAGTACGATATCTGGACAAGGACAGGTGTAATGCAGCAAGTGTTTTCATACAACTCCTACAACTTAATGCAGTAAACATTTAAAAGTACTCAAGTTTGCTTTATAAAACAATAGGTTCAGCATGCACTGGGGCTTGCCTTTCAGAAAGGTAGATGGCCGGTGATTAGGACACTCGGGTAGATCTCCTGCAGGAACTTCGTCACCGGCTGGTTCCTCTGGCTGCACCGGCTGCTCCTGGATTTCCTCCGGGATCGCTTGCTCGAACTCGAGGAGAGTCACCCCCTCTGAAACACCTATTTCATGAGTGCATAATAAATTTCATGGATGCATAATGAAGGATGCAACATGCTCGGAATGAAATGCATTACAACCACTGCTAAAGCTCTATTCAAATCACTTCAATTATTAACTACAAATTTCCTCTCCGGTAGAGAAGTACTCACCTAATCTACTCAACCTAAGGTATAGCTGTTCCTTCTCTGTTAAGGAGTACTCACCTAATCTACTCAACCTAAGGTATAGCTGTTCCTTCTCTGTTAAGGCCCCAACACCTAACAATCACAAGAACAACTTTACTTAAGTTACCACATCGAAACACAAATATCAAGGCAAGACATTCTGGACAGCAGCTGAATGTTTCTATCATAGCTGGAGATTTCTAACTCCAAAAGATATGATCCAAGACAATCTGAAAAGCTTATAAAATGCCCTACAAATCATTTTCAGACCTCAACCCTTAATTCCTAAGTTTTCCAGGTCGAATTTCCAAAGTTCCAGAAATCTGTCCTCTCTAAACAGAGAGCAGCCATTTCTGGACAGTCACTTAAAACAGCAATAACTCCTAAACTACTAAGCCAAATGCCTCTGAATTTTGACACAAGCTAGTTTATCAAGTTTACTACAACTTTAGTATTCACAAGTTTTCTAGCAAACACCTTTATTAAGGGTCAACCCCAAAGATACTACCAGCTGTCCAGAAAACCTAGAATTGTGAAGATTAAATATTTATTTATGTGGCAAACTTCCTCTAAGACCAAACTAATGTTACCAAAAGTTCACATAGGACACAAAAACACCAGAAAGTAAGGTGTGTCCACCTAGAATATTTATTTACACCCCTTTCTTAATTTACTTAATCAATTAAGTGGAATTTTAATCATATATGTAAACTGCTTATAAAATTCTACAAAAATTACAGGAGACTCTATGACCCAAAAAGAGGCTACTGTAAAAATTTGAACTAAAGTTATTCAAAGAAACTCCCTACAAAAAATTCACAAGCCAAAAAGGCTGATTTTTGTATAATTAACAAATCATATTGAAAAGTATCAAACAACAGAATTCATATTTTTCTTAAACACTTTAGGGTACCAGGACACTCTCCAAAAATTTATATGAACATTGCACATGTACAAAATTTACCAAAATTCATTCAAGTATTTCCTAAAACAACATGATATCATCATAACTTGAAAAGTACTCAAGCACTAGTGCCCAAATTTTTACCAGAGCTAGTGTAGACACGAAATAGCATACCCACCAAATTTCATAATTTTTGGAACAATACAACTCAAGTTATCCATTTAACAATTTGCATTCATTTTAAAACATATTTCAAAGACCTATTTAAATCTCCCAGAAACTAAATATCACATATACATTTAATATTTTTCCTAAATACTACACTTTATCTAGAACGAAACACAATTAGAATCACCTCATTTGGAGCTATATGGCTTAAGATATGAATTTTACAAAACTATATTCAGAACTGTAAAATAAATAAGGAAATAAGATTTACAAAAATCTAAACCGGCTGCTGGGCCAGCCCAACCCGTTGGCGCGGCCCAACACACGCGGCCTGCTCCAGCTCCCGCCCGCGTGCGTGCGCCGACAGGCTGGCCCCACTCTTCAGCGACAGCAAGCAGGGGAGGAGCTCCGACCGGCGTATCTCGCCGCCGGTGACCCACCCGACGGAGATGGACGCCCTAGCGTGCTCCCCGTGCCAACCCGAATCTAGGCATCCCTTTTTCCCTAACTCTACTGCACCGGAGCTACCTCGCCATCGTTCATGGCGGACGGCGAAGGTAGGCTGCCGTGCTCCGGTCATTTCCGATGACCCCGAACGACAATACAGCGAGGGAAAAGGATCAGTGAGTGATGACGGAGAAGATGAGGTGCTCAAGAGGGATGGTGGCGCGACAGACAGGCCGGTCCACGTGCACCGAGCAGTGGCGGCGCACCGAGCGCTCCAGCGAGGCCAGTGTTCCCGACGAACTACGAAGAGATACGGGGCTACATGATCCAAGGGCGTACTACGGCTCAAGGAGATCCCCATGCGCGCACTAGGGATGGCAGAGACGGTCACGACGAGGCTAGCTGTGGCGGCTTGCCACGGGCGGCTGTTGATATTTGGTAATGCAATTAGGAAATAGGATCCGCAAGCGCACGGATATCGGTGAGCACTTCACCCGAGATGTTATCCTGGGTATCGTATTTATATTTTTACCTTTAGGAGAAAGAGTGCATCTGACTAACCAAATCTATTACTACTAACCTTTAGGCTACAACCACTATGATTCGATGTGAGTGATGTATAGAGAAGACTACAACCGCACTCTTCTTCTAACCTTGGTAAGGATGATCTACTGTTCTATTGGGGAGGTTTACGGAATCTAGACACCACAAAGGATGTTCAACCCGCACCTATAAACCCTATCGATCCTGCTAACGGGATATGGAATACAAAGGTAACTCGGAATTGTCACGTTCCTCGCTACTACCATGGTCCGGCTAGACGAGGGGATATCTATGAGTATCCTAGCTTAAACACCACGTTTACGCTAGAGATGATTACTCTAAACTCTACGCGAAGAGATCAAAGTAAACTCATAAACCAAAGAACAATAAAACAAAGAACTTACTAGAATTTAGAAGTCGAAATACTGAAGAATACTGAGAACAAGCCTCGGGTTAGAAGAACTTGCTCCCGCAGGTACAACCTCGGAGTAGACACCGACAGGCCGGCTTCCTCCGATCTACACCTCCACTCTATCTCTCTCAATCTAGTAGAACTAATTCTACTTTCACATTGGATGCTAAGCCCTAAGAGGTGGGAACCCTAGAGGGAACCTCTCTCTCTAAACCCTAACTAGAGATATGCAACTGAATAATGAATTGGGGTCTTCTCCACCAGGGGTCAGGGGCCTTGCTTATATAGCCCTTTTGGATGAATCTGGACCGTCGGATCAAACCGACCTTCATCCTACGGTTTTCCTTGATCCTCAAAGGCGGTGGAGCATAATCCGCGAGACTCGACCTGATTGGTCCCGAGGGCAGGGCGGGCGCCCTAGGGCACAGGGCGGGCGCCCTGTGTCCTGGCCCGTTACGGCTCCCGTTCGTTCCCGTGGCTTCTGGAATCTTCTAGATGTAAGATAATTACGTGTTCGATTAATATCCCGTCATTAATCCGACATGTGGGCCTTTCTTCCGTATTTCCTGATAACCCCCTGCAGAAATAGATAAACAGCAAAACTCGTGGAATTCTGTTAGATCAAACCCTAATTCTAGGTGTTGCTTGCATATAGGTCCTTTTCTTTATTTATTTGATGGTTATAATTGATACTTAAGAACCGTCAACAAACACCCCCATACTTAGGCTTTTACTCGTCCTCGAGAAAAGGTTGGTTAATAAAACATATGGGGTTGAAACATTCTTTCATACCTGCAGGGTGTTGTAAAAATCCACTATGCACTTATAGTCAGGGAAATATATGGTCAGAGTAAAGAGCCTTTCTTCTTCTTAATCCCTATCACTTGGAGTTTTTACATATTTTTGAAAAGAAAAACTTAGCATACCTTTATCCTCATAGGTGCTCTCAGAGTCACTCATTATCTTTTATATTTCTCTCTGAGGCTGTTTTGATTTTGCAAAAATAATTCTTTAAGCATACATACCTTGCATTTATTGTATGGTCAAAACCGGATCTGAGGAGAAGAATGCCATACTCTTAGATCAAAGATTTTGAAAATTAAAAACTTGTCACTCTTACTGGCATATTGCTTATTAGAGGGACCATGGGCTATCATTTTCTTTCCATCATATTTTTATCATATCTCATTTTTTTTCATTTGGGTGGATACCGAGGTACCCCTAATTCTACTGCCGGACACTTGTCCATTTTTTTCCATGAGGTTATCGAGCACTTGCTCCTTTTTATTTCCTCGATATATTCATAATTTTGCATAGCCCATGCCTCTAACGCAATAATACTTCGGAAGAGTGAATCTTTCTGAATAAAAATATCTTGATCTTAGGAGTATGATAAATCTCTCAACAAGGGTCTAACTTGTTTTGAACAAACTCAATACAAAGCAGATAGCTTTAATTAATATTTTCATGTTTAGCAGGCATATAAAACTTGAGGATGGTAGCTATAATTTTGAGATTTTTAAAACAAATTCTCCAAGCAATAAAGATACTAAGAATAAGGTACTCATACCCTTACCATCTCTTATTCCACAATGACTTTTAGCAACACAGGGTTTTGAAATAATTTTAATAATTGCAGGTTTCCAGGAAATATCACAGAGTGAGATTGATCATGATTATAAGCATTTTTATCCTTTTAATTTATCATGTTTAGAGAGATAAAATTCTGCACAAACTAAGGTGAGTGTGTAAGTGTGTAATAAAAGTGTGTAGAGTGTGTACCTGGTTCATGGAGTGGTGCGATCGAAGTGTGTGTGACATGTCAGGGAATCTCCCCCATACTTGTTTTCTGCTTTCTTGCACAAAAGTAAAGTAGAGACACACAAGACATACTAATAATAATCTTTATTAATCTTGAGGCATTTATTACAACCAAATAATAATAATAACCGAATATAATAGATCTAAACTGATTATAAGCGAACCTAATCGAATCTAATAATAACTAAGACACATATAGCCCCAAGATCTAATCTAGATAGCTCAGCGACGCTCACGCCTCCTAAGACTATGCTCTAACTCATCGATCCTCTTGTTGGCGTCGGCAAGGTCATCCCGTAGCTTTAGGATCGTAGTGTTATGGTTGAAGGTCCTCCGATCCATAGAGATATTGGAGTTCTGAATTTCTATAATGCTGTTCTTGATCACCCGTAGCTCCTCATCCACATCTGCAATGGTCCTGCGGCGCTTGGGAGGTGTCTCGAAAGCATTAAGAGCATGCTTGGGTGCTTCCTTCGGAGGAACGAAGCGGACCTTAGCTGCCCTAACACCCTCGAAGTAAGGTCTCTCTTCTGTGGTATAGCGGACACTAGAGATCTCGCCGCTCCGGTTGGTCTTCACTCCGATGATCCGCTCATTGGGTTTTGGCGGCAGGATCTTTGTTCCGGCTGGTACCTTGATGATCTCCTTCCCCTTCGATGATGATGGCGAGCCTTCGAGCAATAGGAGCTGCGTAGGTGCGGTAAGAACTGGGCGAGCAAAGTAGGATTGGGCAGAGCTGCGTTGACGTGGTGGCATGGCTTCTAGCTGTCGCTCTGTGTTGGCCAGGACGAGAGCGTAGGCGTCGGGATCCTCCTTGGGCTTCTTGTTGAGGTCGTAGGGGACGACTTCCCAATCGACGTGGAACTTCTCGGCCATTGGAGCAGCTAGGAACTAAGCAAGATCTAATTTGAGGAAGGAGAGAAGGCTTGAATGAATTGGTGCTAAAAGCTGACGTTGGGGGTCTGTTTATATAGGGGGTAAAAACTGCTCTCGTGCATGGTCGGGACTCTTCCCGCCGTCATGTTTGCGAAACAAACCGAGGATGGAATTTTCCAGATAGCAACGGGCGAGGTTATCGCGTGGGAGAAGTCTGGGGCCGAGGGGAGACAGGGGCAGGGCGCCCGCCCTCATCCTCAGGGCGCCCGCCCTGTGTCCGGCTCCTCTACAAGCCTGCTTTCTCGAGCGTGTTTCTCACCGTGTTTTTATCCCGAAAAATATATACTTGGCCCAAAAACGTCAAATTAAAAGCGTCGGGCTTTAATTTTTAATTGGAAGGTAAAAATTGATCACGTCTATTTCTTCTAATTCTTTATTGGGCTCTAAAAATAATTTAAGACGTTGACCATTTACCTTGAATAACGTACCTTCGTCATTTTGAAGTGTGATAGCTCCGTGGGATGATGAATGAATTACCTTGAATGGTCCTTCCCATTTGCTCCGGAGCTTTCCATGCCCGAAAAGCTTCACCCTGGAATTAAAAAGTAATACCTTATCTCCGGGTGAGAACTCCTTCTTCTTGATCCTCTTGTCATGCCATCTCTTGACTCTTTCTTTGTAGATCTTTGAATTGTGATATGCTTTCTCCCGCCATTCTTCTAACTCCGATAATTGCATTCTTCTATGTTTTCCGGCGATATCTAGGTCCATATTCCATCTTTTTATGGCCCAGTGTGCCTTGAACTCAAGTTCAATAGGTAGGTGACAGGTCTTTCCGTATACCAATTGGTATGGAGACATTCCAATTGGGGTCTTGTATGCTGTCCGGTAAGCCCAGAGTGCATCAGGTAACTTGTCCTTCCATGCCATTCCCATCTCGTTCACCGTCTTCTGAAGAATGTTCTTGATTTGCTTGTTAGAAGTCTCTGCTTGGCCACTTGTCTGAGGATGATAGGGAGTAGCGACGTTGTGACGGATTCCATGTCTTGATAGATAGTGCTCGAAGCGCTTGTCAATGAAGTGTGATCCTCCATCACTTATCACTATCCTGGGGACTCCAAATCTTGGAAATATGATTTCCTCAAACATCCTCTTCGAACTGATATTATCGGCATGCTTGCAAGGTAGTGCCTCTACCCACTTGGAGACGTAATCAACCGCCACCAAGATGAACTCACACTTCTTTGATGGGGGAAATGGACCCATGTAGTCTATTCCCCAGACATCAAAGAGTTCAATCTGAAGGTTGTTGGTGAGTGGCATGGCATCCCTTGTATTTATGTTTCTGTGCCTTTGACATGGCCCACATCTTCTGATATATTGCTTCGTGTCATCGTACATCGTAGGCCAGTAGAATCCACATTGCCAGATCTTTGAATGTGTACGGAATGCTCCATAGTGACCTCCGTATGGTGATGAGTGACATCTGTCGATGATCTTCAATCCTTCCTCAGTGGTCACACATCTTCTAAGTAGGCCATCAGCGCATACTCGGAAGAGATATGGCTCATCCCATATATGTGAACGACTTTCCTGAATAAGCTTCTTCTTGTTTGCTCCGGGTGGTACATAACCTGAAACCATAAAATTAACAATATCTACATACCAGGGGTCAGATCTGTTAATCCCGTAAAGCATGTCGTCCTGGAGTGAGTCATTAATGGGGGGTTCCTGTGAATTCTTAAAGTACATTCTAGACAAGTGATCAACAACAGAATTTTCTACTCCCTTTTTATCTTTTATTTCTAAGTCAAATTCTTGGAGTAATAAAATCCATCTGATTAAGCGGGGTTTCGCATCTTTCTTGGTGAGCAAATATTTTAGTGCAGCATGATCAGTGTAAACAATTATCTTAGCTCCAACTAAATAAGATCTAAATTTATCAATGGCAAAAACAACAGCTAGAAGCTCTTTTTCAGTGGTTGCATAATTAAGTTGAGCTCCTGTCAAAGTTTTACTTGCATAAGCAATTGCATGATGCTTTTTATCTTTAGTTTGTCCCAAAACTGCCCCCACAGCATAATCACTAGTATCACACATAATTTCAAAAGGCAACGACCAATCAGGGGGTTGAATGATTGGTGTAGAGATGAGTGCTTGCTTTAATAAATTGAAAGAATTTAGACATGCATCATCAAATTCGAAAGGAGCATCCTTGGCTAGCAAAAGAGTAAGTGGTCTCGCAATAAATGAAAAGTCTTTTATAAATCTGTGATAAAAACCAGCATGGCCAAGAAAACTTCGAATTCCTTTTATATTCACCGGAGCGTCACCGTCGCCTCGGTCCACCGTGGCCAGCTCACCTCCATCGTTCTCCTCCTTCCCTGACCCCCGTTCCCACTTCCTTAACCCGTGTGGATGCTCGTGGTTAGACGTTATCGCCGGAAACCGCCCATGCGAACCGGAACGGCCCGCGGGTGCGTCGCACTCTGGCCGCGCCCCCCATGGCCGCCCATGGCAAGCTGCCACAGCTAGCCTCGTCGTGACCGTCTCTGCCATCCCTAGTGCGCGCATGGGGATCTCCTTGAGCCGTAGTACGCCCTTGGATCATGTAGCCCCGTATCTCTTCGTAGTTCATCGGGAACACTGGCCTCGCCGAAGCGCTTGGTGCGCCGCCGCTGCTCAGTGCACGTGGACCGGCCTCTCTGTCGCACCACCATCCCTCTTGAGCACCTCATCTTCTCCGTCATCGCTCACTGATCCTTTTCCCTCGCTGTATTATCGTTCGGGGTCACCGGAAATGACCGGAGCACGGCAGCCTACCTCCGCCGTCCGCCATGAATGACGGCGAGGTAGCTCCGGTGCAGTAGAGTTAGGGAAAAAGGGATGCCTAGATTCAGGTTGGCACGGGGAGCACGCTAGGGCGTCCATCTCCGTCAGGTGGGTCACCGGCGGCGAGATACGCCGCTCGGAGCTCCTCCCCTGCTTGTTGTTGCTGAAGAGTGGGGCCAGCGTGTGTTGGGCCGCGCCGACGGGTTGGGTTGGCCCAGTAGCCGGTTTAGATTTTTGTAAATCTTATTTCCTTATTTATTTCACAGTTCTGAATATTGTTTTGTAAAATTCATATCTTAAGCCATATAGCTACAAATGAGGTGATTCTAATTGTGTTTCGTTCTAGATAAAGTGTAGTATTTAGGAAAAATATTAAATGTATATGTGATGTTTAGTTTCTGGGAGATTTAAATAGGTCTTTGAAATGTGTTTTAAAATGAATGCAAACTTGTTAAATGGATAACTTGAGTTGTAGTGTTCCAAAAATTATGAAATTTGGTGGGGATGCTATTTCATGTCTACACTAGCTCTGGTAAAATTTTGGGCACTAGTGCTTCAGTACTTTTCAAGTTATGATGATATCATGTTGTTTTAGGAACTATTTGAATGAATTTTAGTAAATTTTCTACATGTGCACTGTTCATATAAATATTTGGAGAGTGTCCTGGTACCCTAAATTGTTTAGGAAAAATATGAATTCTATTGTTTGATACTTTTCAATGTGATTTGTTAATTATACAAAAATCGGCTTTTTTGGCTTGTGAATTTTGTGTAGGGAGTTTCTTTGAATAACTTTAGTTCACATTTTTACAGTAGCCTCTTTTTGGGTCAGAGAGTATCCTGTAATTTTTGTAGAATTTTATGAGCAGTTTACATATATGATTAAAATTCCACTTAATTGATTAAGTAAATTAAGAAAGGGGTGTAAATAAATATTCTAGGTGGGCACACCTTACTTTCTGGTGTTTTTGTGACCTATGTGAACTTTTGGTAACATTAGTTTGGTCTTAGAGGAAGTTTGCCACGTAAATAAATATTTAATCTTCACAATTCTAGGTTTTCTGGACAGCTGGTGGTATCTTTGGGGTTGACCCTTAATAAAGGTGTTTGCTGGAAAACTTGTGCATACCAAAGTTGTAGTAAACTTGATAAACTAGCTTGTGTCAAAATTTGGAGGCATTTGACTTAGTAGTTTAGGAGTTATTGCTGTTTTAAGTGACTATCCAAAAATGGCTGCTCTCTGTTTAGAGAGGATAGATTTCTGGAACTTTGGAAATTCGACCTGGAAAACTTTGGAATTAAGGGTTGAGGTCTGAAAATGATTTGTAGGGCATTTTATAAGCTTTCTAGATTGTCTTGGATCATATCTTTTGGAGTTAGGAATCTCTAGCTATGATAGAAACATTCAGCTACTGTCCAGAATGTCTTGCCTTGATATTTGTGTGGCAAACTTCCTCTAAGACCAAACTAATGTTACCAAAAGTTCACATAGGTCACAAAACACCAGAAAGTAAGGTGTGTCCACCTAGAATATTTATTTACACCCCTTTCTTAATTTACTTAATCAATTAAGTGGAATTTTAATCATATATGTAAACTGCTTATAAAATTCTACAAAAATTACAGGAGACTCTATGACCCAAAAAGAGGCTACTGTAAAAATTTGAACTAAAGTTATTCAAAGAAACTCCCTACAAAAAATTCACAAGCCAAAAAGGCTGATTTTTGTATAATTAACAAATCATATTGAAAAGTATCAAACAACAGAATTCATATTTTTCTTAAACACTTTAGGGTACCAGGACACTCTCCAAAAATTTATATGAACATTGCACATGTACAAAATTTACCAAAATTCATTCAAGTATTTCCTAAAACAACATGATATCATCATAACTTGAAAAGTACTCAAGCACTAGTGCCCAAATTTTTACCAGAGCTAGTGTAGACACGAAATAGCATACCCACCAAATTTCATAATTTTTGGAACAATACAACTCAAGTTATCCATTTAACAATTTGCATTCATTTTAAAACATATTTCAAAGACCTATTTAAATCTCCCAGAAACTAAATATCACATATACATTTAATATTTTTCCTAAATACTACACTTTATCTAGAACGAAACACAATTAGAATCACCTCATTTGGAGCTATATGGCTTAAGATATGAATTTTACAAAACTATATTCAGAACTGTAAAATAAATAAGGAAATAAGATTTACAAAAATCTAAACCGGCTACTGGGCCAGCCCAACCCGTTGGCGCGGCCCAACACACGCGGCCTGCTCCAGCTCCCGCCCGCGTGCGTGCGCCGACAGGCTGGCCCCACTCTTCAGCGACAGCAAGCAGGGGAGGAGCTCCGACCGGCGTATCTCGCCGCCGGTGACCCACCCGACGGAGATGGACGCCCTAGCGTGCTCCCCGTGCCAACCCGAATCTAGGCATCCCTTTTTCCCTAACTCTACTGCACCGGAGCTACCTCGCCATCGTTCATGGCGGACGGCGAAGGTAGGCTGCCATGCTCCGGTCATTTCCGATGACCCCGAACGACAATACAGCGAGGGAAAAGGATCAGTGAGTGATGACGGAGAAGATGAGGTGCTCAAGAGGGATGGTGGCACGACAGACAGGCCGGTCCACGTGCACCGAGCAGTGGCGGCGCACCGAGCGCTCCAGCGAGGCCAGTGTTCCCGACGAACTACGAAGAGATACGGGGCTACATGATCCAAGGGCGTACTACGGCTCAAGGAGATCCCCATGCGCGCACTAGGGATGGCAGAGACGGTCACGACGAGGCTAGCTGTGGTGGCTTGCCACGGGCGGCTGTTGATATTTGGTAATGCAATTAGGAAATAGGATCCGCAAGCGCACGGATATCGGTGAGCACTTCACCCGAGATGTTATCCTGGGTATCGTATTTATATTTTTACCTTTAGGAGAAAGAGTGCATCTGACTAACCAAATCTATTACTACTAACCTTTAGGCTACAACCACTATGATTCGATGTGAGTGATGTATAGAGAAGACTACAACCGCACTCTTCTTCTAACCTTGGTAAGGATGATCTACTGTTCTATTGGGGAGGTTTACGGAATCTAGACACCACAAAGGATGTTCAACTCGCACCTATAAACCCTATCGATCCTGCTAACGGGATATGGAATACAAAGGTAACTCGGAATTGTCACGTTCCTCGCTACTACCACGGTCCGGCTAGACGAGGGGATATCTATGAGTATCCTAGCTTAAACACCACGTTTACGCTAGAGATGATTACTCTAAACTCTACGCGAAGAGATCAAAGTAAACTCATAAACCAAAGAACAATAAAACAAAGAACTTACTAGAATTTAGAAGTCGAAATACTGAAGAATCCTGAGAACAAGCCTCGGGTTAGAAGAACTTGCTCCCGCAGGTACAACCTCGGAGTAGACACCGACAGGCCGGCTTCCTCCGATCTACACCTCCACTCTATCTCTCTCAATCTAGTAGAACTAATTCTACTTTCACATTGGATGCTAAGCCCTAAGAGGTGGGAACCCTAGAGGGAACCTCTCTCTCTAAACCCTAACTAGAGATATGCAACTGAATAATGAATTGGGGTCTTCTCCACCAGGGGTCAGGGGCCTTGCTTATATAGCCCTTTTGGATGAATCTGGACCGTCGGATCAAACCGACCTTCATCCTACGGTTTTCCTTGATCCTCAAATGCGGTGGAGCATAATCCGCGAGACTCGACCTGATTGGTCCCGGGGGCAGGGCGGGCGCCCTAGGGCACAGGGCGGGCGCCCTGTGTCCTGGCCCGTTACGGCTCCCGTTCGTTCCCGTGGCTTCTGGAATCTTCTAGATGTAAGATAATTACGTGTTCGGTTAATATCCCGTCATTAATCTGACATGTGGGCCTTTCTTCCGTATTTCCTGATAATCCCCTGCAGAAATAGATAAACAGCAAAACTCGTGGAATTCTGTTAGATCAAACCCTAATTCTAGTTGTTGCTTGCATATAGGTCCTTTTCTTTATTTATTTGATGGTTATAATTGATACTTAAGAACCGTCAACAAACACCCCCATACTTAGGCTTTTACTCGTCCTCGAGAAAAGGTTGGTTAATAAAACATCTGGGATTGAAATATTCTTTCATACCTGCAGGGTGTTGTAAAAATCCACTGTGCACTTATAGTCAGGAAAATATATGGTCAGAGTAAAGAGCCTTTCTTCTTCTTAATCCCTATCACTTGGAGTTTTTACATATTTTTGAAAAGAAAAACTTAGCATACCTTTATCCTCATAGGTGCTCTCAGAGTCACTCATTATCTTTTATATTTCTCTCTGAGGCTGTTTTGATTTTGCAAAAATAATTCTTTAAGCATACATACCTTGCATTTATTGTATGGTCAAAACCGGATCCGAGGAGAAGAATGCCATACTCTTAGATCAAAGATTTTGAAAATTAAAAACTTGTCACTCTTACTGGCATATTGCTTATTAGAGGGACCATGGGCTATCATTTTCTTTCCATCATATTTTTATCATATCTCATTTTTTTTTCATTTTGGGTGGATACCGAGGTACCCCTAATTCTACTGCCGGACACTTGTCCATTTTTTTTCCACGAGGTTATCGAGCACTTGCTCCTTTTTATTTCCTCGATATATTCATAATTTTGCATAGCCCATGCCTCTAATGCAATAATACTTCGGAAGAGTAAATCTTTCTGAATAAAAATGTCTTGATCTTAGGAGTATGATAAATCTCTCAACAAGGGTCTAACTTGTTTTGAACAAACTCAATACAAAGCAGATAGCTTTAATTAATATTTTCATGTTTAGCAGGCATATAAAACTTGAGGATGGTAGCTATAATTTTGAGATTTTTAAAACAAATTCTCCAAGCAATAAAGATACTAAGAATAAGGTACTCATACCCTTACCATCTCTTATTCCACAATGACTTTTAGCAACACAGGGTTTTGAAATAATTTTAATAATTGCAGGTTTCCAGGAAATATCACAGAGTGAGATTGATCATGATTATAAGCATTTTTATCCTTTTAATTTATCATGTTTAGAGAGATAAAATTCTGCACAAACTAAGGTGAGTGTGTAAGTGTGTAATAAAAGTGTGTAGAGTGTGTACCTGGTTCATGGAGTGGTGCGATCGAAGTGTGTGTGACATGTCAGGGAATCTCCCCCATACTTGTTTTCTGCTTTCTTGCACAAAAGTAAAGTAGAGACACACAAGACATACTAATAATAATCTTTATTAATCTTGAGGCATTTATTACAACCAAATAATAATAATAACCGAATATAATAGATCTAAACTGATTATAAGCGAACCTAATCGAATCTAATAATAACTAAGACACATATAGCCCCAAGATCTAATCTAGATAGCTCAGCGACGCTCACGCCTCCTAAGACTATGCTCTAACTCATCGATCCTCTTGTTGGCGTCGGCAAGGTCATCCCGTAGCTTTAGGATCGTAGTGTTATGGTTGAAGGTCCTCCGATCCATAGAGATATTGGAGTTCTGAATTTCTATAATGCTGTTCTTGATCACCCGTAGCTCCTCATCCACATCTGCAATGGTCCTGCGGCGCTTGGGAGGTGTCTCGAAAGCATTAAGAGCATGCTTGGGTGCTTCCTTCGGAGGAACGAAGCGGACCTTAGCTGCCCTAACACCCTTGAAGTAAGGTCTCTCTTCTGTGGTATAGCGGACACTAGAGATCTCGCCGCTCCGGTTGGTCTTCACTCCGATGATCCGCTCATTGGGTTTTGGCGGCAGGATCTTTGTTCCGGCTGGTACCTTGATGATCTCCTTCCCCTTCGACGATGATGGCGAGCCTTCGAGCAATAGGAGCTGCGTAGGTGCGGTAAGAACTGGGCGAGCAAAGTAGGATTGGGCAGAGCTGCGTTGACGTGGTGGCATGGCTTCTAGCTGTCGCTCTGTGTTGGCCAGGACGAGAGCGTAGGCGTCGGGATCCTCCTTGGGCTTCTTGTTGAGGTCGTAGGGGACGACTTCCCAATCGACGTGGAACTTCTCGGCCATTGGAGCAGCTAGGAACTAAGCAAGATCTAATTTGAGGAAGGAGAGAAGGCTTGAATGAATTGGTGCTAAAAGCTGACGTTGGGGGTCTGTTTATATAGGGGGTAAAAACTGCTCTCGTGCATGGTCGGGACTCTTCCCGCCGTCATGTTTGCGAAACAAACCGAGGACGGAATTTTCCAGATAGCAACGGGCGAGGTTATCGCGTGGGAGAAGTCTGGGGCCGAGGGGAGACAGGGGCAGGGCGCCCACCCTCATCCTCAGGGCGCCCGCCCTGTGTCCGGCTCCTCTACAAGCCTGCTTTCTCGAGCGTGTTTCTCACCGTGTTTTTATCCCGAAAAATATATACTTGGCCCAAAAACGTCAAATTAAAAACGTCGGGCTTTAATTTTTAATTGGAAGGTAAAAATTGATCACGTCTATTTCTTCTAATTCTTTATTGGGCTCTAAAAATAATTTAAGACATTGACCATTTACCTTGAATAACGTACCTTCGTCATTTTGAAGTGTGATAGCTCCGTGGGATGATGAATGAATTACCTTGAATGGTCCTTCCCATTTGCTCCGGAGCTTTCCATGCCCGAAAAGCTTCACCCTGGAATTAAAAAGTAATACCTTATCTCCGGGTGAGAACTCCTTCTTCTTGATCCTCTTGTCATGCCATCTCTTGACTCTTTCTTTGTAGATCTTTGAATTGTGATATGCTTTCTCCCGCCATTCTTCTAACTCCGATAATTGCATTCTTCTATGTTTTCCGGCGATGTCTAGGTCCATATTCCATCTTTTTATGGCCCAGTGTGCCTTGAACTCAAGTTCAACAGGTAGGTGACAGGTCTTTCCGTATACCAATTGGTATGGAGACATTCCAATTGGGGTCTTGTATGCTGTCCGGTAAGCCCAGAGTGCATCGGGTAACTTGTCCTTCCATGCCGTTCCCATCTCGTTCACCGTCTTCTGAAGAATGTTCTTGATTTGCTTGTTAGAAGTCTCTGCTTGGCCACTTGTCTGAGGATGATAGGGAGTAGCGACGTTGTGACGGATTCCATGTCTTGATAGATAGTGCTCGAAGCGCTTGTCAATGAAGTGTGATGCTCCATCACTTATCACTATCCTGGGGACTCCAAATCTTGGAAATATGATTTCCTCAAACATCCTCTTCGAACTGATATTGTCGGCATGTTTGCAAGGTAGTGCCTCTACCCACTTGGAGACGTAATCAACCGCCACCAAGATGAACTCACACTTCTTAGATGGGGGAAATGGACCCATGTAGTCTATTCCCCAGACTTCAAAGATTTCAATCTGAAGGTTGTTGGTGAGTGGCATGGCATCCCTTGTATTTATGTTTCCGTGCCTTTGACATGGCCCACATCTTCTGATATATTGCTTCGTGTCATCGTACATCGTAGGCCAGTAGAATCCACATTGCCAGATCTTTGAATGTGTACGGAATGCTCCATAGTGACCTCCGTATGGTGATGAGTGACATCTGTCGATGATCTTCAATCCTTCCTCAGTGGTCACACATCTTCTAAGTAGGCCATCAGCGCATACTCGGAAGAGATATGGCTCATCCCATATATGTGAACGACTTTCCTGAATAAGCTTCTTCTTGTTTGCTCCGGGTGGTACATAACCTGAAACCATAAAATTAACAATATCTGCATACCAGGGGTCAGATCTGTTAATCCCGTAAAGCATGTCGTCCCGGAGTGAGTCATTAATGGGGGGTTCCTGTGAATTCTTAAAGTACATTCTAGACAAGTGATCAGCAACAGAATTTTCTACTCCCTTTTTATCTTTTATTTCTAAGTCAAATTCTTGGAGTAATAAAATCCATCTGATTAAGCGAGGTTTAGCATCTTTCTTAGTGAGCAAATATTTTAGTGCAGCATGATCAGTGTAAACAATTATCTTAGCTCCAACTAAATAAGATCTAAATTTATCAATGGCAAAAACAACAGCCAGAAGCTCTTTTTCAGTGGTTGCATAATTAAGTTGAGCTCCTGTCAAAGTTTTACTTGCATAAGCAATTGCATGATGCTTTTTATCTTTAGTTTGTCCCAAAACTGCCCCCATAGCATAATCACTAGCATCACACATAATTTCAAAAGGCAACGACCAATCAGGGGGTTGAATGATTGGTGCAGAGATGAGTGCTTGCTTTAATAAATTGAAAGAATTTAGACATGCATCATCAAATTCGAAAGGAGCATCCTTGGCTAGCAAAAGAGTAAGTGGTCTCGCAATAAATGAAAAGTCTTTTATAAATCTGCGATAAAAACTAGCATGGCCAAGAAAACTTCGAATTCCTTTTATATTCACAGGTAGAGGTAGTGGTTCAATTACTTTAATTTTAGCTCTATCTACCTCAATACCTCTTTCAGACACTAGGTGTCCTAGCACTATTCCTTCTCTAACCATAAAATGACATTTTTCCCAATTAAGGATTAAGTGCTTTTCTTCACATCTTTGCAAAACCTTATCTAAGTTCTCAAGACAACTATCAAAAGCTTTTCCATAAACTGAGAAATCATCCATGAAAACTTCCATAATCTCTTCAATCATATCAGAAAATATAGACATCATACATCTTTGAAAAGAAGCTGGTGCATTACATAACCCAAAAGACATTCTACGATAAGCATACGTTCCATATGGGCATGTAAAAGTGGTTTTGCTTTGATCATCAGGATGGATAGGGATCTGGTGATACCCTGAATATCCATCTAGAAAACAGAAAAATGAGTGTTTTGCTAACCGCTCAAGCATCTCATCTATAAAAGGCAAAGGAAAATTATCCTTTTTCGTGGCTTTATTAAGTTTTCTATAGTCTATGCACATCCGCCACCCAGTGACGGTGCGTTGCGGAATTAGCTCATTCTTATCATTAGTAACAACAGTCATGCCTCCCTTTTTAGGCACAACTTGAACAGGGCTTACCCACTCACTATGCGGCACAGGATATAATCCCTGCATGCAGCAACTTTATAACTTCTTTTTTAACTACCTCTCTCATCGCGTTGTTAAGTCTACGTTGAGGCTCTCGAGAGGGTGTAACAGAAGGATCTGTCGGAATACGATGGGTACAAATCATAGGACTGATTCCTGTGAGATCTTGAAGTGAGTAGCCGAAAATAGAGTGGTGTTTTTCAAGAATGGTCATTAATCGCAGAGTTTGCTCCTGAGTGAGTTTATTACTAACGATCACAGGAAACTCTGGATTATTGTTTAGGAAAGCATAGGTAAGACCGGGTGGTACAGTTTTGAGTTCTATGGGGGGTCTAGGTGTTTCTGCAAACTCATCTAAGGGTTCAGGTTCAGAAGGTTCGGCCTCTTCTTCAGTGAAGAAGGGGGCTTCCTCTTCTAAGTCTGGATCATCTAAAAGTTCTAGAGATGCAGCCTTTACCTCCTCCATAGGATCAGGCAAAAGATATGGCTCGGTCTTATTATTCAAGGAGTGAGTTATTGTAATTGGAAGTTTAAAATCCTTTCCCAAAGAAATGTAGAGCTTTCCAGTTTGACCTTCATAAAGGAGTCTTCTAAAAGGTTGTCCAATCAGTAGGTCGAAACCCCATATATCAAAGATATAAAAGTTCAAATGAACCATGGAGCCTTCTACCATAAAGGGTATGACATTAATAATTCCAAGACTGGGGATTAATCGTCCCGAAGATTCCTTTATGACCTTTGCTGTGGGGGTTAAAACAAGTTTCCCAAATAAATTAAGTGCAAAAGCTTCGGACATAATATTGATCCCCACAACAGGATTATAGAGAGCATTAAATTGATCAGAATTATAAGCACAGCGTATAGTTATAGAGGGTGTGTCCACTCGGATTATACTTCAGAGGAAAGCTCTGACTCCTCTAACCATTCGCTACTCATAACCGAGATAAGCTCTCTCAATTGACGTTCACTTGGTAAACAAATGCTAAATTGGCCGTTTTGGGGTCGGTCTATAGAATGGTAGTTTGAAATGTTTCTAAAATCGGCAAAGAGATCGGATTCTATGTCTAGCATGAAATCAGATGGTAGAATTTCTTCCTTTTGTGGCTCAGAACCTGGGATAGCTAAAGTAGATGAAAAATTTGGCAGAGTGTCTACTTCGGCTTCGTAGGTTTTATCATGGAGGGCATTATCCATCTCAGCTTCTAGGATTCTATTCAAGATCCCCTTAGCTTCATCAGTAGGGATACGAAAGAAAGAGCCTCTAGCCATAGTATGCAGCATTTGTTTATTATCTTTCTGAAGACCTCGAAAAAAGTGAAATAAAAGAATAGTGTCTTCAAGCAAAAGTTTTGGACCAGATTCTAAAAGATCAGAAAAACGTTTCCAGGATTTCCCCAAAGTTTCATTATCTTTTTGTTTAAAAGATAGGACTTCGAGTCTAAGGTCACCAGTACGGTCAAGGGAATAAAAATCTAGACAAAAGTTGGCTCTTAAAACTCCCCATTCACCTTGCTGTTGACTTACCTTCTGACTATACCATCGTCTAGCTTCTCCTCTTAAAGAAAAAGGAAAAAGCTTCCAACGTAAAGTCTTATCAGAGATGCCATCAATGCGAAGACAATCGCATGTCTGCTCAAAATCTCTAATATGAAGGTAAGGGTTTTCGTCTTCCTTTCCCGAAAAAGATAAATTTTGAATCATCGCAATCAACCTTGAACTTAACTTATACTGGGATGTTTGGATAGGCTGTGATGACTCCCATGGTAAAAGGTCAGTTGCTGAAGGTGTTGCGGCATCAAAGATAGATATAGAACCTTGGTTTTCCATTTTTGGTAAAAAGAAAAAGAAAGAATGAAAAAGATAAGAAAATAAAAAGTATGAATACAAGCTAGTAGTAAGACTCAAGGTTATCTCAGCAAACCGTCTTTCTCCCCGGCAACGGCGCCAGAAATGCTTGTTGATATTTGGTAACGCAATTAGGAAATAGGATCCGCAAGCGCACGGATATCGGTGAGCACTTCACCCGAGATGTTATCCTGGGTATCGTATTTATATTTTTACCTTTAGGAGAAAGAGTGCATCTGACTAACCAAATCTATTACTACTAACCTTTAGGCTACAACCACTATGATTCGATGTGAGTGATGTATAGAGAAGACTACAACCGCACTCTTCTTCTAACCTTGGTAAGGATGATCTACTGTTCTATTGGAGAGGTTTACGGAATCTAGACACCACAAAGGATGTTCAACCCGCACCTATAAACCCTATCGATCCTGCTAACGGGATATGGAATACAAAGGTAACTCGGAATTGTCACGTTCCTCGCTACTACCACGGTCCAGCTAGACGAGGGGATATCTATGAGTATCCTAGCTTAAACACCACGTTTACACTAGAGATGATTACTCTAAACTCTACGCGAAGAGATCAAAGTAAACTCATAAACCAAAGAACAATAAAACAAAGAACTTACTAGAATTTAGAAGTTGAAATACTGAAGAATCCTGAGAACAAGCCTCGGGTTAGAAGAACTGGCTCCCGCAGGTACAACCTCGGAGTAGACACCGACAGGCCGGCTTCCTCCGATCTACACCTCCACTCTATCTCTCTCAATCTAGTAGAACTAATTCTACTTTCACATTGGATGCTAAGCCCTAAGAGGTGGGAACCCTAGAGGGAACCTCTCTCTCTAAACCCTAACTAGAGATATGCAACTGAATAATGAATTGGGGTCTTCTCATGGGCCTTTCTTCCGTATTTCCTGATAACCCCCTGCAGAAATAGATAAACAGCAAAACTCGTGGAATTCTGTTAGATCAAACCCTAATTCTAGGTGTTGCTTGCATATAGGTCCTTTTCTTTATTTATTTGATGGTTATAATTGATACTTAAGAACCGTCAACAGCGGCCATGGCGGGCGCGGCCAGAGCGCGACGCACCCGCGGGCCGTTCCGGTTCGCATGGACAGTTTTCGGCGATAACGTCTAACCACGAGCATCCACACGGGTTGAGGAAGTGGGAACGGGGGTTAGGGAAGGAGGAGAACGATGGAGGTGAGCTGGCCACGGTGGATCGTGGCGACAGTGACGCTCCGGTGAGCTCCGGGTGGAAAAAGAATCGACAATGCATCCTTACCTCCACGAGATTGACTCAGGCAAGAGGTAGGGGAGGTCGAGGAGTCTAAGGCGGAGCTGTGGTGAGGTTTGGTAGGCTGCAGTGCGGTGGTGAGCTCGCATGACCGCGGCGAGGTCTAGGGTGGCGCTGCTCGTCGGGGAAGGAGGGCAATGGAATGGAGGGGGGAAGCGCGAGTGGTGGGGGTTGAGGTGTCGGCTCCATCTTCATGCCCGCGCATGTGATTGCGACGTGAAGGCGACGGCAGGGCACGAGCGCCACGCGGCCACCTCGCTCTGCACGGTCGCCACGATAGCGTTGCTGTCTATTTGTCTAAAATGGAGCCCTACAGTGGTCTGACAGCGAATTTTTTATGTCGATTAACTCACAAACGAGCTCGAATTAGCAGAGGACGATAGCATCAATTTGGTAGAGCTACGTGAGGCCTATAACTTTGTCAATTGGCTCCAGGGCTGGTTCAGCTTAGTTATTGAGATATAGCATCCTAAAGTGAGGTACCCGAAAACTGAAACTGAGTTTCAGTTAACTAACCGACTGAAACCCATTTTTCCAAGCACCATATCTCCTAACCCATTTAGAACTAGGTGATGATGATGTTGACAAAATTGTAGAGCTAAGTTGGTACTACAAAAGTGTCAATATGAGTTGGGGCTGGTTTGGTCTAGTTTGCAAACTACAAGCTCCCAAAGTAGGCCACCATCAAACTGAAGGATCACTTTCTAGACTTAGAAATTTTCTAAGTGCTGGGGCAGCCCCTCTAGCTGACCTGTGGGCCATTTTTGAGCATGTTCTAATCATTTTCATGAGATGGCCATATTGAGACTTTTGTTCCCCATGAAATTCCCTACAACTTTGATTAAGAGTGCTCCTCCATGCAATGTCTCTAAGCTAGACTTTTTAATTGGTTAAACTAAGGCATTCTAGGGCCTAATGCTGGTCAACAACACATTGGAGGGCATTTTGGTAATTTTGGTCAACATGAACATTGCTCCATTAGTTACTCTAAGTGAGATTAAGGTATTGTAGGATATAATTAGCCACTCTGCCCCTTAGTTACACAAAAATCCTAGGGTCACATGATTGGAAACAAATCAAAACCCTAAAACACCCAATAATGTTGCAAACCAAGTAAAGCATAATGATATGATGGATGTTCATGCTTATGCAATACAATGCAATTATGGAAGCTAAACACCTGAGGTGTTACAGCCCTCCCCCCTTATAAAAATCTCGTCCCGAGATTTGGAAAGCGTACCATTTTTGATAGAATTCCTTATAACCATCCCGCAAATAGTCCTCTCGTTCCCACGTAGCGTCGCTTTCACTACCCTGATTACTCCAAATTACTTTATACCACTTAACCACTCGGCTTCTAGTTACTCGTTCTTGAGTATCGATCACCCGGACCAGCTTTTCTTCGTAAGTTAGATCAGATTCAAGCCTGATATCTCCTAAAGGAACTCTTTCCTTAGGAACCCGAAGACACTTCTTTAGCTGAGATACATGGAAAACATTGAATATGGCACTCATTTCAGGAGGTAACTGGATCTTATACGCAATAGCTCCACTCTTGCCTATGATCTGAAAAAGGACCCACGTATCTCGGTGCAAGTTTCCGCTTGACACCAAAACATTGTACACTCTTCATTGGAGAAACTTTCAGATAAACGAAGTCTCCAACTTCAAACTCGAGCGGCTTTCTACGACGATCCACATAACTTTTCTACCTAGCTTGGGCTGCAGCCATATGTTTTTGGATGGTACGGACTTGTTCCTCAGCTTCCTTGACAAAATCAATACCATAATACCTTCTTTCACCAGCTTCTACCCAATTTAGTGGAGTTCTACACTTATGACCGTACAAAGCTTTGAATGGGGCCATCTTAATACTCTCTTGGTAACTATTATTGTACGAAAACTCGGCTAGAGGCAACCATTTTTCCCATGAACCCTTGGAGGAAATTACACATGCCCGCAACAGATCTTCCAAGATTTGGTTAACTCGTTCCGTTTGACCTGACGTCTAGGGGTGATAAGCAGAGCTTCTCACTAACTTGGTTCCCAGAAGGTGATGCAAGTGCTCCCAAAAGCGAGCAGTGAACTGGGGACCACGGTCAGAAATGATAGTACGAGGTACCCATGGAGCCGGACTATCTGATTGAAGTACAACTCAGCATAGTCAGTGGGATGGTAGTCCACTCTAACAGGAATGAAGTGAGCTGATTTGGTTAAGTGATCCACAATTACCCAGATGGAGTTATGATTTTTGACAGTAGGAGGAAGTCCGACGATGAAATCCATACTTATCTCTTCCCATTTCCAACCTGGGATAGAAAGTGGTTGAAGTAACCCAGCTTTCATGTGCACGGCTTTAACTCTACAGCAGGTGTCACACCTAGCAACATATGCCGCTATCTCTTTCCGCATCTTAGTCCACCAATAAAGTGGCTTCAAATCATAATACATCTTATTACTACCAGGATGGATGGACAACTTTGAAGAATGTGCTTCGGTCAGGATCTGATCTCTAAGCTCTCGGTCCTTAGGCACTACTAACCTATCCTTAAACCATAGCACGCCTTCTTCATCTACCCTGAAATGCTTAGTTTCTTCCTCTTTCATCTTACGCTTGATGTGGAATACACCATGATCAGTCTTTTGTAGCTCAATAATTCTACTTTTGAGAGTACAACTGACAGTGATGTTGTACAAGACTGCTGGATGTAGAAGGCGAGATCGATGAAAATCAGTTTCAACTAAGGAATGGCAATGAGACTTTCGGCTTAAAGCATCGGCAACCACATTTGCCTTGCCAGGATGATAGTACACTTGAAGATTATAATCTTTAATCAACTCAAGCCATCTTCTTTGGCGCATATTTAACTCGGGTTGGGTGAAGATGTATTTGAGGCTTTTGTGGTCCGTATATATATTGCAGACATTGCCCAACAGATAATGCCGCCACACTTTCAAAGCATGAACAACTGCAGCCAGTTCTAAGTCATGCATTGGATAATTCACCTTATGTTTCTGAAGTTGTCGAGAGGTATATGCAATTACTCGGCCTTCCTGCATCAAAACACCTCCCAAACCTATGCCTGAGGCATCACAATAAACATCAAATGGTTTCTCGATATTCGGTTGCGCCAAAACCGGAGCCGAGGTTAGGAGGGTTCGCAGTTGGTGAAAAGCCGCATCACACTCAGGAGTCCAGACAAGCCTGGTGTCTTTTTGAGCAACCGAGTCATGGGTTTGGCTATTTTTGAGAAATCCAGGATGAAGCGACCAAGAAAACTTCGGACCTCATGAACCGAAGTAGGAGCCTTCCAATTCAATACTTCTTGTACCTTGGTGGGATCCACCATAATTCTCCCATCGGACAACACATGCCCAAGGAAAGGTACTTCACGAAGCCAGAATTCACACTTACTAAACTTCGCATACAATTGATGTTCACGCAGTCTGGTGAGGACAATACGTAGGTGTTCGGCGTGTTCTTCCTCATTTTCAGAATATATCAAGATGTCAGCAAAAAACACCACCATAAATTTGTCCAATTCGGGCATAAACACCAAATTCATCAAGCACATGAAGTGTGCGGGGGCATTCGTCAGGCCGAAAGACATAACAAGATACTCATAAAGACCGTATCTTGTCGAGAAAGCTGTTTTTGGAATATCTTCAGGACGAATTTTAATCTGATGGTAACCAGACCTCAGATCAATCTTGGAAAAGACTTTAGCTTTAGACAACTGATCGAACAAGATATCGATACGTGGTAGAGGATACTTATTTTTGACAGTGACTGCATTCAGAGGCCTATAATCTACACACATCCGTAATGACTGGTCCTTCTTCTTCACAAAGATAGGAGGGCATCCCCATGGAGACGAACTAGGACGAATCAGCCCCTTCTTCAAAAGTTCATTTAACTGCACCTTAAGTTCAGCTAGCTCATTCGAAGGCATCCTATAAGGTCTCCTAGAGATGGGTGCCGTGCCAGGCAACAACTCGATTTTAAATTCCACATCCTGATCCGGAGGAAGTCCCGGCAAATCATCGGGGAAAACGTCAGGAAACTCACTCACTACGAGAATTTCAGCTAACGCCTTTGCCTGCACCGCATGAACTTCACTAGACAATTCAATTTTTCTAGGAAGTTGCACTGAAAACCCTGTTGATCTGTAGGATCTCTAAGCATAACTACCCGGGTGGATGTATCAATGAGTACCCCATTCTGACTCATCCAATTCATGCCCAAAATAACATCTATGCCTAAACCAGGCAAAACCACTAAGGCAAGCGAGTACTTTCGCCCTTCTATCTTAAACTCAAGATTCCCCACTACTTTATTTGTGGAAATATTCCCACTTGCCGCACTAATGCAATAACCCCCACCTTCAACAGTATGTAATTTGTGTGCAAACTTTGATGCAAACTTAGGACTGATAAAGGAATGCGAAGCACCTGAATCAAATAGTACCACTGCAGGATGTTGGTCAACTAGGAACTTACCAGCGGTGACAACCTCACCTGATGGGATTTCCTCAATATTGTTATAATGAGCATGCCCCTGACGGCCACCTTGATTGGCACTCTTCTTAGGATAAGGACAGTTCCTGGACCAATGGCCTGGCTTGTTGCAGTTCTAGCAAGGCATGTTGCTGGGAGGAACACTGGAGCTGCTCTGACCAGAATTACCCTTTGGCAGAGCGACTGTATATGCCTTGC
Source organism: Saccharum spontaneum (assembly GCA_022457205.1). NCBI lineage: Eukaryota > Viridiplantae > Streptophyta > Magnoliopsida > Poales > Poaceae > Saccharum > Saccharum spontaneum. Next base: position 27,816,318 of record CM039613.1, on the reverse strand, counting down.
GAAACCCAATTTTAGCAGCAGACTTCTTCTGTGGTGGACGAAACTTGGCATTCAGGGCAGGTGGGCGAGGGGAAGCCCTCGGTGCAGCTGGAGTCCGAGACTGCGAAGCACTCGCCTCAAGGACCCTTTTGCGGCTCTTAGAGGCAGAATAAATAGCATTATTGTTTTCTTGAGTCAAAGCATCACTGATAAAATCATTGAAAGTAGTACACTTGCTAGTGCCCATGGTCTTCATCAGCTTTGGGCCAATGCCCCTTTTAAAGCTAGCAATTTTCTTAGCATCGGTATCCACAAACTCGGTTGCATACCTTGCCAGATTGTTGAAAGATTACAGATATTCAGTCAAACTTTTATTACCCTATGACAGCCTCATGAATTTTGTGTGCTTGATAGCCATAAGACCTGGAGGAATGTAATTCCCGCGGAATGCTGCTTTGAACTAGTCCCAAGCAACCGGGACATTTGCAGGCAATGTGGAACGGTAGTGGCTCCACCAAATACCCACTGGACCATGCAGTTGATGAGAAGCATATTCAGTCTTTAGCTCATCAGTCAAGCGAGGCAGACGGAACTTCTGCTTAATAGTATTCAACCACTCATCGGCTTGCAGCGGTTCCTCCACCTTCTTAAAGAGCGGGGCTTAGTGTCAAGAAAGTCCTTGAAATCACTATATTGATTGGGTTCCGGGCCCTGGCGGCCATGACGAGCCTCTGAGTTGGCAAGCTGGCACATAGCATCTGCCAGCATGCGCTGCCCTTCCACCATGGTCTGCATCAGCTCAGCCGGGGTAGGTGGTGGCGGAGGGGGTGGCTGTTCCTCATCCTCAACGCCACGACCCCGATGGAGGTTGTACGACATCTGCAAAATGCATAGCCAATGAGCACTGATGATGTGGGAATTTATAGATGAATTATTGTAAATATGTCAAACTGACTTCATGAAAATGACTTCACAAAGAATCAAGGCACAATAATTCATCACAACCGCACAATCCATTCAAGCGCATCAATTGACGCAATCATGCATGGGCATCCAACAAGATGTATTTTGATAAAAGGCCCACTCACAGGGAGCACAGCAGGGACTGAACCCTTTACTTTAATATCTATGTGACTTTCAACCTTCCGTACGGGTACTCGGATTCGATCCAAAACTTCTAATCGAATGAGAAAGGCTACTTCAAATTGACCCCAAAGAGACTTCTCAATGGTAGTGTTCCATGGTGGATCATGACTAGCCACCTCGATACCAGCACGTGCCAAGCAGCACAGCCTTATGTCGCGCGCCACAGGAGGCCCTCGGTTTCGTAGCGGCACAGAAGGGTGCTAATCATGACACCATCATCGAACGCAACACAATAAGACATCCATTTGTGATCGAAATTAACAGGTTCACACTAAACATCCAGGAAAACATAGGGTTCAACCTTACATCCCAAAAGTCAAGTTATTACAAAGCCTCACTCCAACACAGGGCGGGCACAAAAGATGATTCTAACATCGTAGCTACGTGATGACTACGCTAAGCATCGTCCTCGGAGTCGGTGTCAAGGATCTCCCCGCCATCCTCGTCGCTAACAGGCTCTAACTCCTCATCTTCTTCTTCTTCTGGTTCTTCTTCTAGTGGGGAATCCTATGGCCCATTGACCTCCACCTCATCATCATCTTCAGCCATGAAGACTCCCGACCCCATCTCCTCATCCGTGTTATTGTCCCGAGGCAGCAGAGGATTGAGCTGGTTGTTCAGGCGGTGCACTTCTTCATGAAGATTGTCATTGTATTCTTCTGCATTCTCCAACTGTTGCTCGAGCTCCACCTGACGAGCTCTCAGGATGTTCTCCTCGTGCCAGGCTTCATCCCTCTGGTTCATCACATGGACCAGCATGCGTTGATAGTTGTGATTGGCTACTGTCAACCTCTAGACCGCAAGTGTTTCCTGATCTCGGTCATGGATCACTTGCTCTAGTTGTTGCTGCGCCGCATTTCTAGCAGCAGCCATCTCAGCCAACTCAGCCCTTAACCTTTCCATCTCAGTAGGCTCGGGGCGGGGCTCACGTGGAGCGAGCTGGTGGCGAGGGACCCTACCTCCGGTTGACTTGCGAGTAGTCCTCTTAGTGCGTGCCATCTGCAGCAACAAGAGGTGACTTAAAGTGAGGATAATTTAGGGGATACGAAGTTTAATTTAGTCAGGACTATTGAAATTCTTAAGGAGGGAGTGAAATGACATGTATGACATAATTAAACATGATGCATGCACGTTCCATACGCCCTCTCACCTTAGTAGAACCCTAAAGTTCTAACGCTAGGCGGTGGCATACATACGTTCTCTCATATAAGCGAAACTATCGGTCTACTCGTTACGCTGTTAGTGTACCTACAGAAAATCTCATTTCAGCTCAACAGTTTCCCCAATATAAGCACACAAGAAAGCAGTAAATTAAATACTTTCCATATACACATCCCCTGATGTATATACTTCAGTATCAAAGCTACCCGATATATACATTCCCACAATTTAAGTGCTTACATAATTACATGGTTTGAACATGTAAGTACGCAAGTCACCAAAGCTACTCTCCCCTAGATCGCCGATTGGATGATCATGCTCTCACAACTCACACTTACCAGATTGTCGAGGCAATTGATCCATACATTACCACCCAAGTGGATGGCATCCATACAATATCACGCCGTATGGACGACGAAACAAAAACAAACAAGGCCCCCAAGTTAGTCTTTATAATAAGCCACCTAAGAGTCCTTATTTGGGCTAAGGGATGTGATCACTGGCATACCTATAAAAATAATTTTTAGAGTTTTAACCCTTTTCATAAACAAATACTTTTGTTCTTAAATACTCGTACGATGTGTTTAATGTTGAATTATGCTCCGGTACCAGCTGTAACAGAACCGACCAAATTATAAGAGCACAAGTACAAAAACAAGCACCGAAGCGCTTAAATTTTTGAACTTGAGCCCATATAATCCCGGTAGTCAATCGAAACCACGAAGGATTTCAAACCAACTTGCTTACAACCAAGATCGCATCATTCAACATACACATCATACGTTACATTTCACAAGTAGTTCCGAAATATGCTTACACACCCGGAGTCACAAATTATTACAAACCAAGTTCATAAAGTAGCGGAAGCATAACACACCAGTTGTTTAAATACTACTGCCAGTCTTACTGATCAACGTCCCGTAAAAGCATTAGGGAAAGTACATAAAGGATGATCACGCCCTAGTGATCTAGTCTTCGTCACCCGCAGGGTGGAGACAGGTCTTGCAGAAGCCTTGATAAAGCATATCATCTGCAACAGGAGGGAATAAACCCTGAGTACTGGAATATACTCAGCTAGACTTACCCGTCAAAAACCAGAAATAAGATGACACCAAGAATTATGCAAGGCTTACACAAGAGGCTAGCTGACATCACATTTTGTAGAAAGGCATAAGTAATTGAAACTCTTTTAACCTGTACTAGCAGTTATTTTTAGCATTTACCTGTCATCTATCTTAGCACCTGTACTAAACATGCACTTGATTATAATCAAACAATTATTAACATTATATCCATAGCAGGTATAGATTGTGGCAACATTGTATCATTCACTTAACCATCTGTTCAATTAATGAGATCTACGTTGTCGCTGTTCAAGTCAAGTGCTCACTAACCGGGAGCGACGGCGATTCGAATCGAATTCCTATTCAGCTCGAGGGGAATTTCTAACACTCACCATGTGTAACACTCCGGTGTTACGCAATGCAATTTTGCATGGCAATCATATTGCATAGCATTCATATCATTATAATCATGTATGATAATGGTATAATTTGATTAAAATAAAAGCTTAAACATGCTATATTTAATGAACTATAATAATATGATAATCACATTATATCAAAAGCCTTGCAACCATAATTCTTACATCACTTGGAACCTTAGTTCAAATTTTGGAGCTCAAATTTGGTCAAAAACTTGTTCAAAAATAATTATGAAAAATATTCAAAACTATTCCCTAATTTAGCTTTTATTTTGTCATTTAAAATCTATTAAGAATTTTGAGATGGCCCCTTAATCAAAGTTGTAGAGAATTCAATTTTGAGCAACTTTTATTTTTGGGCCAAATCCATAAAATGTTTTCTTCTTGTTCAAAATTCAGTTTGAAGTTTGAAATGCATTTAAATTCGAAAATCGAAAATCAAAATTCATTTTTATCTCCTCTCGGGCCGCCGCCTCCGGTTCGGCCCACGGCCACATGCGGCCCGCATCACCGCGCGCGCACGCCCGCGCTGCCCCGCCTCCGGCCCGGCCCAGCCGGCCATCTTCCCCCTCCTCTCGCCCGCGTCCGCGCGCTGGCGCCGCGCCACGCCGCGACCGCGGCAGAAGAACACCGCCGCGTGGCGGCCCCGCGCCTGCAGCGCCCGCCGCGCGTCGGCCGCGGCCTGCCACCGCACTCACGCGCCCGCCTACACCTGCCACGGCCCAAGCACCCGCTCGCTCGCACCCGCACTCCCTCCTCTTCCCTTCCCGAGCCGAGAAGCTCGAGCTCCACCTCGCCGTGACCGCCGCTCCGCCGGCGTGATTCGCCCTCACCGTCGCACCATTTCGCAATTAACCGCGCCCGCAGCTCCGCCTCGCCTTCCTCCGCTTCGAGCTCGTGTTTGCGCCGTCTTCCAAGCTCTAGGTGAGCTCCTCCACACCTCGCCGCCGACGGCCATGGCGCCACCGCGCGCGGCCTCCCGTCGAGGCGACTTTCCGCTACCTCCTCGTTCCCCTTTTCTCCAAAAACGGGTTCGCCACTTCACCGTGATTCGCGTGCGCTCGCTGCCCCGCCCGCTCGCGACCGGAGCCGGCCGGTCGGCCATAGCCGCCGCCGCGACGTCGCGCGCGCGAACGCCGACGACGCGCTCTGCGCCTCGCGGGGGCAAGACCGTGCCCCTGGGCCGCGCCCCGAACGGGCCGGCTCGGTGGACCTCCCGCGCGCGCGAGATGGGCCGGAAAACGGCCACGGGCCGACTGTTGACCTCGGGCCGGCCCGATTCCTTTTTCAGAAAAACAAATTCCGATTTCTTTTATTATTATTGATGAAAAACACTTGTAAAATGATTTCTTGGTCATTTTAGCTCCAAAATTGGTGAAATAAAATTGTATGTACTCATTTGAATCAGATCTACAATATAAAAAGGTTGCATGTCAATATTTCATTACTTTTATGTAGTGTTTTATTTAATCCTTGAAATTGGTGTTTTCTTGAAAAATTGATAAGAAAATGTAGAAAAAAATCAGAAAAATGTGGTTCCAAGTTTATTAATCCTGTTGTGCCATGTACTTGCTAGGGTAATTTTATTTCATGGTTGTTCTGTAGAAAAATGTATAGTTGCAGTTCAAATGCTTTTTATTACCAATGTTTGTTATTTTTGTTACTTAAATAAAATTGAATAAAGCATGCAAGTGATAATTTTTCTATAGTGTTTGTTTAGGTAGTAGATAGTAGAAAAATTCCTAAATCTGTTGTTTGATACTTTTCATAATGTAAAGTATTTTAAATATCTATTTTAGGCCCTAGTTTGTTATTTTTGTGTAGGCAGTTCTAGTTATCAAAATACAGTAAAAATTTTATGTCAAGCTATTCTTGATATTAGTAATCCACTGTAATTTTATAAGATTTTTCTGAGCTACTAAAATATGTGTTGCTGTTCAACCTTAGGACTAATTAGGGTTTCTATTTATTCTTAATGCAAAGTTAGTTGGAAAATTATACTTTGGTGTATCTTTGAAGCCTCTTAAATTTCTAGTACTCTCGCATGGTAGAAACTAGTGTTGGTAGTGTCCGAGTACATGTTCTTGGATGACGTGGACTACCTTGTAGAAGAGTCATAAGTTTCACATAATCCGATGACGTAATACATCCGTTACATCACATGCATTCCGCATCATCATCATCTCATGTCACTTCTGCAATGCACCTATGCATGTTGCACTCATACTTCTGCATCATACAGGATCGCAGGAGGTGGTTTCGACAGTTGTTCCCGAGGACGCAGAGGAGCAGCTCGAAGTGACAGAGCCGGAGCCAGCAGAAGCAGAAGAGGAGTCCGGTGAAGAACTTCCGGAGTGCCCTGACCATCGTCCCAGTACCTTCGAGCGAGGCAAGCCCCGGAGCATTTCTCCCCCGGTTTGCAAAGAATTATTTATTAATTTCACTTAATCTGATGCATTAAGTTTAGGAGTTGTTTGCAAACGTTGCTGCATTATACCTTGTTCCACCTTGTTTTACCCGATCCTTGTCACCCTGGTGTCCACGGTAAATACTTGCTTAGCTTGCTTAGACCGGTAGAAGTCGGGTGATTGCCTGTCATCCGCGAGCTATAGGGGATTACCTGGTTTTATGTGAAGGAAATGTCATGTGAGAATAACTAAGTGTGGAAATGAATATGAGACCGGGCGGAAGCTTGCAGGGTTCTGAACTGTAGTGCCTTCCGTCTGTGTCGATTAAGGACCGTCCGATGTCGGGCCTCGGGTCATGTTGAACGCATGCCTCACATTTAGCTGGCCGGATAAAGTACCTTTCGACCGCGAAGCCGGGAGATTATTCGGGCCGAGTAGATTGCCCGCAACGCACTGTACCGGAGCAGTAGTGGCAGGAAACGGGGGCGCGATGATAAGGCCAAAGAGCAGTCGGGCGGCCCCCGGGTACATGTGGTTCCTGGCAAGCTCGCGACTTTACCTGAATGGTTGACTCGGTGACCAATACCTCACTTTAGCGGGTGAGTGAGGTTTGTGTGAGGAATAAATTACCAGCTGGTCAATAATCGATTCGAATCGCCATCGTTCACTGGATAGTGAACACTTGACTTGAGTTACTTCATCGTAGTAATATTGATGCAACACTTGGATAGTTATGTGGGAAATGACATGGTAATTATTGTTAAATATCAATGGTAATCCTTGCTTGCTTAATTACATGGTTACTTTCGCATAAAGTGCAAACATAGTTGACAGGGGAATAAAGACTTAAAATATGACATGCTTTTGTAAATGATTTGGTAAGCAAAAAAAAATGCTTTTCTTGCAAATGAGTCAGCTACCCCACCAAAAAGCCTATCATGATCCTTGGAGTCTTTTGTTTTGGTTCTGTCGGGTAAGTCTAGCTGAGTACCTTCTCGTACTCAGGGCTTTGTTCCCACTTGTTGCAGATGGACAGATGTACTATGGTTATTGTATCAACTGTCTCTACCCTGCGATGGGCGAAGCCTAGGACCATGGGCAATGGTCACTCACTACTCCTCGCCTGATGCTTTTGTGGGAGATGATCGCGAGCTGGCACTTTATTTTGGAAAGTTGTGCGTGTGTGTGTGCTTTGAACTAATGCTTCCGCTACTTTATTTGAAACTGGTTTGTAATAACTATGTTTAAACTCCGATGTATTTTGTGCCGCAAACTACTATGTAACTTATGAAGGTAATCGCTGAACTTATTACGATCTTGGCTGTGATGTGAAATGGTTTGAAATCCATCGAGATTTCACGGACTACCGGGTTATACGGGCTTAAGTTTGGTAAATTGTCCGTCCGTTGGATGATTTTCTTACTTAATCTCGTATAATTGGGCGGTTCTGTTACACCATGCAGACCCCTGCCAGGGTTGCACAGGCCACCTTTTCATATGATTCAGGAATCGCGGGTCCAAATGATGTCGTGACCTCAAGGGCGACACTCTGCCAGGTGATCGGGACTCTAACCCCCCTTGGTCTCACGCCAATGTCCCCAAGCACATCCTTTCTCTGCTCCAAGAAGCAACCTACCATTCAATTCCAGGCCTGAACCACATTACTCGGCTTCGCGGTCGGAATGACTTATCCGGCCAACTAAGTGTTAGACTGCATTCAATGTGACTCAAGGATGTACAACGAATCGGTCCTTAAACGACTCAGACGGGCATAGCTCCACACCCAAGACGTGAAGTGTCTTGCGGCTGTACTATCGAATTAATTTTAAGGCATGGTTCCATCCACGATAGCCATATAGCCACTCGTGACCCATTCCTACATCTCGCAGATGACCGGAAATCACCCGACTTCTACCGGACTATGCAGGGCTAAGCATTGACACGTGCCTAAACCTAATGTAGGGTTAAGTACGATATCTGGACAAGGACAGGTGTAATGCAGCAAGTGTTTTCATACAACTCCTACAACTTAATGCAGTAAACAATTAAAAGCACTCAAGTTTGCTTTATAAAACAATATGTTCAGCATGCACCGGGGCTTGCGTTTCAGAAAGGTAGATGGCCGGTGATCAGGACACTCGGGCAGATCTCCTGCAGGAACTTCGTCACCGGCTGGTTCCTCTGGCTGCACCGGCTGCTCCTGGATTTCCTCCGGGATCGCTTGCTCGAACTCGAGGAGAGTCACCCCCTCTGGAACACCTATTGCATGAGTGCATAATAAATTTCATGGATGCATAATGAAGGATGCAACATACTCGGAATGAAATGCATTACAACCACTGCTAAAGCTCTATTCAAATCACTTCAATTATTAACTATAAATTTCCTCTCCAGTAGAGAAGTACTCACCTAATCTACTCAACCTAAGGTATAGATGTTCCTCCTCTGTTAAGGCCCTAACACCTAACCATCATAAGAACAACTTTACTTAAGTTACCACATCCAAACACAAATATCAAGGCAAGACATTCTGGACAGTAGCTGAATGTTTCTATCATAGCTAGAGATTCCTAACTCCAAAAGATATGATCCAAGACAATCTGGAAAGCTTATAAAATGCCCTACAAATCATTTTCAGACCTCAACCCTTAATTCCAAAGTTTTCCAGGTCGAATTTCCAAAGTTCCAGAAATCTATCCTCTCTAAACAGAGAGCAGCCATTTTTGGATAGTCACTTAAAACAGCAATAACTCCTAAACTACTAAGTCAAATGCCTCCAAATTTTGACACAAGCTAGTTTATCAAGTTTACTACAACTTTGGTATGCACAAGTTTTCCAGCAAACACCTTTATTAAGGGTCAACCCCAAAGATACTACCAGCTGTCCAGAAAACCTAGAATTGTGAAGATTAAATATTTATTTACGTGGCAAACTTCCTCTAAGACCAAACTAATGTTACCAAAAGTTCACATAGGTCACAAAAACACCAGAAAGTAAGGTGTGCCCACCTAGAATATTTATTTACACCCCTTTCTTAATTTACTTAATCAATTAAGTGGAATTTTAATCATACATGTAAACTGCTCATAAAATTCTACAAAAATTACAGGATACTCTCTGACCCAAAAAGAGGCTACTGTAAAAATGTGAACTAAAGTTATTCAAAGAAACTCCCTACACAAAATTCACAAGCCAAAAAAGCCGATTTTTGTATAATTAACAAATCACATTGAAAAGTATCAAACAATAGAATTCATATTTTTCCTAAACAATTTAGGGTACCAGGACACTCTCCAAATATTTATATGAACAGTGCACATGTAGAAAATTTACTAAAATTCATTCAAATAGTTCCTAAAACAACATGATATCATCATAACTTGAAAAGTACTGAAGCACTAGTGCCCAAAATTTTACCAGAGCTAGTGTAGACATGAAATAGCATCCCCACCAAATTTCATAATTTTTGGAACACTACAACTCAAGTTATCCATTTAACAAGTTTGCATTCATTTTAAAACACATTTCAAAGACCTATTTAAATCTCCCAGAAACTAAACATCACATATACATTTAATATTTTTCCTAAATACTACACTTTATCTAGAACGAAACACAATTAGAATCACCTCATTTGTAGCTATATGGCTTAAGATATGAATTTTACAAAACAATATTCAGAACTGTGAAATAAATAAGGAAATAAGATTTACAAAAATCTAAACCGGCTACTGGGCCAACCCAACCCGTCGGCGCGGCCCAACACACGCTGGCCCCACTCTTCAGCAACAGCAAGCAGGGGAGGAGCTCCGAGCGGCGTATCTCGCCGCCAGTGACCCACCTGACGGAGATGGACGCCCTAGCGTGCTCCCCGTGCCAACCTGAATCTAGGCATCCCTTTTTCCCTAACTCTACTGCACCGGAGCTACCTCGCCGTCATTCATGGCGGACGGCGGAGGTAGGCTGCCGTGCTCCGGTCATTTCCGGTGACCCCGAACGATAATACAGCGAGGGAAAAGGATCAGTGAGCGATGACGGAGAAGATGAGGTGCTCAAGAGGGATGGTGGTGCGACAGAGAGGCCGGTCCACGTGCACTGAGCAGCGGCGGCGCACCAAGCGCTTCGGCGAGGCCAGTGTTCCCGATGAACTACGAAGAGATACGGGGCTACATGATCCAAGGGCGTACTACGGCTCAAGGAGATCCCCATGCGCGCACTAGGGATGGCAGAGACGGTCACGACGAGGCTAGCTGTGGCAGCTTGCCATGGGCGGCCATGGGGGACGCGGCCAGAGTGCGACGCACCCGCGGGCTGTTCCGGTTCGCATGGGCGGTTTCCGGCGATAACGTCTAACCACGAGCATCCACACGGGTTAAGGAAGTGGGAACGGGGGTCAGGGAAGGAGGAGAACGATGGAGGTGAGCTGGCCACGGTGGACCGAGGCGACGGTGACGCTCCGGTGAATATAAAAGGAATTCGAAGTTTTCTTGGCCATGCTGGTTTTTATCACAGATTTATAAAAGACTTTTCATTTATTGCGAGACCACTTACTCTTTTGCTAGCCAAGGATGCTCCTTTCGAATTTGATGATGCATGTCTAAATTCTTTCAATTTATTAAAGCAAGCACTCATCTCTACACCAATCATTCAACCCCCTGATTGGTCGTTGCCTTTTGAAATTATGTGTGATGCTAGTGATTATGCTGTGGGGGCAGTTTTGGGACAAACTAAAGATAAAAAGCATCATGCAATTGCTTATGCAAGTAAAACTTTGACAGGAGCTCAACTTAATTATGCAACCACTGAAAAAGAGCTTCTAGCTGTTGTTTTTGCCATTGATAAATTTAGATCTTATTTAGTTGGAGCTAAGATAATTGTTTACACTGATCATGCTGCACTAAAATATTTGCTCACCAAGAAAGATGCGAAACCCCGCTTAATCAGATGGATTTTATTACTCCAAGAATTTGACTTAGAAATAAAAGATAAAAAGGGAGTAGAAAATTCTGTTGTTGATCACTTGTCTAGAATGTACTTTAAGAATTCACAGGAACCCCCCATTAATGACTCACTCCAGGACGACATGCTTTACGGGATTAACAGATCTGACCCCTGGTATGTAGATATTGTTAATTTTATGGTTTCAGGTTATGTACCACCCGGAGCAAACAAGAAGAAGCTTATTCAGGAAAGTCGTTCACATATATGGGATGAGCCATATCTCTTCCGAGTATGCGCTGATGGCCTACTTAGAAGATGTGTGACCACTGAGGAAGGATTGAAGATCATCGACAGATGTCACTCATCACCATACGGAGGTCACTATGGAGCATTCCGTACACATTCAAAGATCTGGCAATGTGGATTCTACTGGCCTACGATGTACGATGACACGAAGCAATATATCAGAAGATGTGGGCCATGTCAAAGGCACAGAAACATAAATACAAGGGATGCCATGCCACTCACCAACAACCTTCAGATTGAACTCTTTGATGTCTGGAGAATAGACTACATGGGTCCATTTCCCCCATCAAAGAAGTGTGAGTTCATCTTGGTGGCGGTTGATTACGTCTCCAAGTGGGTAGAGGCACTACCTTGCAAGCATGCCGACAATATCAGTTCGAAGAGGATGTTTGAGGAAATCATATTTCCAAGATTTGGAGTCCCCAGGATAGTGATAAGTGATGGAGGATCACACTTCATTGACAAGCGCTTCGAGCACTATCTATCAAGACATGGAATCCGTCACAACGTCGCTACTCCCTATCATCCTCAGACAAGTGGCCAAGCAGAGACTTCTAACAAGCAAATCAAGAACATTCTTCAGAAGACGGTGAACGAGATGGGAACGGCATGGAAGGACAAGTTACCCGATGCACTCTGGGCTTACCGGACAGCATACAAGACCCCAATTGGAATGTCTCCATACCAATTGGTATACGGAAAGACCTGTCACCTACCTATTGAACTTGAGTTCAAGGCACACTGGGCCATAAAAAGATGGAATATGGACCTAGATATCGCCGGAAAACATAGAAGAATGCAATTATCGGAGTTAGAAGAATGGCGGGAGAAAGCATATCACAATTCAAAGATCTACAAAGAAAGAGTCAAGAGATGGCATGACAAGAGGATCAAGAAGAAGGAGTTCTCACCCGGAGATAAGGTATTACTTTTTAATTCCAGGGTGAAGCTTTTCGGGCATGGAAAGCTCCGGAGCAAATGGGAAGGACCATTCAAGGTAATTCATTCATCATCCCACGGAGCTATCACACTTCAAAATGACGAAGGTACGTTATTCAAGGTAAATGGTCAACGTCTTAAATTATTTTTAGAGCCCAATAAAGAATTAGAAGAAATAGACGTGATCAATTTTTACCTTCCAATTAAAAATTAAAGCCCGACGCTTTTAATTTGATGTTTTTGGGCCAAGTATATATTTTTCGGGATAAAAACACGGTGAGAAACACGCTCGAGAAAGCAGGCTTGTAGAGGAGCCGGACACAGGGCGGGCGCCCTGAGGATGAGGGCGGGCGCCCTGCCCCTGTCTCCCCTCGGCCCCAGACTTCTCCCACGCGATAACCTCGCCCGTTGCTATCTGGAAAATTCCGTCCTCGGTTTGTTTCGCAAACATGACGGCGGGAAGAGTCCCGACCATGCACGAGAGCAGTTTTTACCCCCTATATAAACAGACCCCCAACGTCAGCTTTTAGCACCAATTCATTCAAGCCTTCTCTCCTTCCTCAAATTAGATCTTGCTTAGTTCCTAGCTGCTCCAATGGCCGAGAAGTTCCACGTCGATTGGGAAGTCGTCCCCTACGACCTCAACAAGAAGCCCAAGGAGGATCCCGACGCCTATGCTCTCGTCCCGGCCAACACAGAGCGACAGCTAGAAGCCATGCCACCACATCAACGCAGCTCTGCCCAATCCTACTTTGCTCGCCCAGTTCTTACCGCACCTACGCAGCCCCTATTGCTCGAAGGCTCGCCATCATCGTCGAAGGGGAAGGAGATCATCAAGGTACCAGCCGGAACAAAGATCCTGCCGCCAAAACCCAATGAGCGGATCATCGGAGTGAAGACCAACCGGAGCGGCGAGATCTCTAGTGTCCGCTATACCACGGAGGAGAGACCTTACTTCGAGGGTGTTAGGGCAGCTAAGGTCCGCTTCGTTCCTCCGAAGGAAGCACCCAAGCATGCTCTTAATGCTTTCGAGACACCTCCCAAGCGCCGCAGGACCATTGCAGATATGGATGAGGAGCTACGGGTGATCAAGAACAACATTATAGAAATTTAGAACTCCAATATCTCTATGGATCGGAGGACCTTCAACCATAACACTACGATCCTAAAGCTACGGGATGACCTTGCCGACGCCAACAAGAGGATCGATGAGTTAGAGCATAGTCTTAGGAGGCGTGAGCGTCGCTGAGCTATCTAGATTAGATCTTGGGGCTATATATGTCTTAGTTATTATTAGATTCGATTAGGTTCGCTTATGATCAGTTTAGATCTATTATATTCGGTTATTATTATTATTCGGTTGTAATAAATGCCTCAAGATTAATAAAGATTATTATTAGTATGTCTTGTGTGTCTCTACTTTACTTTTGTGCAAGAAAGCAGAAAACAAATATGGGGGAGATTCCCTGACATGTCACACACACTTCGATCGCACCACTCCATGAACCAGGTACACACTCTGCACACTTTTATTACACACTTACACACTCACCTTAGTTTGTGCAGAATTTTATCTCTCTAAACATGATAAATTAAAAGGATAAAAATGCTTATAATCATGATCAATCTCACTCTGTGATATTTCCTGGAAACCTGCAATTATTAAAATTATTTCAAAACCCTGTGTTGCTAAAAGTCATTGTGGAATAAGAGATGGTAAGGGTATGAGTACCTTATTCTTAGTATCTTTATTGCTTGGAGAATTTGTTTTAAAAATCTCAAAATTATAGCTACCATCCTCAAGTTTTATATGCCTGCTAAACATGAAAATATTAATTAAAGCTATCTGCTTTGTATTGAGTTTGTTCAAAACAAGTTAGACCCTTGTTGAGAGATTTATCATACTCCTAAGATCAAGATATTTTTATTCAGAAAGATTCACTCTTCCGAAGTATTATTGCGTTAGAGGCATGGGCTATGCAAAATTATGAATATATCGAGGAAATAAAAAGGAGCAAGTGCTCGATAACCTCGTGGAAAAAAATGGACAAGTGTCCGGCAGTAGAATTAGGGGTACCTCGGTATCCACCCAAATGAAAAAAAAATGAGATATGATAAAAATATGATGGAAAGAAAATGATAGCCCATGGTCCCTCTAATAAGCAATATGCCAGTAAGAGTGACAAGTTTTTAATTTTCAAAATCTTTGATCTAAGAGTATGGCATTCTTCTCCTCAGATCCGGTTTTGACCATACAATAAATGCAAGGTATGTATGCTTAAAGAATTATTTTTGCAAAATCAAAACAGCCTCAGAGAGAAATATAAAAGATAATGAGTGACTCTGAGAGCACCTATGAGGATAAAGGTATGCTAAGTTTTTCTTTTCAAAAATATGTAAAAACTCCAAGTGATAGGGATTAAGAAGAAGAAAGGCTCTTTACTCTGACCATATATTTCCCTGACTATAAGTGCATAGTGGATTTTTACAACACCCTGCAGGTATGAAAGAATGTTTCAACCCCATATGTTTTATTAACCAACCTTTTCTCGAGGACGAGTAAAAGCCTAAGTATGGGGGTGTTTGTTGACGGTTCTTAAGTATCAATTATAACCATCAAATAAATAAAGAAAAGGACCTATATGCAAGCAACACCTAGAATTAGGGTTTGATCTAACAGAATTCCACGAGTTTTGCTGTTTATCTATTTCTGCAGGGGGTTATCAGGAAATACGGAAGAAAGGCCCACATGTCGGATTAATGACGGGATATTAATCGAACACGTAATTATCTTACATCTAGAAGATTCCAGAAGCCACGGGAACAAACGGGAGCCGTAACGGGCCAGGACACAGGGCGCCCGCCCTGTGCCCTAGGGCGCCCGCCCTGCCCCCGGGACCAATCAGGTCGAGTCTCGCGGATTATGCTCCACCGCCTTTGAGGATCAAGGAAAACCGTAGGATGAAGGTCGGTTTGATCCGACGGTCCAGATTCATCCAAAAGGGCTATATAAGCAAGGCCCCTGACCCCTGGTGGAGAAGACCCCAATTCATTATTCAGTTGCATATCTCTAGTTAGGGTTTAGAGAGAGAGAGGTTCCCTCTAGGGTTCCCACCTCTTAGGGCTTAGCATCCAATGTGAAAGTAGAATTAGTTCTACTAGATTGAGAGAGATAGAGTGGAGGTGTAGATCGGAGGAAGCCGGCCTGTCGGTGTCTACTCCGAGGTTGTACCTGCGGGAGCAAGTTCTTCTAACCCGAGGCTTGTTCTCAGTATTCTTCAGTATTTCGACTTCTAAATTCTAGTAAGTTCTTTGTTTTATTGTTCTTTGGTTTATGAGTTTACTTTGATCTCTTCGCGTAGAGTTTAGAGTAATCATCTCTAGCGTAAACGTGGTGTTTAAGCTAGGATACTCATAGATATCCCCTCGTCTAGCCGGACCGTGGTAGTAGCGAGGAACGTGACAATTCCGAGTTACCTTTGTATTCCATATCCCGTTAGCAGGATCGATAGGGTTTATAGGTGCGGGTTGAACATCCTTTGTGGTGTCTAGATTCCATAAACCTCCCCAATAGAACAGTAGATCATCCTTACCAAGGTTAGAAGAAGAGTGCGGTTGTAGTCTTCTCTATACATCACTCACATCGAATCATAGTGGTTTAGCCTAAAGGTTAGTAGTAATAGATTTGGTTAGTCAGATGCACTCTTTCTCCTAAAGGTAAAAATATAAATACGATACCCAGGATAACATCTCGGGTGAAGTGCTCACCGATATCCGTGCGCTTGCGGATCCTATTTCCTAATTGTGTTACCAAATATCAACACAATGCGTCCTTACCTCCACGAGATTGACTCAAGAAAGAGGTTGGGGAGGTCGAGGAGTTTAAGGCGGAGCTGTGGTGAGGTTTGGTAGGCTGCGGTGCAGTGGTGAGCTCACACGGCCGCGGCGAGGTCTGGGGTGGTGCTGCTCGTCGGGGAAGGAGGGCGATGGAATGGAGGGGGGAAGCGCAAGTGGTGGGGGTTGAGGTGTCGGCTCCGTCTTCATGCCCGCGCATGTGCTTGCGACGTGGAGGCGACGGCAGGGCATGAGCGCCACGCGGCCATCTCACTCTTCACGGTCGCCACGACAGCGTTGCTGTCTATTTGTCTGAAATGGAGCCCTACAGTGGTCTGACAGCGAATTTTTGATGTTGATTAACTCGCAAACGAGCTCGAATTAGCAGAGGACGATGACACAATTTGGTAGAGCTACGTGAGGCCTATAACTTTGTCAATTGGCTCCAGGGCTGGTTCGGCTTAGTTATTGAGATATAGCATCCTAAAGTGAGGTACCCGAAAACTGAAACTGAGTTTCAGTTAACTAACCGACTGAAACCCATTTTTCCAAGCACCATATCTCCTAACCCATTTAGAACTAGGTGATGATGATGTTGACAAAATTGTAGAGCTAAGTGGGTACTACAAAAGTGTCAATATGAGTTGGGGCTGGTTTGGTCTGGTTTGCAAACTACAAGCTCCCAAAGTAGGCCACCATCAAACTGAAGGATCACTTTCTAGACTTAGAAATTTTCTAAGTGCTGGGGCAGCCCCTCTAGCTGAATTGTGGGCCATTTTTTAGCATGTTCTAATCATTTTCATGAGATGGCCATATTGAGACTTTTGTTCCCCATGAAATTCCCTACAACTTTGATTAAGGGTGCTCCTCCAAGCTCTCAAAGTAGGCCACCATCAAACTGAAGGATCACTTTCTAGACTTAGAAATTTTCTAAGTGCTGGGGCAGCCCCTCTAGCTGACCTGTGGGCCATTTTTGAGCATGTTCTAATCATTTTCATGAGATGGCCATATTGAGACTTTTGTTCCCCATGAAATTCCCTACAACTTTGATTAAGGGTGCTCCTCCATGTAATGTCTCTAAGCTAGACTTTTTAATTGGTCAAACTAAGGCATTCTAGGGCCTAATGCTGGTCAACAACACATTGGAGGGCATTTTGGTAATTTTGGTCAACATGAACATTGCTCCATTAGTTACTCTAAGTGAGGTTAAGGTATTGTAGGATATAATTAGCCACTCTCCCCCTTAGTTACACAAAAATCCTAGGGTCACATGATTGGAAACAAATCAAAACCCTAAAACACCCAATAATGTTGCAAACCAAGTAAAGCATAATGATATGATGGATGTTCATGCTTATGCAATACAATGCAATTATGGAAGCTAAACACCTGAGGTGTTACACCCGCGACACGGCCAGATGTGGCAGGGGCAACGTGGCAGCGCGTGGGGTAGGTGGCCACAGCGGTCAGACATGCACGCAGCAGCAGCGGCCTCACGCGGCCTGCCCAGAGCCGATTAGGGCAACGTAGTCACGGCCGGCCATGTGCGGTAGCATGCGCACACGCTGAGCAACCGTCACAGTGGCGTCATGCCCCGAATGTGGGTGCTGACCGCGCTCAACCAGTGAGATAGCCCGAAAACGTGTTGTGCACGAATTTTAAAGCATTGACCACGACTAAATTGTTGCTGCTAACGCTAAACTGACTTCACTACACTCATGGTGGTATATGAGGCTACTAAACTGAGCTATAACACTACACCACTCATTAACCCAATTTCTCAAAAATATTAGCTAAACATGGCAATGTCTAGCTGTCCATGACTTGAAAATTGTTCTAAGTTTAGAGCTGAACCCTATTTCCAATTGCATGTTTTAGGCTAATAAAAATATTAGTTAGCAATATCATTTCTCAAAAGCAAGCCTTTCATGGTCATCTACAAAGTATGTACTTCAAACTTTATTAAGGTGCCACATATATGTTCTATAACATTTTTTCTCACAAAAATTTGGTTTCAACCTTACTTGATATAAAATGCAACATTGGACTACTTTTCATTTTACATTTTATTGATTATTTTGGGTTACAATATTTTATCTTCACACTTGATCACCTGCAATAACACATAAACATGATGCTTATGAAATGGTTTAGTGAATTGTTCTACGCGGTAACACCGAGGGTGCTCTATCTCTCAATCGCGAAAGTGAGTCGCATAAGGTTTGTTTATCATTTCTTGTGTGATAAAAGTTTAAAACTCGAGGTATTCATCTTGCTAATTCCTATTAGGCCTTAAGCTAGGTGCTAAGCAAGCTTGTAACACTAGAGGTGGTACAACCAATCCCCCTTAAAAGAATCTCGCCCCGAGATTCAGAGCAAGATTCAGAAAAGGGGAAAACATGGTTTCACTTCTTAGATCTGAAAGTACATAGGAGATTACATGACTTAGAATACTAAACCACACAGGGATCTTGAGACAATATGGCTAAGAACAAATCAGATACAACTCACAACCTCTCTATAAATCGACGAAGACGAGGACAATGGAAAAGTAATAGGAAAACGATTATCTAGAACATGGCGTATACCCAATAGATCTAGAAACAAGAGGGTGTGAAATAGATCATCGTGAACCCTAAAACTTAAACTAACCAGAGGTGAACTTGAACTTCTTCAATGGAAACTAGATCCCTTCTTCTTTTCAACTCACACCATCACCCCTGACTGGCGACCCTAGATCTATGAGCAATGGCTGGATCTCATAGCTCTGCCCCCAACTTCTCCTTTCTGACTACTACCCGAGCTTCTCCCACCTAAGCACTAACGGAGCAGCTCGATTCCACGAGCTTTACTTCAGATCTGGAGGTAGGATGGAGGGGAGGAGTGCAAGGTGGAATTTATAGCCTATGGACGAGGGTGGTGGTGCAGCAAACTAAAAGCGGCGTGGGATGGAAGCACTAGCAGGTCACGAGGTGGGGTGAGCATCGACCATGGTGCCCTCCCTGTGCGAGCTTGAGTGGAGAGAAGGAAAAGGAGGGGAGAGGAGTTTGCTCGATGAGAAGGCGTGCGAGCAACGGTATCCAAAGAAAAAGGGAAGAGGGAGAGGGAGAGACGGGGGGTCCAGTATGGGGACGAGGCAAGCGTCGAGAGCCGACAAGGGGGCAGGAAAAAGGAGGGGGCACTGCACAAGAGAGGCGAGTGCAGCACAATGCCACGGCCACGTGAGAGCGGCACACGTTGGCCCTGCCACAGACGGCGTCCATAGGACACACAGCGACAACGACCCAGCGTGCATAGCGTCATTAAACCAGACATAGGAACGACGTCAATTCAAACATTTCAATCACCCTAGACTACTTGAGGGCTAACTTTTCCCTATCGCTCTTCTCTTTCTTCTTTTTCTCATGAATCCAACATGTGCCAGCCTTTTGCATAGAGCGAGATCAGGACATACGTACTTCCTCCAAAACCCCCCTATCTCAGTCACTTTGTAAGAGCACTACTCCATCAACCCATTGTGGATTTCCCGTTAGAACACCAAGATATTTTTACCAAGGCAAATATTTGTAGCAAGAGCGGTACTACGGTGTAACTTGGTAAAAGCGCTTGGTCAACAAGCTCGATACCAGCACGTGCCAAGTAGCATCACCATGTGGCAGCTGTTCCACAGGGGCCCTCGGTTTCGTCGTGGCACCATAATCTATTAACTAGGCAACTATTACGAACTTACTTGCAGTAAAGGCAGCAGGGTCGTAGACCATAGAATTAGAAAAGTATTGCAAGGGAAGATTCAGACAAGGGTTCCTTTCAAAACAAGGAACAAGAAAATTAAATCCCAAGGCGGATTTAAGTTACGGGGATTTTTCAAGTGTTCTGTTGGGTCATCCACAATTAGTTGATATAGTGTCCTCTATCACCCAATCACAGCTGATGATTTAATGCATCTAAATAACTCTTCCTCTTGTAACCTACTTGTTGCCATCTCGAGAACCAAAAGCAACTCTAACGAGGCCTAAGGGTAAATCGACATAACAAACATGATGGAATAAGCAAAATACACGTTCCAAATGCCATAAATGGGTACCAACTTGCAGGCCTTCACTCTCACACCTCTTGACACATCACTAGCTCCCTACAACCAGACGATTCTTAACAACTACGGGTGAAACACAACGAAAATATTACAACACCGGAGAATAGTGATAAAAAGCACTACTAGCTACGGTTACATCTCCCCTAGGACAACTAATCTACTTTGTCAGACTGAATGGCTTCATTCCTGGGCTCTTGGGGTTCTTCTGCTACACTGGGTTGTGGATCTACTTCTTCTCTTGGTGAGGGCTGAGTGAGGGGAAGCAATGACTCTACTTCTGATGCTTCCAAGGGCGGAGGTGCTGGCAACACTACAACTTCAGTCCTCCTTCTCTCCGATTGATGGATAGGAATTCCATCCAAGGTCAAGGGTTCCTGCCTGTCTGCCCAAAACGTCCTACGCTTGGCCCAGGTGATGAGATAGGCGTCCACCAACTCCTGGGTATGTCGATCTTCGTCCACCCTGAGGGCTTCTACCATGGTAGTCTCTTGACTCTCTACGGCTGCTACATTGGCATGGGCTTCAGCAAGCTGCACTTCGAGCATCCTGAAGAAGATCTCAACTTCCTCAGCCCGACAGAGGCACTCCCTCAGCTTTGAGGCTTGCCGGTTGTACTGCTCATCCAGAGCAAGCAAGTACGTGGTCAGGTGCACCACAGTCGGGTTGTCTTCTTGCATGTCCCAACCCAGCAAAGTCTCCTGCAAGCCCTCCATACACGTCGATTCTTGTCCAAAGGTGAAAAGAACCTCATGGGGGTACGAGCAATGGGCTCTTTATAGATCTGGCAAAGATGCCACAAGGCTTTGCAAGCCACAATCTGGTAGGCATCACTAAAGCAAAACCCAGTTGCGGTCACATTCTAGGCTTCAGTGATATTAGGAACTCCTCACTTCTGCCAATGTAGACGGTGACCTCACATCGCTCAGTGCCATGCTTCATGTACTCCCGGCCCTCATACTCGAGACGATCCTTAACTCTGAGCTTTTGCAGGGTGGCATACAGGACTTTAGGAAAAACCCTTGGTGTTCAGGCAGTAACTACTAACCTAGGTTCCTGTCATCCTGGGTGGGTGGTGGTTGCAAGGAAGGCTTGAGCAAGAAGCTTGCTTCAAAGGAAAAGAGCTAAGTGAGCTGGGATGCACCGAATGATGGTTCCAAGTGGCTATGCCTGCCCTTTAGTAAAGGTAGAGCGGTCAGTGGTCCTGGCACAGTCCACCCTCGAGCCTTGCGTGGGGACTAGTAAAAGTAAAACAACAGGATTTTTAGGCGCACGGGACGAGCGGTACCCGAGGCTATAAAAGACAAGTACAACTGCAGGGCAAAGGTTTGACAAGAGCGCCGAAAGGGGTATGGAAAGCTTATGAGCCAAGGCAAGCATGAACCAATGGGCATGCATGACACACGAGACTACAACATCATAGTGGCTTCACGGACAATGACTGGTCGACCTACACAACAAATGCACAAACCGGGTATGCATGAATGCATTTCCTATCCATCCTCACACTGTTACCAACATATAGGGCAACCGTTCTCAGATTCTTGGCACATCGTGCTCTCCATGTAGCTAGTCGATGCTATCAAACTATACTCGGAATTAGGGTACCTGCAAAAAACTTGATTAAGTCTAATTAAGTCAGCAGAGTGCCATCTATCCTGGATACATAACCATAGTAATAGGGCTACTGATATAACTTCGCACGCGAACGTCCTAACTTTTTGAAAAGAATTTGTTGTCAAATTTTTAATTTAAAAGGGCTTCGAAGCTTTATTTCCACATTTATGCTCTCATACCACCTATGGTAGAACCACCTAATCTAATACACTCCCAAGAGTACTTGTCCACCATTAGACATTAAGTACCCACGAGACTGCACCAAACTCTATAGTTCTGTTGGGCACACCACAAGGGAGAACTTGAAAATCCATATTTTTACATCAGGATAATAAATGAGAGATAAAGCTTACAACATTCTTAGTTATTTCTTACATCCCTTTTAATACAATATCAGAGTAATTTATTATTTGACTATAATAGCAGAATATAAAATGTTATCAGAGTTATAGTGCAAATAAGGATTTATTTAATGACATGGTGAGCATTAACATGGTTAACATTTAAATACAAGATATGATAGCAGATTGTACAACTTTTCTTCATAAAACATTTAGTGAGGGTTTAAATAGACACTACGGTTGCAGCATGAAAGGAATCCTCTCTAAGCCCACTAGGATGTTTCCACACACAAGAGTCAGCTCTAGCATCCACCTAGCACCTACAACAAGGGGAATAAAACCATGAGTACTCGATTGTACTCAGCAAGACATACCCGAAAGAAGGAAATAAAAGACTCCAGGGATATACAAAGCTATCTGGCTTGTGGGTTCATTGCATCTGTAGGAAGCATTACTAAATGTGCATCCATGTATTTAGCTTTTATTAGAAGTCATCAATTGTTCATTAACCAACCATTCTATGTAAGTACCTATGCTAATTTTCCAGCAAGGGTTGAGCAATCAAAACCATTTTATCATCTTCCATGTTCTAGTTGTTACTACGGTGCTAGACCATAGCCAAGTCGTACCGTCATATAGAAACGGCGATTCATGAATCAATGTATCCCAGCAGGATACCCCAAACACACGCCTCATATGAACCCCGGGCATAGACAAGACCAACCTGTTCCACTCCTGTCAAGGGGTCTAGGTTCCGTCCAAACTAGGACCACTATACCACAGCCTATCTACAGCGTCCTACGGTTGGTCGCTATAAGTCAGTATAGCGACCTACGGTAGGTCGCTATAAACATATAGCGACCGACTTGAACGGTCCCTATAAGTGGCGTCGCTATAAGTTATAGCGTCCGACCATACTTATAGTGACCGACCGTCGGACGATACGTTAAACATATAGCGACCGACCGTTCGACGCCAGTTACAAACTTATAGCGACCAATGGTCAGACGCGATATATTATATAGCATCCAACCATTAGACGCTATCAATGCAAGAAATTAACAGCATAATTGTCCTTTAATTAACCTTAGGATTAGCACTAATCATGCAATCACCATCAATGAACCACAAAATCACCAATTTCATTTTGGACAATACAAAATCATGACAATGAAGCTCATCATAGTTCACAATTATATCATATATCCATAAGCTCACAACTTGGATAAACAAGTTACATCAAGACAGTTTGGCCATCAAGATAGAATAATACATAACTCAGATGTTTGCACTAGTTGCACAGTTCACATCTCATGGTTTGCTTGCACTCATTACAATTCATCACTTAAGTCTTAACAAAAGCATTCATCTCTAGCTAGTTAGGATGTCCAAAAGCATTCATCTCTAGTTAGCATGCATCAGGTCCCTCTAGCCATTACCTCCCACCTGCAAATAAAAGATTACATCCATCAGTTCTTCTAGAAATACCGCTACCTCTTTGTTGCCAAACAAATAAAACTTAGCCTATCCATGCAAAGTATAAGAAGGCCAAGATAAACATGTATACTAAGTAGCACTTCTAATTGCCCACTCATTTTTTCAGCTATGTGAGAGATATAAGCTGAAATAAAGATATATAAACTGAAAACTAGAGATACTAGAAAGACCAGCGCGGCTTTGCCGCGCCCTCTGTGGAGGGCCAGTACAGGATTTAAACAAATCGATGATGGTCATGATGTCGATATGGTGTCATTGGAGGCGTTGAGGCCTTTGAAACTTGTATTCCTCCCTTGAGTTGCTAATGTTAGAACCGGTACTCTTCCCATTGTTGCAGTTGTAGGTGTGATAGTGATTTGTATAAATTAATTTTCAATACAATAGAAAATTTTAATATATTACCGTAACATAGGAGATTTAGGTCTGAACATTGAGAGGAAGGGAAATTTTATTGCAGAAGGTGGACATGCAATTAATATTACATTGTCTGATGCTGTTGCATTTGAACTGATTCTTTTGTTTTAGTAATCATTCTTAAACTAATACTATTTAAAGTGATTCCTTTATAGCAATGAGAGGTACTGAAAAATTGTGCAAACTTGACAACGAGGAATAGGATCATGGGTTTGCTTAGGAGAACTGAGTAGTTGCTCCAGAGATACTACTGCGATTGTCAAAAATATGAGAGTAACATGAGTCTTCCACTTAAAACATGCGATGACATATCTATTCTTATTTCAACATAGTTACGTAGCAGTAATCAACAATATTTGAGAAAACATTTATAGATGTAAATATATAGATCAAGGTAGTTTAGAGGACGCTCACTGAGTGACATAGCATCACCATTTCAGTATTTAGAATGGTTTACTCAAAAATGATTTAGCTGTCAAGTTTCAACTGTGGAGAAATGTCAATTAGTCTGTAGTCACTATTTGTAGTTTGATACAGCTGCATAAATTCAGTAATTTGGCACGTAAATCCACCTGAAATATTGCAGAAAAAAAGAAGGTGAAATGATATTGGAGACTGTTAGTAGTACAAGGAAATTGGTGGGGGTGACTCCTCTACTCCTCGTAGTGAAATACATTTTAGGAAATTAACTCTGCTATTCGATGTATTATGGTGTAAAAATACATGTATGTTGCGAATCACAAATAATATGGTGTAAAAATAGTGGCTCGAAGCGTTCAAAAAGGAAGCTGAAAGGAACATAATTAGCATATGAGGTGACCAACTAATCGATGTTGGAGCTAATATACATGAACAGGGCAGCAAACGTAAGTTACTAACCATATCTCACATAAGCATTCCATCGAGCACATGGTATGCAGCTCTTGTAGGGGCGCCCCTCTTGTAGAGTCATTCACATCTAGCTGCAAATATAAGATGGCCTTCTCATGTCAACACAGCAAAAAAGGATTAGAGAACATCGGATCTGTACAGGAAGCCAAAACCTAACACACCACATATGCGCTACCTCCAAGAAGGAAATCGATGTTTTCATACCCATGCATACCTGCTGTGAATCGAGGTTCGCATCCATGAATACCTGCTGGCTGTTGTATGGTCTTCTGTGCGGTGGAAGAGAGAGTGAGCAGGGGATGCACATGGGATGACCAGGTACGCCGGTGCCGTCGAGGCCCGGGCGCACCGGAGGGGAAGGGGCGTAGGTGGCGGCCGGCAGTTTGGCCGTGCCGAGGCCGGCTGCGGAGGCAGGGGTTGTGTCGCTGTGGTGGCTAGCTTGCTGCAACAGCACCACCGTCGTCGAGGAGTAGGACGTAGGAGAGGAGGGGCTTGCGAGGCGGCGGTCGAGAATCTCGGCCCGCCACGGCCACAACGGCGGCGGCAGGAGGAGGGCATGCCAACGCGGGCCGAGGAGCCTCACCATCGTGCCGCCGGCCATCCGCGTGGCCCGTGCTCCATCGCGCGGCAGCCCTGCGTGCTGTAGCGCGCGTCCCGCGGCCGTCGCTCCGGCGTGACGCAACCTGTCCGCGGCTCCCCCGCACCGCCGCCCTCCTCGGACCTTCGGAGGCGTGTGGCAGAGCAGAACGATGCGGCGGCGCGGCAAGCCCCGGTTCTTGTCGAGGCTCGGGCGGGAGCAGGGACGACGGAGGCGGCATCGGAGGGTGGATGCAGCGGCTGGCGGCGCAGCAGTCCGCGTTTTGGGCCTCCCGTTGCACCACCGCTGCCGTGGCCTAAGGGGCACCGCCACCGCGTGCTGATGACGGCAGGCGACGCCGCCGCCATGACTGGATGTAATTGAAGGTAGGGTTTTCCAACCCTAAATTTTAGATGCCAACCAGCACCAACTTTGCTCTGATGTGTGGGCCTTCCAAATTTTAGGCGTGAAACGGGCTAAATCATGGGCGCGCAGGCCCAATTTGATATACCGACCGACCGACTGACCTAGTTAATTAGTTATTGCGACCGACCGTCGGACGCTGATCCAAAATAAAAATACTGACCAACCTTCGGACGTAACAGTAACATATAGCGTCCGACCGTTTGCCACAAATATATAGCGACCGACCGTCCGACGCTATTTCGATACTTTTAGCGACCCATAGTTGGACGCCAGTTTGGGTTGTGGTATAGTGGACTCCAAGCCTCCAACACCCAAGTCAGTGTGGTGCTTAGACCTCCACCCAATAAACCACCCCTATCAGTTGGTCCAAAAAGAGTCAGAACACATGACAAGAGAGTAACAAGTCTTCCCGCTCCCATAAGCAAGTACATACTCAAGATAAAAAAGTATGTGACCTGACTACCTTCAACAGCAACGGACGGTCCTCAATCGACACAAGCGGAACAATGCAACCAGAGCCTCGCTCGGATTGCCCAATCGGGTCCACATCCAAGTACAGTCCCGCCCAGTCTCCAATTATTGTTACTATTATCATATTGCCATCACATGATATATATATATATATATCATGTGATGGTAATATGATAATAGTAACAATAATATATTTCCTATCTCTCGCGAGTGATAGGCAATCACTCGACTTCTACAAGAGTCCTATAGCATAGCAATCTACACGATCCTGTATACTAGTAAGACTCATAGGATAGGGATATACATATGCAAGTGGATTTCATTCAACTCCTTAAAACTTAATCCACAAGCATAAAATAAAGTGCAGAATAATAGGGGTTATGCACCAGGACTTGCTTGGGTAAGATATAACCAAAAGTTATAACCAAAAGTTATCATTCCACGATGGTGACACGATCATCAGGACACCATCTTTTTTGCTACTCCAGGTGGCTCCACGATCCATCGTTGTTCCTATTATGATTTGAGTGGATGCAACACGGAAACGTAAATAATCAATGACAAGCACAACACTTAAAATACGAGTATGCCTCCCAAGCTAACGAGCTAGCTCTATGGCTAACACACTAAGCTACGTATCCACGCTGTCTAATACGACGTTATCTCCCAACAAGTACTTTAGTTATACAAACCAAGGTGTTGCTTTATTCATTTTATTGATTAAACACCTATATTCCAATTAGGGTTCATTAGCTACCTTAACAAATTAATTATTATGGAGCTACAAAAATTACATTGAGCAGCTAATAATATTAGAGATTTACTGTAAAATTTTTAAAGTCAACATGATCACCATTTGCTCGCAAAAATTCCTACAAGTTTACATTTTTACTAATATTAAACATGTTAAAATATTTGAGGCAAACTAGAAATATTCGAGAGCTATGTAAACAATGTACACTAAGAGCTAGAGCATGATTTTAGGAACCTAATAAAATTTGTTTCATAATTTTTAGATTTCTATACTATTTTATATTGATTTTACAAGTTTTCATTAGGAACTAATTAGAAAATGCTTAAGAAAACAAAAAGGGCCAGCGGTTACCAAATTGGCCCAGCAACCAAGCGGCCTGCACTTAAGCAAAAGAGACCTTGTCCTTCTAGTAATTTCACCCAAAGTCCAAACCCTATTTGCATCTCTCACTATCATTCGCGCTTAACCCCCTAGCTTTGTCCCAATTCTAGCGCGCATGCTCTAGGCTACTCCACGCGTGACGATGCGGCGCCGCTCGCTTTCGATGGCCACGCTGGAGCATCGGGGGCCACAACGGCTTCACTAGGAAGCCTAGCGCCATCCAGGGCTCACACGGTGACGCTGAGATGCGGTTGGGAACTCGGAGGTGCCCAAGGAATACGCAACAATGATAGGCGGCGGCTTGCGGTGCTAGTGCGGCTGTTTCGGTGAACCTACGCACTAACGGATGGGTACCAGTGGTGGGGAAGCACTAAGAGGCAAGAGCTTACCATGGTCTACACTGTGGTGGCGGTTGAGGCAGAGGAGTGCTGAGGTGACCCAGCCACATGCGTTCGCGTCGCGCGGCGGCGCTCCAAGCATGGCACTAGCGTGCCACCACGTCAATGATGAGTAGCCTAGCCAAAATAACATGAGCACCGGATGGAGAAGGTCGAGGTGAGCTTAGGGTTACGAGGAATTGAACTACTGCCAACTCCACGGCCTTACCTCCTCGACTTACCGGCGCGGCGGGGCATTTGCCCGGTGGCGAGCAAAACACCAAAATGGCGGCAGGTAGTCCATGGCTAGGCACGATGTGAGAGGGGTGCCTACCTAACTACCTAAACCACTCGCGGGCACGAGGAATTGCTGCTAAGCCGAGCGGTCGATGAGAGGGGGAAGAAAGACTATGGCTCTGCTCGTGGCGCGGCCGAGCAATGAGCAGCTGAGCGAACACGATCGGATTAAGACAAGGCAGTGGAGGGCTTGGTGCAACCCACTTGAGTTAGAGCAGCCACACTCAAGCGGTCTCATTGGCTAGCGGAGCCAGGCGAGGCAGAGGGGCAGAGCACGGGTAGGGAAATGCAACAGCGGCTGCCTTTACTCTCAGGCTAGATGTGACTCGCGTCGGGCAAAAGAGACAAGAGAGGGATCAGGCCTTTACATGGCTCGTCCTTGCCTCGGCGATGCGCGCAGCGAGCAGCACAGGCTGCGGCGCAGGGAGGAAGACAGAGAGAGGGAGGGAGCAGCACTGCAGTGCCGCAGTGGCGACAACGGCAGGCCAGGGCCAGCTGACTCGGGTAGGCAGGTGGCCACTGCCAGCCAGAGTATGGCTCAGCGCGCCCGCGATGTGGCCAGACGTGCCAGGGGCAGCGCAGCAGCACATATCGTAGGTGGCCACATCGCTCAGATGTGCGAGCAGCAACAGCGGCCTCACGCGACCAACCCAGAGGCAGCTAGGGCAACGCAGTCGCGACCAGCCATGTGCGGCAGCGTGCGCACACGCTGAGCGACCGGTGCGGTGGCGTCGTGCCCCCAATGGGGGTGGTGACCCGCTCAACTAGTGAGCTAGCCCGAAAACGTGTTGTGCACGAATTTGAAAGCATCGACCAGGACTAAACCATTGCTGCTAACCCTAAACCGACTTCACTACACTCATGGTGGTATATGAGGCTACTAAACTGAGCTATGACACTACACCACTCATCAACCCAATTTCTCAAAATAATTAGCTAAACATGGCAATGTCTAGCTGTCCATGACTTGAAAATTGTTCTAAGTTTAGAGCTGAACCCTATTTCCAATTGCATTTTTAGGCTAATAAAAATATTGTTAGCAATATCATTTCTCAAAAGCAAGCCTTTCATGGTCATCTACAAGGTTTGTACTTCAAACTTTATTAAGGTGCCACATATATGTTTTATAACATTTTTTCTCACAAAAATTTGGTTTTCAACCTTACTTGATATAAAATGCAACATTGGACTACTTTTCATTTTAACATTTTATTGATTATTTCGGGTTACAAGATTTTGTCTTCGCACTTGATCACCTAGAATAACACATAAACATGATGCTTATGAAATGATTTAGTGAATTGTTTTACGCAGTAACACCAAGGGTGCTCTATCTCTCAATCACAAAAGTGAATTGAATAAGGTTTATTTATCATTTCTTTTGTGATAAAAGTTTAAAACTCGAGTTATTCGTCTTGCTAATTTATCTTAGGCCTTAAGCTAGGTGCTAAGCAAGCTCGTAACACTAGAGGTGTTACATTGGTGCCACTGAAGGACTAGCGGAGCCAGAGACCGTTGCGGGGAGGGGGCCAGGTATCAACTGATCAACATCTGAATTATCCAAAAAAAT
The DNA here is from genome assembly GCA_022457205.1 of Saccharum spontaneum. Classification (NCBI taxonomy): domain Eukaryota; kingdom Viridiplantae; phylum Streptophyta; class Magnoliopsida; order Poales; family Poaceae; genus Saccharum; species Saccharum spontaneum. The sequence goes on along the minus strand of CM039613.1, from coordinate 27,786,417 downwards.
CATAGACACTCAATGGTGCCGGTGAGTTGCACGAAAAAGGAAATTGTTGCTCATCAAAGACCACATGACGAGAGATAATAATGTGATTGGTGGAGAGGTCAAGGCAACGATAGCCTTTGTGGTTATCGGGAAAGCCAAGAAGCACACACTCCGTAGAGCGTGGTGCGAGTTTATGGGGCATGGTGGCAGAAAGATTAGGGTAACAATGACACCCAAAGATACGAAGGTGATCATATGTTGGTGGTGTTCCAAAATAAGCTTGATAGGGAGTGCGGTTTTGAAGGGTTTTGGTGGGGTGAAGATTAAATAAATGAGTTTTAGTGCGAAGAGATTCAGCCCAATATGCCGGCAGCATAGAGGCTTGAAATAACAAGGTGCACATGATATTATTGATAGACTGAATGACACATTCGGCCTTGCCATTTTGTTGGGATGTGTGAGGGCATGAAAGGCGAAGATGAATACCTTGTTGAAGAAAAAAGGAGCGGGTAAAGATCTCTGGAGCTATCACAGCGGTGGAATACTGTCTTGGTTTGGAGATCCTTCATAGATAAACCAAAAGGATCAAATTCAACTGAACATGAATTATCTGTGGTAAATTTGCAAACTGAAATAAGATTAGCTGTGAGTTGTGGTGACATAAGAACATTAGAAAGATGAAGAGGACGGTGAGAATTGGGAAGTAAAGTATGACCAGAACAAGTGATAGGTAAGCGGTTGCCATTACCAACAATGATGTTGGAATGGGGGTGAAGCGAGGAGCTGATGGAGGAGAGATTACCAGAGGATGAAGATAGCTGAGAGGATGCACCCGAGTCCATATACCAATTGGCGTCGAGCTGCTGCAGCGTCATTATGTTGAAAGCAATTGCCAGGGCGGCCTGGTTCCAGGACACCAATGGGTCCAGGGCACTGCTAGGACCATGGGAACCATAGGGGTAGGTGGCTAGAGGTAACCGGTTAGAGGAGCAGCAGCGAGATGTGCCTATGCAGCACCCAAAAACGGTCGCAGCGGACGAGGCTGCTGGTGGTGGAACGATCCAGCACCCGAGCGGGCGCCAAGGATGCCTTGTCCGGCATTGGCCACATTTGGAAGTTGCCGCTACATGGATTAGACCATGGACGGGGGGCAAAGGGGATATGAGTTTTGACATTGATTGTGGCGAGCGCGGAAGTGAGGCTTAGGGCAGGAGGTGGAGGAAGAGCAGCAACAATAGCTACGGCCAAAGCAGCAGCAGCCTGAGGCCCGTTTGGTTGAGCTGTGGCTTTTGGAGAAGTAGCTATAGGTTGTGGCTTTTGAAAAAGTTGCTGTGGAATATGGGGTGTGGCTTTTGGAAAAGTCCGTTTGGTTGAATAGTCGTGGCTTTTGGAAAAGCTGGTGTCACTTATAAGCGGGCCCCACATGTCATGCACACACCAGACCTTCTTCTTCCTCTCGCCACTAGGGGATGCCCGAGCTCGACAGATGGCCGCGCTAGCCGACCGGGGCTGGCCACGGCCGCTAGGGCAGGTCACGCCGTGCCCGCTGGGGCAGGTCATCCCACGGCGGAGCTGCTCCCTTTCGTGATCTGCGAGGCCGTGCCGGCTCGCCGTCGCGTCGGGACAGGGGTCAAAATGGCTGAAGACGGAGGGAGGGGGAGGCGCCGCTCTGTCGGCACGACTAGAAGCTCCGGGACGAGGCCCTGTAGAGCAGGTGGCCGGGTAGGAAACTCGCCGGCTTGGCTGCGGCTGGCCACAGGAGGGGCTGCCAACGAGCGGCTAGGGCCAGTGGGGCGGCGCCGGCCGGAGCACACCGACGGCGGACCTGGAACCCTAGTCATAGGTTGCGCTGCTCGTGGATGCGGAAGGAGCGACGGGAGTCGCAGATGCGAGCGAGGAATAGAACAAAGCTAATCGTTATTTCCTCCCCCATAACCAGTGGCAGGTGGGTAATTTTTAGGCTCAGAAGCTAGTAAAAGCAAGGGTGGAGGTGCTTTTAGATTTGTACTGCAGTGAAAGCTGCTTTTGAGCAAAAGCACCTGTAACTTTTGAGCCCTTTTGTTGGCTTTTGGCTTTTGCAAAAGGAAAAGCAAGTTTGAAAGCCCAACCAAAAGGACCCTAAGTATCATCATCGGCCATGTGTGCGAAAATGGAGAGGAGAGGGTGACGAGTGGAGAGGAAGGGTTAGGGAGAGGAACTGTTTCCTAGCTGATACCATGTAAGTGAAATTCTCCTCACTGTTCCATTCATTAATCAAGAGTTTATAAAGGAGTTACATGACTCTTCCACTACTAAGACTCTTCGTTCTAGACTCTTCCACTACTAAGACTCTTTATTGTAGACTCCACAAATTCTAGGCTATTCATATTCTAATATATCTGCATCCAGATGTAGTATCTCTCTCACTCTGCGTATAATTTCAATTTATCTCCAAACTGCAATGATTTCTACAGGCTAAGTATAACTTTAGGGAGACCTGTGCAGCCGCTTGACTAATAAAAGAATTATAAAAAACTCACTGTAAAAACGCCAGAACAGTTCTTTTTTCACAACTCATTACTACATTGGACCACTATCAAAGGAGTCATCAGTCGATATACATAGGTTCTGCACAGGACCATTCTTATTTCAACTGAAACCTTGGCATGCTTTTTCTGTGTTATATATTGTTGATGAATTTCAACTGAATCAGCAGGTGCAGCAATACATAAATGACAGAAGACAAAAGCAATCACAATTTAAGCCAAAATCACTGAAGAAGAATTGCAGCTGGAGTAGCAGCCTAGCAGTAGAAGCAGCCAAGACGATCGGTACCTAAATGCCAGAGCGATGAATTATGCAGGAGCGGCGAGAATGACGCGCGGTCGAACATCTCACCCTCTTCAATAAAAAAGCAAAGGATAAATTCAATCACGCAATACATATATACGACAATTTGTGTACTTTGGGCAATTTCAGCTTGTTTTAGAGCTCCCTGTATACCTTGCTCCTTTTTGCTAAAAAGTAAAACCAACAATGTTTGGCTAGTATGTTGTAATATCTGATAAAATCAATATTGCAAGGATGAACTGGAAACATTCTATATAGTTTGCCTCGGGTGGATTAAATAGAACACACCCCTCATCATATCATTATTTGTGTTGGCAGACAACGTATGTGGACTAAAGATCACAAACTTAGTGTTACTTTGCTCCGGCACCAGTGAAAAACATTTAATCTTACTCCTAAGAAACCCTGAATTACTTTCTGAAGCTTATTAAATACGGAGGTCTTTGCTAGGCATGAGAGCATGTTATATGTATATGCACAGTTCAGATTAAATAAGAAGACATGCTAATGCCACCAAGCACTTCTATTTACAGTCATATTGAAATTATCATGACGATTCAATGCTCTTGCTGGACAGGAAAAAATACCACCTACAATTCAATTTTTGTCGATGATGTTGGACAAAAAACTGAACACAAACAGCAAACGAATTCCAATTCCCATCAGAAAAAACAAAAAAGCAATGGATATGGCTTTGTAGGTGCTCTGTGTCTTGTCTAACAAAATTAGGGAGTGAGGCATTGATGGTTGAGTTGAGTACGTCAATCATATTCAGTGTTCTTTGTAGAAAATAATGTATTTTTTTAAAACTAGCTAGAGTGCTGGTGCATTGCAACGGGAGAAAAAATACGTTAGCAAAAAACAAAGACATCAGTGTTTTATTCTTTCTATTAAAATTTGAAACTATAATATTGGTCGTAAAATAACAATGTCCCGTTAAATCTATATCGTATTAAAACAAAACCTTGATAATATTTTCTCCTATTGTAATAAGGCATAGAAATATATCGTAACTTTAATTTTTATATACGTGTCTTGGTGGGTTAAATATCGAGTCTTGTGACTTTCTTTGATGCCCAGCGGTGAGCGTGATATGCAGGACACATCGCTGGAGGAGCCTCGCTGGGAGCACGATACGCAAGACATGCCGCCGAGGTCTCTTGAGATCCGAAACCCCACACGCCTAGGAGGGACCCCGTCAGGGTGTGCGGCGGCTATGAGCTACCCTAGCTGATCTGACCGCTCTATGGCTCCGCCATCATTGAAGCAATGAACATCGTCGAGAACGAAGAACAAGAAGCAATAGTAGATTGGAAAACCATGAGAAATGATAAAAAGCAGATGTATTGATATATTCGATTTTGTGGTGTCAATCAGTTGTCATCCTTTATATTTATAGGGCGGCTGGTCTTCCATGGTTAGGTCACAAACCCCAACTCATACAAAAAAAATTTTAAACCTATTTGGTCGAGAATCCAAAGTCCATGTTATTTCTTTTCTAAACCAGAAAATACTCTTTTGTGCTCAACCAATCACGTGAGAGCTTCTACTGAGGTTATGTGTGCATGCATACCAAATGAAGTAATTTAACTCCTTGTAGGACTCTCTCTTAATCACGGCACGGCATGCATGCAAGTATAGCATTATTCTAGATATTTAATCCTCTTCGGACTATATCATTTACTGTGGACGCATGCAAACTCTTTGATTTCCTTTTTCCTCACATAACCGGCTGACTTGACGTGCTGAACTTGTTTCTTAGAGATTTATATGTAAATTTTGTAAGATTGTACGTGTGCATATATGGGATTGCCTGAAATATGTGTGAGGATTGTCTGTGTGCAGTCCGTTTAGGATTGTAGGTGTGCATATTAGTTTTTCTGGCGTGTTGACGTGTAGGGGTCGTGGAGTCCGTTTAGGATTGTATGTATGCATATCCGTTTTTCTATCGTGTTGACGCGAAATTGAGTCTTACGTGAGATTGAGTCACAGACAGTTACATCTTACATGTAAGATCATGTAAGATCACGTATGACAGAAAGGCTCACGGTGAAAAAAAATCATGGCGGAAATTTTGCCTCTTTATTATTAGGTATAGACTCTTGAAGCAAATTTTGATGTCCTTTGGGATACATGGGAAAAAATTGAAGGAGTTTGTATCAAACGTGGAGTTCATGTCAAACTTACCGTAGACTTTTTTCCTGATCCGAGCTGGTGTCTTGGTGGATTGGATTCCGATTCTGACTCGCTTAGTGGATGAAGCGTCGGCGATGCCATGAATGACAGCCAACGTGGCAGTGCCGACTACTTGATAAAACGCGACAGCAGGGTCCTAGGAGGAGCAGCGCAGCTCCATCTCCAGGGGGAACCCATGCACGCACCCCTCCTGCTGCGCTCCAGCTCCCTCGCGCTCCTCTTCACGGAGCCCTACGACTACGCGCACGGCGCCACAGCCGCCTCCCGGCCCTCCTTCTCATCCGTCGCCGCGTGGCGCTTTGCGGCCGGCCACAGCCTCACGGTGCGCGTCGTCGACACGCCATGTGAAGAATGCCGGGAGCCCCAAACAACGGTTCTTTGTTAGTGGCCGCCGGATGGAGGTCCGCATCCGACAGCTCCTCTGTTCTTCCTCGCTTGGAGCTCCTCGGCCCTACGTGTGGATGGGAGGAGTGGTGACCTCGACACAGCGCGTGGACGGGAGAAGCAGCGGCGCTACGCACGGATGGGAGACGGAGAGGCACGAGCAACGTGGACCGGAGACGAAGAGTTTTTTTGTTGTTGTTAGAGCGTCGTAAGGATAAGGTGGACTCGAGCGAATGGACAATGAGTGGGTCATATGTAAGTGACTGGCCAAACAGTTGGACCCAAAGAATGAGTTAGACGAAAAAATATGCAAAAAATTTGCCTCTTTAATACGGAGTATTAGATATAGATTTCATCCCGAGAAAAATTCAACTTGGCTCAAGGTGTTATATAAGTCACTGAACTTTCAAAATGATATTTGAGGGTTCCTAAATTTGGCAGAGAGTATCATCCAGGTTCCTAAACTTTCAAGGTGATTACCGCAGGTCTCTAAATTTGGCAAAGGGTGTCATCCAGGTCTCTAAACTTTCAAGGTGATCACCGCAAGTCTCTAAACTTAGCCTGTGGTGTCATCCCAGTCCAACTGTGGTCTAACCCACTCTATAAATTGGTATGGCACGCTGATTCTATGTTAGACGTGGATCCAACATGTATCAATTAATCAATCATTACTTATATAATATTTATTATGAAATTATAAATTATATAAAATAATTTACAACAACAAATATATTAGGTTTAAACTAATATAGAAAAATACTAAAATTAATTTAATATTTATGTATCATTAATAGTATTAAAATAATATTAAAATTAGAAAATAATAATATTTATAGTATTACTGTATAATATTATACTACTATTAATAATATTATTATTAAAAGTTTTAATACTAGTATTATAGTATTAGAACTTTTAATAATAGCATTATAGTATTAAAGTTTTAATGAAGGTGTTATAGTATTATAGTATTAATAATAGAGAAAAGCTACTTCTATAATAGTACTATTCAAACTTTAAAATAATACTAGAATTAAAAGTAACTTTTAATAGAGGAAACTTTTAATATTATTGGTAACTTTTAATATTATTTTAATACTATTAATGATACATAAATATTAAATTAATTTTAGTATTTTTCTATTTTAGTTTAAACCTAATATATTAGTTGTTGTAAATTTTTTTAAAACTTTAATTTATTTTTTTGTTGATGTAAATTATTTTACATAATTATAATTTTATGATAAATATTATATAAATAATGATTGACTAATTGACACATGTTGGATACACGTCTAACTCACGGTCAGCATGTGACACCAACTTATGTAGTGAGTTGGACCATATTTAGACCGGGATGACACCTTGAGCCAAGTTGAGGGACCGACGGTGATCACCATGAAAGTTTAGGGACTTAGATGACACCCTCTGCCAAGTTTAGAGACCTACGGCGATCACCTTGAAAGTTTAGGAACCTGAATGACACCCCCTACCAAGTTTAGGGACCCACAGATATCTCTTTGAAAGTTCAGGCACCTAGATGACACCTTGAGCCAAGTTGAGGGACCGACGGTGATTTTTTCTCTTTCATCATCATAGCACGGCCAGCCCTGCTTGGTTCGCTTCCAAAATATGCCAAGCTATGATTTTGGTTATTATTTGGTTTGCTACTAAAATTTATTAACCTCTCATATTTGGTTTGTCAAATCAATGACCTAATTTTTTATTCTCCAAATCTTTTGCATGTCAAATTTTAGTCGCAAACAAGCGCACATTACGTCTCCGATGAGGGTCATAAGACGCAGGTCTGCAAAACGCGTCTGTGATCACTCTCATCGTGGACGCGTGTTGGCTAGCTGTATCTCCGATGGCTTAGGTTGCAACTAAGTGCTAAACATGGTTTAGGTCGTCATGAGTTTAGGCTAATCAAGATCCTATATCTCATATAAGTTACTCCACGCATGCCGTGAATCCTATCGTATCGTCATAGGAGTGGGTTGGTGGTGTAGGTATGTTTACTCGATCCATCATGTCGAGCGCAACAGACTAGAGGGAAGACGGCCTAGTGCTTGCACTGACGTGCTATATGTGTTGATACCATTTTTTGGCACGTGTCAAAATGATCGGAGTGAGCAGGAGGAAAGTTACTGTATACGGCGACAGAGAAGTGCCGATGAAAACCAATTTGTAAGGATTGTTGCCGATGAATGGTGGTGACCAATGGGAAGGTAGACTTAGATTCGAAGGCGTTGTTGGTAAGATGGGAGGTGTTATTGCCGATGCCGATAAAGGAAGATTTGAAGACTGCTGCCGATGGAGCTTGTGATGACAGGAAGCATGCCGATAAAGGAAGATTTGAAGATAACAGGTAGCGTGCCGATGGAGAGGAAGTTGATGAGAATTGCATCGTAATCGAGGCGGACAGGGAAATAGATAGGTGTTGATTTCCTTTTCTATATTTGTTAGAGTCTGATTCATGTAAGAGTCACGTGTTTTCTTAGATATGGACTCGGTGTCCTAGTCGTGTTTAGTTATGTTTCTTTAGATCAGGATATAAATATAGATTGAGGGGCAATATAATAGATATATCAATCAATATCAAACCAGTTTTTACTCCTATTTGCATCTACTTACTTTTCGGCGACTTCATCAATTTGCATATTTTTCTTTTTTACGAGTTCTCATCGATTCGGCGAGCTGCATTGCTTTAGTGCAACCTTCAGCGATCCTCGAGTTCCGCGTGAGTACCTCTTGGCCGTGACTTCTGGGCGTATCGCTGTTGTCAGGACCAAAGTGCTCGTATTTTCATCCTTATCGGTTAACAGTTCAAATCGACGGGCACGCTTTGGATATTAATTTGGGTATTAGCCCTTTTGTGTTTGCAGATCCACTTTTACATCAACACATCTTTTGGCACGCCCGGTGGGACAGATCAGTACGATCAATATGTTCAATCGCAGGTTAGCCAATACAAGTCCATCGGCAAGCTTACTGCCGATGCTGCTGAAGGCCCCTGCTATGAGTCAACTTGGAGTCCAGTACATGCCTCAAGCTGGTTATAATAATTATCCAACAATATCAGTAAATTACCAGCCATCGGCAAGTTTTGTACCGTTGAGTTCTAATAATAGTTGGTCAGGATAGGTACCTGTTCAGCATATAGGCCAGCAAGTCAGCAGGTTGCAGGGATCCAGCAAGGTTATATGCAAGCTAGTTTTCAAAATCAAGCATCGGCAGCTCAGCCGATAAATCCTTTCCAGCAGGTTAATGGACCGCAAGTACCGGAAAATATGCCGATTGTTGGAGATCGTGGGCCACAAAGATACGTGGAAGGATATCAGCAGGCACCTCCTGTAGAAATTCAGTCAGTTCGTCAGCAGGAGGCTGATGCTTTTTGGGCCGATAAGATAGCAGAAATTATGAGGGATCAGTTTGGGATAAAGCCCAAGGTCAATACTTATTCTTATCGGACCCCATACCCTCCAGCATACGATTTAATTCCTCTCCCAAATCGGTACAAGGTACCAAATTTTACTAAATTCTCTGGGCAAGATGATACATCAACGATGGAACACGTCAATCGCTTCATTATTCAATGTGGAGAGGTAGCTAGCGGAGATGAATTAAGAGTTTAATTATTTTCATCATCTTTGTCTAGATCAGCATTCACATGGTTCATTTTATTACCACCAAATTCTATTATTACTTGGGCTGATCTAGAAAAATAATTTCATAAATATTTCTTTGCTGGAATCTATGAAAAGAAGCTTACCGATTTGGTAAAATTGAAACAGCGCAATGATGAATCGGTAGAAACCTTTGTGCAAAGGCTACGAGATGTAAAAAATAAGTGCTACAGTCTGGTGCTGGATGATCGACAGCTTGCCGATCTGACTTTCCAAGGGTTATTGCCACATCTTAAGGACAGATATGCTTCTCAGGAATTTGAAAGCCTGAGTCATCTTGTGCAAAGGATCTCTGATCAAGATACTAGGGTTTTTGAGCCTAAAAAGAATTGGAGCAAAAAAGTATCATTTGTTGGGGAGGTAGAAGATTCTGATTCTGATGAAGAACCAGTTATCGACTTAGCTGAGTGGGTTAAGAATAAAAAGCCGATATCTTGTCCCTTTGGTCAGAAAGAGCCAGAAAAGTTTACCTTTGATATTACCAAAGCCAGCAAGATATTTGATCTTTTACTTCAAGAAGGCCAGATTAAGCTATCACCTAATCATGTAATCACATCGGCAGAGGAGTTGAAAAAGATCATGTACTGCAAATGGCACAATGCAACTTCACACAATACAAATGAGTGCAAAGTGTTCAGGCAGCAGTTACAATTGGCTATTGAATCTGGGAGAATTAAGTTTGGTAATTCCAAGACCCAGAAGCCGATGAAAATTGATCAACACCCTTTTCCAGCAAATATGTTGGATGCCAAGGTTAAGACCAAGGTATTGACATCAGAGGCTGCCGAGAAAAATGCATCAGTGGATCTCCAGCATCGGATAACTACCGATGATGTAAAAAGTAAGGGTCTGTTGGGAGAAAGTAGTAGTTCCAAAAAAACATCCTCGACCTGGCATTGTGATTACCCATCGAAGGCAGCAGGAGGGTTGGCGTCAGCGAAGGGACCGATATCGACAACAGCAAGAAGAGAGACGTCGAGAAGAGTGGTATCGGCATAAGGATCATTGGAGGTGCCCGTTTTTCATCCACTACTGGGAAGAAGGTATTAAATTACCAACTGTTGAAAATTGCCCTGAGTGCAATGGTTATTATGGAGTCAATCGGCCAGAAAGGAGGTTTCAACCTGGCAATCAAGGTTTATCTATCAATGATCTGATCAGAGGTAGAGCATCAGTGCATGATCGGCTAGGGGGCAGACTTAGCGTACATGAAAGGCTTGGTAAACGCGCTGGATGTTTTCCAAGGAATCAAGAGGAGCTTGAGGAGATGGCAAACACAAGAGTTTCCGATGAAGAAATATTCTATAGGGACCCTAATATACGTCGTGTAGAATCAACTGGGACCTGTTATCAGCCGGTTTCAAAAACTAAGTTTCCTCGATGGTGCCCTGAGGGTCTAACAAAGACATAGAAAAGGAGGATGCAACGTGAGTATCAAGAGGATCTATACCGAGAAGAAAAATCCTCCAATGAGAAATTGGGCAATCAGCAGTGGCAGGTGAAACACAAAGATAAGGGTCTATCGGCAGATGTTAATATGGTATTTATGTTGCCGATGGAGTTTTCAGCACTTTCTGATGATGAGGAAGAAGTTGTTCTTTCCGACCAAGTAGCTTAGCTGGCACTAGATCCAATGATGGCTGTTTTTTAGAAACCTACCGATGACGAGAGACAACATCTTAAGGCTTTGTTTGTGAAAGGCAAAGTTGATGGGCAGCCTGTATCCAAGATACTTATTGACGGAGGGCTGCAATTAATATTATGCCTTATGTGATGTATCAGAAACTTGGTAAGGGAGATCAAGACTTAACCAAAACCGATATGATGCTGAAGGATTTTGAAGGCAATGTGTCACCAGCTAAAGGGGCAGTATGTGTTGAATTAACCATCGGCAGCAAAACTTTGCCGACAACATTCTTTGTTATTAATGGTAAAGGTGCATATAATAATCTTCTAGGAAGGGATTGGATTCATGCCAATTGTTGTGTTCCTTCTACAATGCATCAGTGCCTCGTACAGTAGATTGGGGATAAGATTGAGGTTGTCCCTGGTGATTCTTCTTATATCATCGCATCGGCAGAATCAGATACTTATGAGCGAACCAAATGCATATCAGGAGAAGTTTGGGAAAAAGAGTTCCTCAAAGTTGTTGATTAAGAAATTCCATCGATCCAAGCAGTCGGTTCTGAAGAAGAGTTTTAATGGATAGGTTTTGCCGATGATGGAAAATTAGGTCAGGGGTTCACATCGGCTGATGATTTAGTAGAAGTAGATATTGGTGATGGCGATAGGCCAAGGCCTACTTTTATTAGTGCTAAGTTAGATTCCAAGTGTAAGCAGCAAATAATCAATTTATTAAAAGAATATAAAGATTGTTTTGCTTGGGATTATACTGAGATGCCTGGATTAGACCGATCGATAGTTGAACATCGGTTACCTATCAAATCTGGATTTCAGCCACATCAGCAGCCAGCGCGTCGATTCAATCCTAATATACTTCCTGACATTAAGGCCAAAATAACTAAATTAATTGAGGCAAAGTTTATTCGGCAATGTCGATATGTGGAATGGATTTCTAATGTGGTCCCTGTTTATAAGAAAAATGGGAAACTTCGTGTTTGTATTGATTTTAGGAATCTCAACAAAGCCACACCGATGGATGGTTATCCAATGCCGATTGCTGATTTGTTGATTGATGCTGCAGCCGGACATCAAATTATCAGCTTCATAGATGGTAATGCAGGTTACAATCAAATATTCATGGCTGAAGAAGATATTCCCAAGACTACTTTCAGATGTCCAAGTCATGTGGAGTTGTTTGAGTGGATAGTCATGACTTTTGGTTTGAAAAATGCTGGTGCTACTTATCAAAGAGCTATGAATTTTATTTTTCATGAATACATCAGCACATTAGTGGAAATCTACATTGATGATGTAGTGATTAAGTCTGGGGATATCATAAAACATCTAGCTAATCTACGAAAGATACTAGAGTGCACAAGGAAGCATGGATTGAAGATGAACCCTAATAAGTGTACATTTGGTGTACCGGCAGGTCAATTCTTAGCTTTTATGGTGCATCAGAGGGGTATTGAAATCAATAGGAAGTCTATTGATGCAATTAACAAGGTGGTTGCTCCTACCAATAAAACTGAATTGTAATCTTTGATCGCCAAGATTAATTTCATTAGAAGATTTATATTAAATATGTCGGGTAAGATCAAGGCTTTCAGTCCATTGCTTAAATTGAAGGCCGATCAGGAATTTGTATGGGGAGCTGAGCAGCAGTTAGCCCTAGATGAAATTAAGAAGTATTTAACAAATCCTACAGTGCTAGTTCCACCCCAACACGAGAAGCCTTTCAGGTTGTATTTGTCAACTGATGATACCGTTATCGGTTCAGCTCTTATTCAAGAATTTGAAGGGAAAGAACGTGTTATTTATTATTTAAGCAGAAGATTGGTGGATGCTGAAACAAGGTATTTGGCTATCGAAAAATTATATCTGTGTCTATACTTTTCCTGTATCAAGTTAAGACATTATTTGCTATCTGCCGAATGTACTGTCATATGCAAAGATGATGTGGTCAAGTATATGATGTCGATGCCGATATTAAGTGGTAGAATCGGCAAGTGGATTTTAGCATTATCAGAATTTGACCTACGTTATGAATCGGCTAAGGCAGTTAAGGGGCAGGTTATGGCTGATTTGGTCACTCAGCATTGCAATATAGTGGATTCTATGGAGGTTGTTCCTTGGACACTTTTCTTCGATGGATCTATATGTGGTGAAGGAGCAGGTATCGGCATTGTGTTGATTTCACCTCACGGGAGGAAGTATGAGTTCTCATTGCCGATTGTTGCTACATCGACAAACAATCAGGCTGAATACCAAGCCTTGGTAAAAGGGTTAGAATTGCTTAGGGAGATACGTGCCGATGCTGTTGAAATCTTTGGTGATTCTATGCTGGTTATAAATCAATTAACTAGAATTTATGAATGCCGAAGTGAAGTTTTAATTTCATATTATGAAAGATGTTTGCAATTGTTGAAAGGGTTTAGAGATTTTCATCTTGAACATATTTCCCGACTGCATAATTGTCAGCATTTGGTCCCGTGGGGGTCCTAAACCGACGAGTGAGTGCTGCGTGTCCCTAACCTGGATGGTGATGCAAGGAGAACATGCGGGGGTTTATCCTGGTTCGGGCAGAAGAAGGCCCTACGTCCATCGGGGGGGAGAGTTTTGTATTTCCTTGCACCGAGGTGCTTGTGTAGGGGTTACAAGCTTGCGAGAGAGGGCGGCGAGCCCAAGTCTCAAAGGGAGAAAAAAGGGTACAAAGATGATTGCTTGAGATATTGATCTCTGTGTTGGGGGTCTTGGATTGCTGATACATGGCTTTGAACTTGGGTCTTGCCTGTTGTCCCTGTCCCCTTGTAGGGTCCTGGCCTGCCCTTTTATAGGGTAAGAGGAGGCCAGGGCACTGGGGAGCCCTGAGGTGACGTTTTGTCGATCCCTGTAGGAGTGACTGTAGCGGCGTGTCCTGGGAATGGCCGGCCATCCCTGGACACCGTGGTGACGTTGGGGAAGAGACGGCGAAATGACCCGGAGCACCGCGCCACGCCGGCCTTCCTTCCCTGTTGAACTGTGTTAGGCGTCGAGGCTGGGTCGATGCTGGGTCGATGCCGGACGGATAAGGCCGAATCCCCGAGATTGCGGAATACGGACCTTGTCGTATCCTCCCTCGAGGGTGACTGACGATAAATAGTGCACAGTAAGGTGTGTATAGTGATAGGTTTTAACCCCCCATCACGGGATGGGTGGTAAAACAGTGAGGACTGACACCGGCGTTGCTCCCACGTCGATCCTGGTTGCGGCCATGTCGGTAGGTGGTAGCAGGTAATCGCATTAAATGCTCTGACTTTTGTCTCGGGGCAGGTGAATTGAGCGGGTCGGGCGCTCCGACCCGGGGTCACGTGAGTCGGAGTTTTTCTGGCGTGCGAACGAGCCTCGTGCGAGTCGAAATGCGGTCGAGGTGCCCTGTTGTGCGGGATGGGGAGCGGTCGAGGTGTTCCCGTTGAGGGTGCCTCATACGAGTCGGAACCGGAGCGCGGTCGAGGCACCCCGTCGAGCTGGCCTCGTACGAGACGGACTCGGTACGCGTTTGAGGTGGGCTGCCTTTTGCTGTGGCTTAATTGTTTTGTTTTTATTATCGTTGTCTGCGGGTACCCCCATACTGTTGGTACCGACAGTAGCCCCCGAGCCTTTGGGTGAGTGTGTGATCACTCTCCCAGAGGTTTGTCAGTTGATGAACTGGAGTCGTAGGGTCGCGGTTTTTTCCAGTGGGGGCGCGTGAGCGCACCCACCGGGTGTAGCCCCTGAGGCCTTGGTGGAGTGTTGAGACTCCTCCGAGGTCTTTTATGCGTTCTATTGGGGAATGGTTTCTAGTGGTGGTGTGATCCGTGCCTTTTTGTTTTAGAGTTTGGTTCGTTGTGGTCGAGCCCCCGAGCCTCGTACGCACGAGGTCGATCACAGTCCCGGCCGTCTTTTGTCGTTCGACCGTCACGCTCCTCCTTTAGGAAGGAGGAGGAGGGGTGGGGAACGCCGTACTACCCCTGTTTGGGCGAGTTCCGATGGTCTCCGGCGAGCTACTAGCGGGGGAATTCGAGTGTGAGCCCGTGCTCTAGTCGTTAGGAGTCGGCTAGTGGCCCAGAGGCGCTCTCAAGAATGCCAAGAAGTGGTCATGTGGATCTTGATTCCCTACAACGGGATTCGAGGGCTTGGTGCCTCCCTCGAGGGGATTCCTACGTCGACCTTCTCCTATAGCCTCGAATACGTTTTGGGGTGCCTCGAGAGCGTGGCTCGAGCCCTAGCCATGTACGGGCGCATCCCTGGTCGTCCCTAACTCTGTCGCTCGAGGGCAGCTGTCGAACCCAGGTCGAGGGCCAGCTTCCGCTCCCTCGAGACTCATGCCGGGCTCGGAGCCCGTTTACTCGGTATCTAGGAATATCCGTCCACGGATCCTACCCCGCCCGTTAGCCGGGCGTGCCTTTTTAGGAGAGAGAGCGAGATCAGCGCAATAGTGGGCGATGTGGCATACGGTTACGACGTGGGGGACGGCCACGCGCCCAACTCCTGCGAGATTCGGGCAAACGGTTAGGTAAGAGCATTAAATGCGAGAAACCGCTCCTACCTTTTCGTGTGGCCGTTGGGCTTCCACCGGGGCTATAAAAACAAAGCCTAGGGGTCTGCCTCCCCTACTGGCCCTTTGCGTTCTTGCCCTCCTTGCCTTGGACAGCTCTCTGTGCCCCTTGCACCCTCCGCCTTCATCCAGCGCCATCGCCGTCGCCCCCCTTCGTCCACACAGCTTTCCCGGCGTCAATGGCAGGCTAGGGTCAAATCCTCCCCGCCGACGACTGGGCTGCCTCCTCGGTGACGGAGAGGAGGCTGGAGGAGCTGGTCGAGGATGGATTGCTGTGGCCGAGGACGAGCTGGTCGTGGCCGGAGTGGATTGCACTGTCGCCCAACCACCGGGAGCCGGCACCCCCCAAAGGATACGTGGTTAGCTTCATCTGCTTCCACGAGCGGGGGTTCGGCGTGCCGGCGACCACCTTCATGCGTGCGCTCCTCCACTACTACCGGGTGGAGCTGCACCATCTCGCCCCCAACGTCGTCGCACAGACCGCCATCTTCACGGCGATCTGTGAGGGCTACCTGGGGATGGAGCCATAGTGGAATCTGTGGCTCCATCTCTTCAAGGCGGAGCTCTTCGCCAAGAAGGCGGGGGAGAAGGGGTTATGGTGCGCGGTTCGAGCGGGGAGCTACGTCTTGCAGGTGAGGTCTGGTCAGGCTGATCAGTATATCCTGACCCACCTCATCTCCTCGAACAGCGGCTGGCACGACGGCTGGTTCTACCTCCGCAACGACGAGAGTCAGTTGTCGAGGTATACCGGCCGGGTGTTGGTCGCCCGAGAGGAAAATTGGTCCTACGGAGTCGCGGAGGCCGAGAAGCCGCGTCTGGACCCACTGCTAGCGGCGCTGCAACAGCTTCGTCTGCGAGGCTTGACAGTGGCGGCGATGGCCACGGCATTCCACCGGCGCAGGGGTGATGCCGTTGTGCCAGCGTCGACTTCGTCTCGACTAGATGACACCGGAGGCGCCACTGGAGGGGAGCCGGATGTCGCACGAGTCCCTCACCCTCGAGGAGGTCCTCCGGCGAGCGCGCCAGATGGTGGGGAACTTCAAGACGGATGACGTCGACAAGGTGCCCATGCGACCTATCCCAGGGGTTCGAGCCTCTAGTAAGTGTTATTGTTAGCACGTTTGTTTATTTCATCTGTTTTTGGATTCTTCTGATTTAGTCGAGGCCGATGCGCAGGATTTGTCTACAGTGCGGGAGACGCGGCCGCCAGTCCTAGAGGACCAGCCCGCTCGGGAGGCTCGACGCCAGCAGGCGTCCCAAAAGAAGCAGACAAAGGAGACTGCCAAGAAGCGGCAGATCCGCAAGGCCAAGGAGAAGGAGGCGCTGAAGAAGCTTCGGCGCCAGCAGGCCCTCGACGGGCTCCCCCTCACGGAGTCTCCCTCCGAGACGGTCTCGGGGGAGGACGATGATGGCAGCGACGGGGATGACGACGACGCCCTGTCACGGTACGACGCCGCGACTGGCCTGGCGGACCTCCCCGACGTTCATCCGTTCTTGGAGCCCATTGGGGGGTCGTCCTCCCGGGCGTCAAGGTCGGCCTCGGTGTCAGTCGAGGTGGTGGAGGAGACGGAGGAAGAGGCGGGCCCCTCGATGGGAGGGGCCGCCCCATCTCGGACCCCACAGGAGGGGTCGACAGGGCCGCCTCCACCAGTCCAGGCCCCGCAGGCTCAGCTGGCGGCTAGAGTGGCAGTGCCGGCGTTGTCATCGGCGGCGCCGCCGGCGGGCGTGAGGACCCGACGCTAGCTGGCCTCGAAGGCGCAGAGGTCCCGAGGCGGTCCTCTAGCCAAGGCCCCAAGGAGCACCCGGCCCGCCGGGGGGCCGGCTACGAGACCGCCGCAGGCAGCGCCGGGGGGTTCAGATCGGCCGGGGTCGAGGCCCTTGGTGCCCATTTCCGGGTAAGGATCCGTGCTCCACTTTGTCGCTTATTATCAGTACCGTTTCTGATGTTTCTTCTTGCTTCACAGGCTCAAGCGCAAGGCGGAGCTGATGGGGCCGACCCCCGCAAAGTCGCTCTGGGCGAGCGTCGTCGTCTTTAATCGGACGGCGGCGGACGACGTCGCCCAGGTCGAGAGGCTTCAGGCCGCAAAGGAGCACCTGAAGCAGCAGGAGGCGACGGCCCAGGCGGAGGCGGGCGTCCCGGCGGTCGCCGGTTCTGACCCCGCCGTACAGGGGTCGGGACCGTCAGAGGTGGCGGCGCCCAGCACGGGCGGGGCGGAGCCAGGGTCGTCGTCGACCACCGAGGCTGCCGTCGGGGCCGCAACGGCCGAGGCATCCGTCCACGACGAGGGGCGGGCAGATGCGGATGTGGTGATGGAGGAGGTCCTGCCGGCGGCGGGACGGGAGGCAGCGCAACTGGGAGAGCCGCAGCAGCAGCAAGACCCGCCGGCGGAGCCAGCGGCTATGGTGGAGGGTGGGGTCATCGAGCCCCCACCCGTGGTCGCAGAGGAAGAGGTGCCGGCGGTCGAGGGGCCGGCCACGGTGGAAGGGTCGACGCCAGGCATGATCAACCTCACCCTCAACGACTACCCCTGGACAAGGGGAAGTAGGTGGTGGGAGTCGAGGGGGTCGAGGCCGTGGACCAGGCTGATCCCTCAGCGGCGGTTGATGAGGCCGGAGCTGTGGGTCAGGCTGGTCCTTCCACGGGGCCGGAGAGCGCCCCGGCCGGACCATCGTCCAAGTGGTCGGACCTCACCGCGCTGGCCCTAGTACGGGCGGAGGAGGAGATACCGCGCTGGGGGGACCGTCCCTTGAGTTCAGGGACGCTTCCAACCCCGGCGCGGACCCCGTCTTCGCCCTGAACGATGCAGACGAGGTGCATCACTGGGAATACCTCGAGGGCCTCCGTCGACACATAGATCGATCGCTTCGTGTGGTGACAGAGGCCGTGTCACGAGGCATGCGGGACGCCACAGAGGTATGTTTGGCTTATTGGTTCTTTTGCTATCCTTTTGCTGTCCTTTTGCCCCCTCTCTTTTGGTTCTTAACCTCTTTGGTTTTTTCGAACCGTGATCAGGAGCTCAAGGAGCGCTCCCGCCGCAAATCGCTCTTCATTCGAAATGAGAGCGGCGTGTGGGCGGCGCTTGCCTGGCAACAGGCTCTGGTCGAGGAGGCCAACAAACGGCTTTCCGATCAGAGTGTCGAGATGGCCGAGCTGCGCGTCGCCTACGCGGCGGTCAAGGAGGAGGCAGTGCAGGCCTGGGCGACCGAGGCCGTGGTGCATGAAGACACGACCAAGGCCCGGGAGGAGGCAGCTAAGGCCCGCGAGGATCTCGTGCCCCTGTCAGCAAGGGTGAAAGAGCTCGAGGAGGACGTTGCCCTGGTCAGCCGGCATCGTGACACCCTCAACGTCCAGATCGGGCAGGTAACCGCTCGCTTCGGTGCCCTAAAGGACGAGGTTACGGCGCTGAGCGGAGCCGTTCAAGAGAAGGACGCGGCTCTTCTGAACGCCCGCCAGGAGATCGAGACATTGAGGGCGGCCGTTCGTGACAGGGACGGCGCTCTCCAAGGGCTCGAGAGAACGTGCAGGGGGCTTCGTGATGAGATCGTGGGTTTGCAGACCCATACCGAGGGTAAGTACTGGTGTTACGGCCTTGGCGTCGAGGCCCTGCATTGTTGCTAATTTAGTTAATCGTGTTCCAGAGTTGGAGAGGGAGCAGCGAGTGGCCCAAGCGGCGGCCAACTCCTTCCAGAGCCTCTTCGAGGCCGAGGCCCAGCGGACTCAGATGCTCCAGGTGTAAGGTCCTAGATGGCTAGAGGGGGGTGAATAGCCTATAAAAATCTATAAATACCACTAAGCAAACTTGTTAGAATAACAAACGGCGTAAAGCGAGTTTTGCTTAGCCAAAGGTTGTGATGCAAGCCTCCTATCCACAAGTCTAGTAGATTAAGATCTCTAGTTCACACAAGAGCTATTTCACTAAAGTTACACTAGAGAACAAGCTAACAACACTACTAGCAAAGCTACTACTAGAGCTACACAAGATAATCTAGTGAATGTAAATGCAAGAGAGAGGATTGAGATTCTTATACCGACGGTGGAGTGAAGATGTTGCCAATCACCAAGAAGATATATAATCAATCAATATTGACAACAATACAATATGAAGACCAATCACCAGGAGACAAGAGACACAATATTTTTGTTCACCCGGTGTTCACTTGTGCACCGACAAGCTACGTCACCGGTTGTGTCGACCAACACTTAGATGGTTCCCCGGTGTGACCCTCAAGTACTTGCCCCTCAAGGCACGCCGCGCAAGGCACCGCAAGACGCCACTCTCAAGTGAGGTACTCAATGACACGCGGATTCCACTAGAGTTGCTTTTGGCGTCCCGCCGAGGAAAGCACAAGAACCTCTCACAATCAACCGGAGGTGGCCAAGAACAATCACCTTATCTTGCCAACGCCTCCAACAATCTCCAAGCCGGCTAGGAGCGATACTCTCCAAGAGTAACAAGAAATCCACCGGCTAAACCACCCACAAGTGCCACTAGATGCCCTCAAGCTATGCAATGCACTTTGGGATCACTCAATCTCACTTTTGTTTTGCAATCAAGCAAGAGAGATGAGTGGGAGGAGTAGCTCTAGCTCAAAGGATGCACAAGAGTGTTAGAAATGCCAAGAGACCTCCCCAAGGGCCGGCCAACAAGTATTTATAAGCATCCCAAACAAATAGAGCCGTTGCCACTCCACTGACCGTTTTTTCGGGACGACCGGACGCGCCGGTCGAAACTGACCGGACGCGCTCAACCGCGTCCGGTCGCCCTACGCCATCCACGTGTCCACTGAATTCAAACACGACCGTTAGATCCTCCAACGGTCACTGCACGCTAACGATCAAACGCGATGACCGGACGCGCCCCTCAACCGACCGGACGCGCCGGTCGCACTGTACAGCGCGCCTGCGAAGCAATGACCGGACGCGCTCCAGAAAATGACCGGACGCGACAGTGCCAGCGTCCGGTCGGAGTCCAGTAAGCTCCCTTGACGACCGGACGCGTCCGATCGTGTGTGACCGGACGCTCACCGCGTCCGATCGACCTTGCGAACTGCTGTTCCCTCAGGGCGCCTGACCGGACGCGTCGGTCCCGCGAGTGACCGGACACTCCGGTTGCAAACCCTAGCCCACGCGCCTGTCTGCCCCGCTGTACTGACCGGACGCGTCCGGTCACACCATGACCGCGTCCGGTGCAGCGTCCGATCACCTCTGTGACCTCCGTTCGTCTCCGTTTCTTTTCCGACTTCCGGCGTAGTGGAAAATAGGCATTTCATTTCCCCGAAATCGCCTGAATCCCACGCTCACACGCTCGGCGGGAGGGAGAGAGGAACCCAAACCCCACTCTACCCGCAAACCACAGCGCAACCAACGCCACCTTTGCAAATGTGCCAACACCAACAAGTGTACATCTCCATGTGCTTGTGTGTTAGCTTTTTCTCAAACATTTTCGAAGGTTTTCCAGTTAGCTCACTAGGCCCTACATGCAATGCACTTCATGAATTCACCTAGTGGCACCCATGCGTCGAATAACCAATAAGACTTCCCCTCTTAATAGTTCGGCTATCGATCCTAAACCACTCACACCCTCTATGGTGTCTTGAGTGTAAAACAAAATGGCCCTATGGTTATACCTTTGCCTTGAGCCCATTTTGTTTCTCCAAATGATATGATCCATTTCATATCATCACATGACCGTCTCGATCCATCGACCTTGACTTCACTTGCTCTTCACCGTTGCATCGGTCCATCGGCGCCAAGTCTTGCTCAAGCTTCACCATCGCATGGTCCTTCGCTTCGAAGCCTCGACTAGCCCTTCACCTTCACAACTGATCCATCGAGCCAAGCTTCATCTTGGTCTTCACCATCTTGGTCATATGAGTCAATGTCATGTCTCATATTCAATGACCACCTTTATCTAAATCATCCACTTAGATACAAAGGTTAGTCCTAGGTTTCATCAATTAGCCAAAACCAAACTAGGGACTTTCAATCTCCCCCTTTCTGGTAATTGATAACAACCCTCACAAAGATGATTTTGATAATAAAAGTTTTGAACTTGTCATACTTGTCCAATCATTTTGCTCATGAGTAAAGTTTGGACAATTATCACAAGCTCGGTTTTGGTAGCATTAGCTCCCCCTACATATGTGCATAGAGTTTGGATTGAAAGCTTTGCGCATATGCATGGATAGAAGTGTTGGGAGAGTAATTCTACCAAAATGATGCTAAGGTGTAAGAAATGGACCTTTGAAGCGTGATACCAATCGGAGTTGCCTTTTACACCATCCTTAGCATCACGAAATAACTAGACATCAAACAAAACTCAAGAACCCCGTGAGATCAACATTATATGTAAAGGTTCTTGGACCACTTGTAAAAAACCTTAGGCATGTCTAGATACCACATGTAAAACTATTCCTATGCATGCTAGTAGATCATTTCATCATCCAAGTTCTATACTAGCATTGCACCACACAAGCATGTATATTGAATTTAAATACATGTGAAATGAGCAAGTCATATGAAAATGCACAAACAAATGCAACAACTTTGTTTATGAGCTTGCTCCCCCTACTTGTGTTCAACAAAAATTTTATTTACCCCTTTACCCCTTTATCATGTTGAATCATCTTTTTCTCTCCCCCTTTGTCAACAACTTACCCAAAAATGGGATCAAATTGTGGAGAGAGGAACAATGTTTGATGGAGTAGGTTAAAATTTATCAAATTTGGTTCAACCTAGAACACTTGCCAAAGATATTTAATTCGATTTGAACCAAAGACAAGCTTCTTCACATCTCATAATAAGGGTTATCTTGCCTATGTTGAATTAAACACTTATAGCAAATCTTCTGGATTCAACACTAGGTGTGCAAGCTCACAAACATGTCATATGCCACCACTAGATCAAATCAAACATAGAGGCAATAGTGGTAACATATATCCATCAAATTCATTTGATTTATCATGAATGCTCATGCATACCACTTATTATGTCTACATGCTCTAGCAAGTCCTTAGCATAGGATGAATGACATGTCAATCAACTTTACCTTGCAATGTCGAAGGAGAGGCATGTCAATTAAGTGAGTGGGGTGCATTCAACTCATGTTTGAGAAATCAAGAATATTCAATTCATTCCTTAGCTTGCAAAACCTCTTTTCATCAAGTGGCTTAGTTAGAATATCGGCAAGTTGATCATCGGTGCCAACACTTTCAACGGCAATATCTCCCTTTTGTTGATGATCTCTAATGAAATGATGTCTTATGTCAATATGTTTTGTTCTTCCATGTTGAACCAGGTTTTGTATCATCTTGATTGCACTATCATTATCACATAGCAATGGCACATTCTTGAAGTTGAGGCCATAATCCTTCAAAGTTGATTTCATCCATAGTAATTGTGCACAACAACTCCCCGCACTCACATATTCGGCTTCGGCGGTAGAGATTGCCACACTATTTTGTTTCTTTGAGGACCATGACACAAGTGATCTTCCAAGTAATTGACATGTGCCACTTGTGCTCTTTCTATTGATCTTGCAACCCCCATAGTCGGAGTCTGAATATCCAATCAATTCAAACTTTGACCCCTTAGGATACCATAGTCCAACATCTCTTGTTTGCTTCAAGTACCTCAATATTCTCTTTGCGGCCGTGAGATGACTCTCTCTAGGTGAGGCTTGATATCTAGCACACATGCAAACACTAAACATGACATCCGGCCTTGATGCGGTGACATAGAGTAGACTTCCAATTAAAGACCGATATTACTTTTGATTCACCATATTGCCATCAAGATCACTATCTAAATTGCCATTTGTACCCATTGGAGTTGAAATTGGCTTTGCATCTTGCATTCCAAACTTCTTCAACATGTCCCTTATGTATTTCCCTTGACTCACAAATGTCCCATTCTTCAATTGCTTTACTTGGAGACCAAGGAAGTAGCTAAGTTCACCAATCATAGACATTTCAAACTCTTTGGCCATCATAGCACCAAATTCTTCACAATAAGCTTGATCGGTTGATCCAAAGATGATGTCATCAACATATATTTGCACTATGAATAGATCATTCCTAATCTTCTTGGTGAATAGAGTTGTATCAACCTTGCCCATCTTGAATCCCTTAGAGAGAAGGAAATCCCTTAGCCTCTCATACCATGCTCTAGGTGCTTGCTTTAAGCCATATAAAGCCTTCTTTAACTTGTACACATGGTTGGGTTTCTTGTCATCTTCAAATCCGGGCGGTTGCTCAACGAAGACTAACTCATTGATGATCCCATTGAGAAATGCACTTTTGACATCCATTTGATATAGTTTGATGTTGTGTGTACAAGCATAAGCCAATAGAATCCTTATTGCCTCCAATCTTGCCACGAGAGCATATGTCTCATCATAGTCAAGACCTTCAACTTGAGTGTAACCTTGAGCAACTAGTCTTGCTTTGTTTCTCACTACAATGCCATCTTGATCTTGCTTGTTTTTGAACACCCACTTGGTTCCAATCACATTGTAGTCATTTGGCCTTTCTACCAACTCCCAAACATCATTTCTTGTGAAATTGTTAGCTCTTCTTGCATAGCCATGATCCAATCGGCATCCCTCAAAGCTTCTTCTATCTTCTTTGGTTCTATGGTTGACACAAATGATGCATGCTCACAAAACATAGCCAATCTTGATCTTGTTTGCACACCACTTCTAATATCACCAATAACACTATCAATGGGGTGATCTCTTACAACATGTTGTGGTTGGAGTACTTGCACTTGATTGCTTGAGCTTGGTTGATCACTTGATGTATCTCGATGAGAAGAACTAGCACCATGATCTTGCACTTGAGAGTCACTAACTAGCTTGAATGGTGAATTGAGCACTTGATCTTTATCATCATCTTGAATATCAATTACTGGCTTTGCTCTAATGTCTCCAATGTCCATGTTCTTCATTGCTTCCACTAATAGAGTTCCACCAATATCATCTAGATTTTCTTCTTCATCTTATGACCCATTGGTTTCATCAAATTGCACATCATGGACTTCTTCTAGAATGCCACTTGAGTTGTTCCAAACTCTATAAGCTTTGCTTGTAGTTGAATAACCAAGTAGGAACCCCTCATCACATCTCTTGTCAAACTTCCCCAATCTAGTGCCTTTCTTCAAGATATAGCATTTGCAATAAAAAACTCTAAAATAAGAAATATTGGGCTTTCTTCCATGAAGTAGCTCATATGGGGTCTTCTCTAGCAATGGATGACAATATAGTCTATTGATGTAGTAGCAAGCGGTATTGATTGCTTCATCCCAAAATGATTGACTCACATTGTACTCATGAAGCATTGATCTAGCCATATCAAGCAATGTTCTATTCTTCCTCTCAACTAGGCCATTTGATTGTGGAGTGTACTTGGCCGAGAATTGATGTCCAATACCATAATGATCACAAAGTTCTTCAATTCTTGTATTCTTGAACTCACTTCCATTGTCACTTCTCACTTTCTTGATTCTAATCTCAAACTCATTGTGAACTCTAGTGAGAAATGTCTTGAAGGTGTCAAACACTTCACTTTTGTCACTAAGAAAGAATACCCATGTGAATCTTGTGAAGTCATCCACTATGACAAAGCCATACTCCGCCTATGCTTGTATATGTTGTTGGTCCAAATAGATCCATGTGCATCAACTCAAATGCTTTGCATGTGCTCATTGTACTCTTCTTTGGATGTGAGCTTCCAACTTGCTTCCCGGCTTGACATGCACTACAAAGCTTATTCTTCTCAAATTCAACATCTTTCAAACCATTGACAAGATTGTGAGTTGTAAGCTTCTTCAATTGTTTCATGCCAACGTGACCAAGCCTTCTATGCCAAAGCCAACCCATGCTTGATTTGGAGACTAAGCAAGTTGTCAAAGAAGTTTCTCTAGCATTGAAGTCAACTAGGTAGAGATTCTCATATCTAAAGCCCTTGAATGCCACATTTGAACCATCCACACTAATAACTTCCACATCATCAACCCCAAAAATGCATTTGTAGCCTAGATCACATATTTGTGCCACGGATAGAAGATTGAAATCCAAGCTTTCAACTAGCAACACATTGGAGATACTCATGTCATTTGATATTGCAATCTTGCCCAAGCCAATAATCTTGCCTTTCTTGTTATTGCCAAATGTGATAGAATCAACACCACTATCATTGTCATTGATTGAGTCAAACATTCTTGATGTACCGGTCATGTGTTGAGTGCACCCACTATCAATAATCCAATGCCTTCCTCCGGCTTTGTAATTGACCTACAAGCAAATCAATAAAGTTTAGGTACCCATTTTTGCTTGGGTCCTTGTAGGTTAGTAACTAAGCTCTTTGGTACCCAAATAGCCTTCTTCTTTGGGCCCACAATTGGTGTACCAACAAACTTAGCTTGCATACCCTTCACACCCTTGGTAAGCACATAGCAAGAATCAAAAGGTATAGCATTAACAAGGTTCTTGCTTTGGTTCTTTTTATTGCAATTATGCTCTAGGTGCCCAACTTGCTTGCATCTATTGCAAAACCGACCATTTCCCTTCACAAAGCTAGGCTTTGGAGTTGCAAAGGCCGACTTGCCTTTCTTAGGGGTGTAGCCCAATCCCTCTTTGTTAAGAGAGAACCTTTGGCTACCCAAGCACTTAAGCAAGCGGGCCTCACCACCATAGGCCTTGCCTAGGGCGTGAGTGAGCTCATCCACCTCTCTCTTGAGAGTCTCATTCTCAACCATTAGTGAGGCATCACAAGTGAAACCATCACTAGTAGTGGAGGTAGAGTTAGTGGTGGTGGATGAAGAGCTACAAGAAGGGTTATCATTTGACATGATGATAGGTTCATTAAAGGATTCATCAATTATATCACAAGTAACACCTATATCACATGATACAACAACCTCCTTCTTTGCTTGTTGCTCAAGTAGCAATGAGTGAGCTTTTTCAAGCTTGGAATGAGCCTTATCAAGATCCTCATGGTCTTCCACTAGACTCTCATGAGTGGTCTTAAGCTCCCTAAGGACTTTCTCAAGTATTGCTACTTTCATTGAAAGCTTCTTACACTCTTTGTCCTTGGCAATAGCTATGTCTCTAGTTTGTTGCATCAAGTCATATAGTTGTTCTTTAGTTGGTTCATCATCATCATTTTCATTATCATTATCATTATCACTATCATGAGCATATTCCATTTCACTTTCATCATCACTCTCATCATATAATACCTTAGCTTCTTTAGCCATGAAGCATTAAGAGGATGAATCAAATAGTGATGGCTTCTTGTTGATAGCAATAGAAGCAAAAGCCTTGTTGGATGATTCTTCTTCTTCATTATCTTCACTTTCCCAAGTGATCACATAGGCACCATTTTTGCCTTTCTTGAATGTCATCTTGGCCTCTCTCTTCTTCTTCTCAAACTTGTCCCTTTTGTTCTTCTTCTTATCATAAGGACATTCCGCTTGAAGGTGCTCGGTGCTATCACAATTGAAGCACTTTCTTTGTTGCTCATTTCTTTTGAAGTTGTCATTTTTCTTCTTAAAGCCTCTTCTCTTGATGAACATGTGACCCATCTTCTTGACTACAAGAGCAAGTGCCTCATCATCAATTTCAAATTCCCCATCTTCATTGTTGTCTTCTTCTTCTTCAATGATGATGGCTTTGCCCTTGGAGGAGGTGGCATTAAATGCTACGGTCTTCTTTTTCTTCTCATCTTCCACCTTCTCCTTGTCATCAACATCTTGATCATATTTGTCATAGGTCAATACTTCACCAAGCAAATCATTAGGCTTCATTGCTTCAAGCCCATCTCTTTGCAACATCATGATCAACATCTTGAATCTTCTAGGTAAGCTCAATAAGAACTTGTGACAAAAATCTTGATCTTGAGTCTTGTGCCCTAAGCTCTTGAGATCATTGACTATCACTTGCAATCTATGAAACATTTCAATGATTGTTTCATCATCCTTTTTCTTGAAGTTCTCAAACTCACTCTTGAGCCCATATAGCTTGGCACTCTTCACAACCTTAGTGCCTTCATATGTCTCACTCAACCTTGTCCATACTTCACTAGCCAATTCTAAATCCTTGATGCCCTCAAATACTTTTGTGTCAATACCATTGTAAAGTGTATTGAGACCCATTCTATTGCATGTTCTATTTGCTCTATCTTCATCGGTGAGATGATCGGGATCAATGATAGCAAAATCATTCTCGGTGACTTGCAATACTCTCTCATGAATAGAACCAAGGTACATTGTCATTTTTCTCTTCCAATGAGCAAAAGAACTAACACCATCAAAGAACGGTGGCTTGCCCCCAACATGATTGAACACAATTTGAGCCATTTTTCACACCGAAGGATGTTAAGCCTTGATTAAAACGGTGATCATGGCTCCGATACCACTTGTAAGGTCCTAGATGGCTGAGGGGGGGGTGAATAGCCTATAAAAATCTATAAATACCACTAAGCAAACTTGTTAGAATAACAAACGGCGTAAAGCGAGTTTTGCTTAGCCAAAGGTTGTGATGCAAGCCTCCTATCCACAAGTCTAGTAGATTAAGATCTCTAGTTCACACAAGAGCTATGTCACTAAAGTTACACTAGAGAACAAGCTAACAACACTACTAGCAAAGCTACTACTAGAGCTACACAAGATAATCTAGTGAATGTAAATGCAAGAGAGAGGATTGAGATTCTTATACCGACGGTGGAGTGAAGATGTTGCCAATCACCAAGAAGATATATAATCAATCAATATTGACAACAATACAATATGAAGACCAATCACCGGGAGACAA
The DNA here is from genome assembly GCA_022457205.1 of Saccharum spontaneum. Classification (NCBI taxonomy): domain Eukaryota; kingdom Viridiplantae; phylum Streptophyta; class Magnoliopsida; order Poales; family Poaceae; genus Saccharum; species Saccharum spontaneum. The sequence continues at coordinate 27,758,332 of CM039613.1, read as the reverse complement.
GAGACACAATATTTTTGTTCACCTGGTGTTCACTTGTGCACCGACAAGCTACGTCACCGGTTGTGTCGACCAACACTTAGATGGTTCCCCGGTGTGACCCTCAAGTCACTTGCCCCTCAAGGCACGCCCCGCAAGGCACCGCAAGACGCCACTCTCAAGTGAGGTAACTTAATGACACACGGATTCCACTAGAGTTGCTTTTGGCGTCCCGCCGAGGAAAGCACAGAACCTCTCACAATCAACCGGAGGTGGCCAAGAACAATCACCTAATCTTGCCAACGCCTCCAACAATCTCCAAGCCGGCTAGGAGCGGTACTCTCCAAGAGTAACAAGAAATCCACCAGCTAAACCACCCACAAGTGCCACTAGATGCCCTCAAGCTATGCAATGCACTTTGGGATCACTCAATCTCACTTTTGATTTGCAATCAAGCAAGAGAGATGAGTGGGAGGAGTAGCTCTAGCTCAAAGGATGCACAAGAGTGTTAGAAATGCCAAGAGACCTCCCCAAGGGCCGGCCAACAAGTATTTATAAGCATCCCAAACAAATAGAGTCGTTGCCACTCCACTGACCGTTTTTTCGGGACGACCGGACGCGCCGGTCGAAACTGACCGGACGCGCTCAACCGCGTCCAGTCGCCCTGCGCCATCCACGTGTCCACCGAATTCAAACACGACCGTTAGATCCTCCAACGGTCACTGCACGCTAACGATCAAACGCGATGACCGGACGTGCCCCTCAACCGACCGGACGCGCCGGTCGCACTGTACAGCGTGCCTGCGAAGCAATGACCAGACGCGCTCCAGAGAATGACCGGACGCGACAGTGCCAGCGTCCGGTCGGAGTCCAGTAAGCTCCCTTGACGACCGGACGCGTCCGATCGTGTGTGACCGGACGCTCACCGCGTCCGATCGACCTTGCGAACTGCTGTTCCCTCAGGGCGCCTGACCGGACGCGTCGGTCCCACGAGTGACCGGACGCTCCGGTTGCAAACCCTAGCCCACGCGCCTGTCTGCCCCGCTGTACTGAGCGGACGCGTCCGGTCACACCATGACCGCGTCCGGTGCAGCGTCCGATCACCTCTGTGACCTCCGTTCGTCTCCGTTTCTTTTCCGACTTCCGACGTAGTGGAAAATAGGCATTTCATTTCCCCGAAATCGCCTGAATCCCACGCTCACACGCTCGGCGGGAGAGAGAGAGGAACCCAAACCCCACTCTACCCGCAAACCACAGCGCAACCAACGCCACCTTTGCAAATGTGCCAACACCAACAAGTGTACATCTCCATGTGCTTGTGTGTTAGCTTTTTCTCAAACATTTTCAAAGGTTTTCCAGTTAGCTCACTAGGCCCTACATGCAATGCACTTCATGAATTCACCTAGTGGCACCCATGCGTCGAATTACCGATAAGACTTCCCCTCTTAATAGTTCGGCTATCGATCCTAAACCACTCACACCCTCTATGGTGTCTTGAGTGTAAAACAAAATGGCCCTATGGTTATACCTTTGCCTTGAGCCCATTTTGTTTCTCCAAATGATATGATCCATTTCATATCATCACATGACCGTCTCGATCCATCGACCTTGACTTCACTTGCTCTTCACCGTTGCATCGGTCCATCGGCGCCAAGTCTTGCTCAAGCTTCACCATCGCATGGTCCTTCGCTTCGAAGCCTCGACTAGCCCTTCACCTTCACAACCGATCCATCGAGCCAAGCTTCATCTTGGTCTTCACCATCTTGGTCATATGAGTCAATGTCATGTCTCATATTCAATGACCACCTTTATCTAAATCATCCACTTAGATACAAAGGTTAGTCCTAGGTTTCATCAATTAGCCAAAACCAAACTAGGGACTTTCACCAGGGCGCGATCACCTCCGTGTGTGACGGCCTAGGGGTCAAGCCCGACGCCGACACCGGGGAGGACGCCCCGGGGAACTCCTTCGTCCGCCGGATGGTGGTGCTGGGCCGCCTCATCCGGGAAAGGATACGGGGCAGCCCCCACCACGGCGTGAAGAGGGCACTGGCCGTCGTTCGATCTGGGTTCGTGTATGACATGGAGCTTGTTGCTGACGGCTTCATCACCGACCCGGACCGGACGGACGAGGAGAACGAGGACGCCTGCTTGGACCTGATCGGAGCCGCCGAGGAGCCTGGGAGCCGCCTGGCCAAGCTTTTCGAAGCCAAGGTGGTTTCGCCCGCCGACGACGAGGGCCTGTGAGCCAAATCTAGGCGCAAAGGCCCGTGTAATAAGTTAGTGTATTGAATTTTGGTCGCAGTGGCCTCAGAGGCCTTAAAAACTCAGAACGTAAACCTGCGCTGGTTATTTAAGTTTTGTTCGAGCTTTTCTTCCCCTTATTGCTTGAATCACGTTTTTGCATGATTTACTTAGCACGCCGTCGCGCCTTTAAGCGTAAGGGAGTGAGTGGAGGTACCGTAGCCTCGGAGGCGTGAGTGATCTCGTGGCTCGACTGCCCTCGAACTCTAGGGTGCTCTTGCGGCCTCGCAGATCGTGTAAGAACCTGATTTGAGCAACGGGGGGTGTACTCCTTTTTAAAGTTATGGACCGCCATTAGGTCCACTTAGCGTGCGGTCGCGCCCCTAGGCGTGAGGGGTGAGTGGAGGTATCGTAGCCTTGGAGGCGTAAGTGATCTCGTGGCTCGAGAGCCCCTTTGAGCCTCAGGGTGCTCTCACAGCGTTGTCGACCTAAGAGGTAGTTCTTCAACTTTGAAAAAGAGTACAAGTTTTTTCGGGGACTGGGGGGTTCCCCCTTGTAGCCCCCGAGGGAGGGTGGATTCTGGGAGAGCAGAGTCGATCCTTCCTCATTGTTTGTAAAACCATTGTTTGTAAAATAAAAGTTTGAACACTGCTGTATTCTTTATTGATGAGATTGAAAAGAAATTACAGAGCCTCGAGGCTTTTTAAGGGAGAAAGCGACGTAGCTGTTCAATGTTCCAAGCATTGGTGAGGATTTCACCCTTCTTGTTGGATAGCTTGTAGGTGCCCGGCTTTAGTACTTCTGCGATGATGTATGGTCGTTCCCACGGGGGCGTGAGCTTATGCCGTCCCGTGGTGTCCTGGTTTCATCGTAGCACCAGGTCACCGACGTTGAGGTCACGCCTGCGGACGTGTCTATCATGGTAGCGTCGGAGACCTTGCTGGTACCTGGTAGAATGTAACAGAGCCACATTTCGGGCTTCCTCGAGCTGGTCGAGGGCGTCCTCTCTTGCGGCGTCGTTATTTCTCTCGTTGTAGGCTTTTAGCCTTGGGGACCCATATTCTATGTCAGTGGGGAGTACGGCCTCAGATCCGTAGACTAAGAAGAACGGAGTGAACCCCGTGGCTCGACTCGGCATTGTTCTTAGGCTCCATAGGACCAAGGGGAGCTCGGCAGCCCATCTCTTCCTATGTTTGTTTAGCTTGTCAAAGATTCTGGGTTTCAGGCCTTGCAGGACCATGCCGTTGGCACGTTCCACTTGGCCATTTGTTTTTGGATGAGCAACGGCTGACCAGAGCACACAGATGTGGTGGTTGTCGCAGAAATCTAGAAACTTTTTACCAGTAAACTAGGTGCCATTGTCCGTGATGATACAGTTGGGAACCCCAAAGTGGTGGATGATGTCGGTAAAAAAGAGCACAACTTGCTCGGACCTGATGCTGGTGATAGGGTGGGCCTCGATCCACTTGGAGAATTTGTCGATGGCAACGAGCAAGTGGGTGAAGCCGCCGGTTGTCCTTTTCAAAGGTCCGACAAGGTCGAGCCCCCAAACGGCAAACGGCCACGTGATGGGAATGGTTTGTAGGGCATGTGCTGGAAGATGGGTTTGTCTCGCATAGTACTGGCAACCTTTGCAGGAGCGTACTAGCTTGACAGCGTCGGAGACCGTGGTCGGCCAATAGAAACCTTGTCGGAAAGCATTTCCGTCAAGGGTTCGAGGCGCTGCATGGTGACCGCAAGCCCTCGAGTGTAGATCGTCGAGCAGGTCTCTGCCTTCCTCATTTGTGATGCAATGTTGGAGGATGCCAATAGGGCTGCGGCGGTACAGCTCCCTACTGTCGCCAAAGATCACAAAGGTTTTGGCCCGGCGAGCGATCCATCGAGCCTCAGTCTTATCCGAGGGGAGGTCCCCTCGGATGAGATGGTCGAGGTACGGAATGCGCCAGTCAGGCTCAGGGTCGGGTGGTGGGGTCAAGCCTTCCACCTGCATAGCCTCAGCCCCCCTTGAGGGGGCTTCTGTCACAGGTGGGGGGTCGAGCGATGGCCCGTCGACCCTTCCTTCTGACCCGAGGTCGACGGACGGCTGCTGGAGATCTTTTGCGAAAACACCTGGTGGAACCGTAGTTCGATTGGACACGATTTTCGCCAGTTCATCGGCGGCCTAATTATACTTGCGTGCGATGTGGTTGAGCTCGAGGCCTGAAACTTGTTCTTAAGGCGCCACACTTCTTCGCAGTAAGCTTCCATCTTGGGATCACGGCAGCTTGAGTTTTTCATGACCTGGTCGATCATGAGCTGGGAGTCGCCTCGAACGTCAATGTGTCGGACCCCGAGTTCGATGGCAATTCTCAGACCCAAGACGAGCACCTCGTATCTGGCAACGTTATTTGATGCAGGGAAATGAAGCCGGATGACATAGCGTATGTGAACCTCGAGGGGCGAGATGAAGAGCAAACCCGCGCCTGCTCCTGTTTTCATCAATGACCCATCGAAGTATATGGTCCATAGTTCAGCTTGGAGCTATAGAGGGGGGAGTTGAGTGTCGGTTCATTTTGCCAGGAAATCTGCTAACACCTGCGATTTAATGGCTTTGCGCGGCACATAAGATAGGGTCTCGCCCATGAGCTCGACTGCCCACTTGGCAATTCTACCCGAGGCTTCCCGGTTCTGGGCTATCTCTCCCAAGGGGAAAGAAGAAACCATAGTTACCGGGTGACCCTCGAAGTAGTGACAGAGTTTGCGCCGTGTCAGGACGATGGCATATAGCAGCTTCTGGATTTGCAGGTATCGTACCTTGGTTTTCGAGAGCACCTCGCTAATGAAATAGACCGGCCTTTGGATGAGCAAGGTATGTGCTTCCTCGGCCCTCTCGACAACCAAGACCGCGCTGACTACTTATGTTGTCGCGGCGACATAAAGTAGGAGCGGTTCTCCTAGGGTCGGAGGGACGAGGATTGGTGAATTAGAGAGTGTAGCTTTGAGCTTTGCAAGAGCTTCTTCAGCCTCGAGGGTCCAGGAAAAGTGCTCCGCTTTCTTCAGGAGGCGGTACAGAGGGAGCGCTTTTTCGCCGAGGCGCGAAATGAAATGGCTGAGCGCCGCCAAGTAGCCCGTGATCCTCTATACGCCCTTCAGATCTCGGATGGGGCCCATCTTGGTTATCGCAGTGATTTTTTCTGGGTTGGCCTCGATGCCACGCTTAGACACGATGAACCCCAAAAGCATACCTCGAGGAACGCCAAAGACGCATTTCTCAGGATTGAGCTTGATGTTTTTTGCTCGGAGGCATTTGAACGCAACGTCAAGGTCGTTTACCAAATCGTCGGCTTGTTTTGTCTTGACAACGATGTCATCGACGTAAGCCTCGACGGTTGGTCCGATGTGTTCCCTAAAAACGTGATGCATGCATCACTGGTACGTAGCCCCTGCGTTCCGGAGACCGAAAGGCATCGTAACGTAGCAATACATGCCGAATGGGGTAATGAATGAAGTCGTGAGCTGGTCAGATTCTTTTATTTTAATCTGGTGGTAGCCGGAGTATGCATCTAAGAATGAGAGAGTTTCACATCCTGCAGTGGAATCAACAATTTGATCAATGCGTGGTAAAGGAAAGGGAACTTTTGGACATGCTTTATTTAAACTAGTATAGTCTACACACATCCTCCACTTCCCACTCTTTTTCTTAACTAATATAGGATTAGCTAGCCACTCAGGATGATGAACCTCCTTGATGAATCTAGCCTCTAGCAGTTTATGTATCTCCTCACCGATGACCTTGCGCTTCTCCTCGTCGAAGCAGCGCAAGCATTGCTTCACCGGTTTGGAGCCGGCCCGGATCTCCAAGGCGTGCTCGGCGACTTCCCTGGGTATGCCCGGCATATCCGAGGGACTCCACGCAAAGATGTCGATATTCGCGCAGAGAAAGTCGACGAGCACTGCTTCCTATTTGGGATCGAGGGTGGCGCTGATGCTCAGCGCCTTTCCCTTGGGATCAGCAGCATCGAGGGGCACGAGCTTGACGTCCTCTGCGGGCTCGAAGCTACCGGCATGGCGCTTGGGGTCAGGAATCTCGTTGGCTAGACCGTCGAGGTCTGCCGCCAAGGTCACCGACTCCAAAATAGCCTTGCCGTGCTCGGCGCACTTGACGTCGCACTCGTAGGCGTGTTCGTATGAGGGCCCCACGGCGATGACACCGTTTGGGCCTGGCATCTTGAGCTTGAGGTAGGTGTAGTTCGGGACCGCCATGAACCTGGCATAGCACGGGCGCCCAAGGATAGTGTGGTATGTTCCACGGAATCCGACCACTTCGAAAGTGAGAGTCTCCTTTTTGAAGTTGGAAGGTGTGCCAAAGCAGACAGGCAGATCGACCCGTCCGACAGGTTCTGCCCGTTTCCCTGGCACAACTCCGTGGAAACCCCTGACGCTGGGTTGGAGACGCGTCCTCTCGATCCCCAGGAGGTTGAGGGTCTGAGCGTAGATGATGTTGAGGCTGCTTCCTCCATCCATGAGTACCTTGGTGAGGCGCGTGTTGGCGATGATGGGATCAACAACAAGCAGGTAGACTCCTGGATTGGGGACGTAGTCAGGATGGTCATCACGGTCGAAAGTGATGGCCACCTCAGACCAGTCAAGGAAGTGGGGGACCGCCGGTTGTACGAAGAAAACCTCACGCCACTCTCATTTGCGCTGGCGCGTCGAGAGGTGGGTCGAGGGTCCTCCGTAGATCATGAAGCAGTCATGGATCTCGGGGAATCCCCCATCCTTGTCGTCACCCTTGGGATCTTCCTTCTTGTCATCCTTCTTGACGCCTATGCCTTCGAAGTACCTACGGAGCATATGACAATCCTTGAGGTTATGGTTTGTGGGTCCCTTATGGTAGGGACATGGCTCTTTGAGCATTTTGTCGAAGATGCCCCCACCGGGGGGCCTCAAGGTTTCTTGCACTCAACAGCAGCGACAAGTTCGTCGGCCGGGGCCTCGAGCTTGCCCTGCTGGCTCTTCTTCTTTCTCCAGTTGTTTCTCTTGGAGCCCCGGCTAGAGCCCGCGGGATCGTCGACCTTTTGCTTCCCTTTGTCCTGGTCACTGCCAAAGATGGCACCAACTGTCTCCTCGCCGGCGGCAAAGTTGGTGATGATGTCCATCAATCCGTTGGTAGTGAGTGGGGTGTTACGGCCCAACTCTCGGACCAACTCCTTGCAGGTGGTTTCGGAGAGGAAGGCCATGATCACGTCGGAGTCGGTGATGTTGGGGAGCTCGGTGCGCTGCCTAGAGAAGCACCGGAGTAATCCCAGAGGGATTCACCCGGTTTTTGCTTGCAACTCCGGAGGTCCCACGAGTTGCTGGGGCGCACGTAGGTCCCCTTGAAGTTTCCCTCGAACACCCTCACGAGATCGTCCTAGTCGTGGATCTGTCGAGGTGGGAGATCCTCGAGCCAGGCTCGAGCAATGTCGGAGAGGAACAGGGGGAGTTGTCGGATGATGACCCGGTCGTCGGTGGCCCCGCCCAGCTGACACGCCAAGCGGAAATCGGTGAGCCAAAGTTCGGGTTTGGTCTCGCCGTTGTACTTGGTGAGAGTCGTGGGAGGGCGAAACCGAGCCAGGAGTATCGTCTCACGGATAGCCTTACTGAAGACCTGAGGGCCCGGAGGCTCGGGTGAAGGGCTATGATCTTCTGAGCTATCGTAGCGCCCGCCTCTGTGCACACGGTAACCTCGAGCCACACCGTCACCATGTTTACACGTGCGGCGCTCGACGACGTTGCCACGGGTTTCTCGGGGTTCATGATCGTCGGCAATGTGCTCGGGGACAGGCGCCGCCCTGTTTCGCCGGGCAGGCTCAGGATGAACCGAGGCCTCTCTCTCCTGTCGGGAGGGCTCGACGAGCCGCTCCGAGGCTGGCTCGCGTCGCCTCGAGGCAGAGCTCTCGGCCTGCTGCATAGCAGCGGTCTCGAGGAGTTCTCGGATTTCATCTTGAGCCCGATGGGCGTCGGGGTTTGACGGCTCGGGCATGTTGCGGAGGAGCATGGCGGCGGCGGCGACGTTCTAGCTGGCTCGAGCGAAAACTGGGGGGGTCGACCGCCCGGTCCTCGCCGATGCGATGGTTGACCTCGTGAGCTCTCTCGCGAGCTCTCCCGCCAAGTGCGTGTGCCGCACGCTCACGCTCGAGGGTTTGTTGGAGTAGGTGCAGATTTTCTCGTTCCTCGTCGAGCCTGTCCTGCAACTCGAGAATTTGCTCGAGCTGCATTCCTTGATCCGCAAGGAATTGAGCCTCGTCTCGCTTGGCAGGGAGCTCGACATGAGGTGGCGTGTGCCTTCCTTCAACCGGCTCCTCGTCCTCCAATTCTGACGTGCTGGCCTCGTCGATGTTGAAGCACTCGCGGGTCGGATCGTAGGTGTCGTCAGCCGAGTCGGAGTCAGGGGCGCCAAAGTAGTAATATGATGGGGGAACGTGAGGCCGTTGCAAATCACCTCCATGGTTGCAACATTGAGAAGCAATCACACGGGGCTCTGTTTCCGGGGTCTCCGTAGAGTCCAGATACTCAGAAGCCGGCGTGGATGCAACAAGGTCCAGAGTGGAGCGTAGATGGTGCCCGGGGAGTTCCTCGTAAGCTCTCATGTTAGTGCTCACAAAGGAAGCGTACGCTCGGGCAACCGGGTCTAGCCCAAACGGGAATGTTGATGGAGATATCGTTGCACGTGTCGAAGTGGCTGGATCGGGTAGCGGCGATGTCTCACCGGACGGGGGAGCGGCGGAATTCTCCATCGGCATCGTACCCTCAGCCAAGCTCATCCTACACAGACCCTCAACGAGGAAATCTGGGTTGGCATCTGGCTGAGAGGCGCCGGATTGGGGAATCCCACCACCCTCCGTGAGGTGAAGACGGCGGTTGCGCCGGGCTCGTCGTCGTCTAGCGGCTCGCGCCTGTCGAGAGCGACAATATCGGTACAGTGCTCCTCCAGGCTGGGAGAGCTCGTAATCCTCATTGGTCGAGTGCCTGGGTGGGAGGAGGACCATATCGTAGCCCTGGCCAAGCGACATGAACTCCAAACTCCCAAACCAGATCACCGTGGCCAACGGTTGTGGACATTCGGGGTCAGCCATCTAGGAAAGAATGGCGGGAAAGCGATGTTGGCATGCAACGGCCCCTACCTGGCGCGCCAACTGTCGGCGTTCGGTCCCGTGGGGGTCCTAAACCGACGAGTGAGTGCTGCGTGTCCCTAACCTGGATGGTGATGCAAGGAGAACACGCGGGGGTTTATCCTGGTTCGGGCAGAAGAAGGCCCTACGTCCAGCGGGGGGGAGAGTTTTGTATTTCCTTGCACCGAGGTGCTTGTGTAGGGGTTACAAGCTTGTGAGAGAGGGCGGCGAGCCCAAGTCTCAAAGAGAGAAAAAAGGGTACAAAGATGATTGCTTGAGATGTTGATCTCTGTGTTAGGGGTCTTGGATTGCTGGTACTTCGCTTTGAACTTGGGTCTTGCCTGTTGTCCCTGTCCCCTTGTAGGGTCCTGGCCTGCCCTTTTATAGGGTAAGAGGAGGCCAGGGCACTGGGGAGCCCTGAGGTGACGTTTTGTCGATCCCTGTAGGAGTGACTGTAGCGGCGTGTCTCGGGAATGGCCGGCCATCCCTGGACACCGTGGTGACGTTGGGGAAGAGACGGCGAAATGACCCAGAGTACCGTGCCACGTCGGCCTTCCTTCCCTGTTGAACTGTGTTGGGCGTCGAGGCTGGGTCGATGCCGGGTCGATGCCGGACGGATAAGGCCGAATCCCCGAGATTGCGGAATACGGACCTTGTCATATCCTCCCTCGAGGGTGACTGACGATAAACAGTGCACGGTAAGGTGTGTATAGTGACAGGTTTCAACCCCCCATCACGGGATGGGCGGTTAAATAGTGAGGACTGACACCAGCGTTGCTCCCACGTCGATCCTGGTTGCGGCCATGTCGGTAGGTGGTAGTAGGTAATCGCATTAAATGCTCTGACTTTTGTCTCGGGGCAGGCGAATTGAGCGGGTCGGGCGCTCCGACCCGGGGTCACGCGAGTCGGAGTTTTTCCGGCGTGCGAACGAGCCTCGTGCGAGTCGTAATGCGGTCGAGGTGCCCTGTTGTGCGGGACGGGGAGCGGTCGAGGCGTTCCCATCGAGGGTGCCTCGTATGAGTCGGAACCGAAGCGCGGTCGAGGCACCCCGTCAAGCTGGCCTCGTACGAGACGGACTCGGTACGCGTTTGAGGCGGGCTGTCTTTTGCTGTGGCTTAATTGTTTTGTTTTTTTATTATCGTTGTCTGTGAGTACCCCCGTACTGTTGGTACCGACAATAATGAAGAAGCCAATCGACTAGCTCAGCATGCTTCAGGGTACCAGCCTATCTAGGAAGTGCTAACATCGGCAGTTGATACCGATGACTAGAGAAAGGAGATTGTTGATTATTTAAAGGATCCATCTAAAAAGGTTGAAAGACGGATAAGATTCCAAGCCACCAAGTATGTACTCCTCGATGATAAATTATATTATCAGACTATAGATGGAGTTTTACTCAAATATATTAGCAGTGATGAATCGAAAAGCTTGATGGGTGAAATCCATGAAGGAGTATGTGAGGCACATCAATCAGCTTTTAAGATGAAATGGATGATCAGAAGGAATGGATACTATTGGCCGACTATTCTTGAAGATTGTTTTAAATATTTTGAAGGATGTCAGGAGTGTCAGAAGTTTGGTAATATTCAAAGAGCGTCTGTGTCGGCTATGAACCCTATAATTAAACCTTGGCCGTTCCTGGGATGGGCTATCGATCTCATTGGTTAGATTTATCCGCCATCGAGCAAAGGACATAAATTTATTCTGGTTGCTACCGATTATTTCACAAAATGGGTTGAAGCAATTCCTTTGAAAAAGGTGACATCGGCTAATATGATCGATTTTGTGAAAGAGCATATTGTTTACCAATTTGGTATTCCTCAAACCATCACTACTGATCAGGGTACTATGTTTACATCGGGTGAATTTGATGAGTTTGCTGTTGGTATGGGGATTAAAGTTTTTGAATTCTTCCCCCTATTATGCTCAAGCTAATGGTCAGGCTAAGGCCTCTAACAAAGGGATTATCAAACTCATTAAGCGTAAAATTAAAGAAAATCCTAAGCAGTGGCATACATTATTAAATGAGGCACTGTGGTCATATCAGATGGCATGTCATGGTGCAATCAAAGTAACACCTTATCAGTTTGTATACGGACACGACGCAGTATTGCCTTGGGAAATTAAAACTGGCTCTAGGCGGATATTTTCTCAAGATCAACTGGCAACCGATGACTATGATATCCTTATGAAAGATGAATTAGAGGATGTGGCAGGTCATCGGTTGAGGGCTTTAGTTAGCATCGAAGAAAATAAGAAAAGGGTAGCCAGATGGTATGATAAGAAGGTGAAGGTAAAGGAGTTTGCCGATGCAGATTTGGATTGGAAATTGATTTTACCGATTGGGACTAAAAGTTCAAAGTTTGGCAAGTGGTCTCCTAATTGGGAGGGTCCTTATCAGATAAACCAATCTGTTCCTGGCAACACATATATTCTAGAGACCCTCGAAGGGGTTGTATTTCCCAGAGCATTAAACGGAAAATATTTAAAGAAATATTACCCTAGTATTTGGATGGATGCATAAAAGTATAAGTGCCGATAACAGTCCTATCGGCTAGAATTATACAAGGATATCAGTGTTTCATAAAGTGTCGATGCAATAGACAAGATTTACAAGTTTAACAAGGATTGGATAGCCGATATCGCACGCAGGCGAATCTGATCGGCTTCCTTCATCTCTTTGACGTCTTCATCGGCTGCACCCTCCACAGGCTTGAGTTTCTTCTTCATTGCCAAGGCTTTGCGAGCTTGGATGTCTCTTTCTTGCTGAAGGGCCTTGATGGCATCGGGTAGCTGGTTTTCCTCTTCTCTGGCATGAGTTAAGGCTGCTTCAACTTCCTTTAATTCAGCCAGTAGACCCGTCCTCTTTGCCGATAAATCCAAAATTTTCTGCTTAAGATAGGTACCCGAGGTCTACAAGTTGCCGATACTCTTGTGCTTCTCATCGGCAATCTGTTTCAGTTGTAGCATCTCTTTCTTGAGCTGAGTTTGAGCTGCTCTATCGGCAATACGGTGAGCAGCCCATTGGTATTGCAATTGTCGGCTTTCTAAGTGGGCTGCTGGGAAGAGTGTTTCTTCAACATCGGCAGGAATCTGGCCACAGATTGTTTTGAAAATTGCCTTTGTAGGATCCGAATCATTTACCAACTAGGAAGTATCCTGCTGTAACAAGTCCAGGAGAGCTTCTAACTTGGATTTGAATTCTGCTGATATTATTCCTAGTGCCAGGGAAGAGCTTGCTTCCTCTCCATCATCATCGGAAACATCAATGGCAAAGGAAAATAAGCTGTTTGGGGAGTCTTGTTCCTGAGAAGAAGAAAAGAGGTCAGTTAAGGATAGGTATGAATATTATAAATCGACTAGGTCAATCGACTTACCTGTTTCAAGGCAATTTCCTGTACTTAGCTGGAGGGAGCGGCCTAGAGTATGCCGTGTGGAGGATCGACTGAGCTTGCCGATGGGATATCCTCTGTGGCTTTATTGGTGGTTGGCCCTTGGGGTACGATGGCCGATGGTATGTCCTGTACAGGAGGATTAACTGCTTGCTCAGTTGCATCGACTGGCTGACTTGCAGACGTTGGGGCAGATGTAGAGATCGGCATGGACTTCTGTCGTTTTTGCTGTGCCTCAGCATCAGTTAAGGCTTTGCACTTTGCTTGGGCCTCAGCAACGGTTGGCTGGGGGGCATCGGTACTTGTTGGTTGTGGAGATTGAACATCTGGTACACTTGCCGATGTACCCATTTGTTGCTGCAAAACAGGTGTAAGATATGATATTTAACAGATAGAATGTGAAGTTGAAGGAATACCTCTGAAGGTTTGTCGGAGATGGTGGTGCTTGATGTCAGAGGAATTGCCGATGACGATCTAGCAGTGGCTCTTACACCCTGAGGATTAATGTTAATACAGTTTGAGATCGGCATGAGTTGAAATAAACAGGGTTGTTACCTTAAATGCTTTGATCAGGGTCGTAGCAGCAACCAATGGAGTGGCTCTAGCCGTAGCCAGTTTGGACCTGGAAGTAATTGTCTTGGCACGAGTCCTCTGATGAGTCAAAGCAGCTAAGGTGGGGGCGTTGTAACCGATCGATGATATCGGAGAAACAGGCCGAAGATCGAAGGGTTTCCCACTCTTACTCATAGATGGTGCTGGGTTGTTGACCTATCACAAGAAAGTTAGCTGCTGATATATAAAAGAAAAAAAACAGAAGGGTGTCAGAAGAAACTTACTGCATCATCGGGAATGACATACTCAGGGTCGATCATATGCCGATATGTACGAGCGGACGTTGCAAATAGTTGTTCGCTCCACTCTCGCCACCACTGCTTATATGATTCAGTGATAAAAGATGTTGGTGTCCAGATGGATAAATCAACATTTGTAGTATCGACATCGGGGGAGAGTCGCACTACCCTGCTCCAATCCGTTCCGCAGGTGATTGTTTCTCTCGGTTTGATCACATCGGCAAAACAAAGTTTGATTGGTAGCTGCCCAAAAGCCAATTGACGGGATACTGCCGATGGATTGTAAAATTCATACGTGATATTGGTGTTCTTCCCACTACTGAATGTGTTCACTGGGATTGCCCTGGGAGTAATGATTGCCATCATAAGTTCATTATCCTGGTTCAGGGTGTCATCGGCAAAGTTGAAAAGGAGGGGGAATTTGTTTTCTTCATCAATATAGGGTACCCAGGCCCGATGATCATGAGAAAGACCATTGTAGAAGCTTTGGAAGAATCTGCCGATCTGGTCTTTATTGGCCTTTGTTCCAGGAAGGACAATTATGGCTTAACCAAAATTGAGAGGTGGGCGTGTTGCCGATTCCTCATCTCCAAGCACGTGGTCTTTGGCAATTTCTCGTGGGAATTGTTGGGCAAAGAAGTCCCATTGCAAGCGTTTGTGCATATGGGCATTCAGTCACATGTTGATAAACCACCACGGGCCTCCTAAGTTGCCGATGGGTTCGTCCACTGTTCGCCTACACGGCCGTGTAGGCCGTTTACACGGCGTGTAAACGCTACTCGATGGGTAACCGTGTAGGCCGATTAGCCGTGTAAAGCCGTGCAAAACCGTTTCGACCGTTTAAACGGCCGTGTATACCGACTTTTTGCTAAACGATGGGTGACCGACCGTTCACCGTTTAACGTTTAGGCTAACACTGGGTTCGCCAAGCAAAAGTTTCTGAGACACTTGATGTAAAAGATGGTAAGTGGAGCTCAGAAGATATCGGCCAAGAGGGAACCTTACACCATTGGCCAAGAGTTCAGCCGCGGGGAGGAAGGCGTTGGTTGGTCCTACCAATCGACCACAGAAAATAAATTTTTCTAACCATATATTCAAAAATATGGTGTGCTCCCTCTGGTTAACTGTCCCGGTCCTCCGGTATTCTTGAATATATCCCGTCCAACCACCGATGTTGCGAGTATTCACTCTATATTCAGATTTCCTGCCATAGATGGAGCCTTCATCGGCAGTTGAAATGTCCAAGCCAGTGAGCATGTATACATCGGCAAGTGTGGGGATAGCTGGGCCATGTGCAAACATAAAAGTGTTTGTTGTGTCTGACCAGAAGTAAGCATCAGCAATCATCATCGACTCATTCTTCTGCATATCGGCAATGGATAGCCTAATGCATTGGTCTAGCTTCCGTTCTGCCCAGTACACCTGCATCGACCCATTTACCCTCAAATACCAATCTTTCCACCCTTTGGTGGTTTTGGGCCAAGATCGGAATGTGTCTTTCCATAGATTCAGAGAGAAATTCTGGGCTCTAAAAGGAATTCTGTTAACCTCGGCGTTGATTAGATCAGTTGGATCTGGGTTGTCCATTGGACCTAGGCATTGGAAGTGCGGCTGATCGGTTGGAATAACTAGCTTGTTGCGTAGTTCCTAAGTTTGAAGGATCAAAAGAATAGAAAAAAGAGGAAAAAAATTACCAACTGTATGAACTTGCAAAGACCAAAGGAATCGAGGTACAAGTAATGGAAGTGGAACGAACTGTAGGGACGTCGAAGTTGATCACCATTGCTCTGAGGAAGATGAGGGCACAGGCTGGGGACTCGAGGTTGACGCTGAAGAAGGTTCTTGTTGGTTGAGGTCGCACGGTTGTTCGTCGGGGTCGCCGCTAGAAAGAGAAGAATGCCAAAGGTTGGAGTCTGAGGGTAGAAGACGAGCATTCCGAAGACCTTTATTTATAGGCCGGTTGGAATAGGGGTATTCTGGACTTATCTCTCTGCCGTGTGCGTGTAGGTCGAGGTAGTTCAAATGGATATGGTAACTGTTCGCACGATAATAAAGGGATTGTACAGATGATTTGATGGCAAGAAATCATGATTCGGAAGAAATCTTGGCACATGATATTTTAATTCCGAAAGCGGCGCCGTTATTATGTTAGGATATTGCCGATGGATTTTTGTTTCGGTATCTTAACCATAATGGGGGCAAGAGTGGTTGGAAATTGTGTGATATTTATTGAGGTATATGAATCAGGACTAGATTTGATTAGATTCAGTAACAGATTATGTTATGCTTGGAGGATGGGTTAAGATAAATGGGCGAAGGCAAGCATTATCTGGAGTAAATTTCGGAGCATCAATGTTTTATACTCCGAAATTAGGGGGCATGTGTTGACACCGTTTTTGGCACGTGTCAAAATGATCGGAGTGAGCAGGATGAAAGTTACTGTATACGGCGACAGAGGGGTGCCGATGAAAACCAATTTGTAAGGATTGTTGCCGATGAATGGTGGTGACCAATGGGAAGGTAGACTTAGATTTGAAGACTGCTACCGATGGAGCTTGTGATGACAGGAAGCATGCCGATAAAGGAAGATTTGAAGACTGCTGCCGATGATAACAGGTAGCGTGCCGATGGAGAGAAAGTTGATTAGAATTGCATCGTAATCGAGGTGGACAGGGAAATAGATAGGTGTTGATTTCTTTTTCTATAATTGTTAGAGTCTGATTCGTGTAAGAGTCACGTGTTTCCTTAGATATGGACTCGGTGTTCTAGTCGTGTTTAGTTATGTTTCTTTAGACCATGATATAAATATAGATTGAGGGACAATGTAATAGATATATCAATCAATATTAAACCAATTTTTACTCATATTTGCATCTACTTACTTTTCGGCGACTTCGTCAATTTGCATATTTTTCTTTTTTACGAGTTCTCATCGATTCGGCGAGCTGCATCGCTTCAGTGCGACCTTCGGCGATCCTCGAGTTCCGCGTGAGTACCTCTTGGCCGTGACTTACGGGCGTATTGCTGTTGTCAGGACCAAAGTGCTCGTATTTTCATCATTGTCGATTAACATGTCAAATTGATTGGCACGCTTTGGATATCGATTCGGGTATTAGCCCTTTGTGTTTGCAGATCCACTTTTGCATGAATTATGAACCGATCAATCACAGATATTTGGATTAGTTAGCGTCGCCCCACCGTCCACCGCCTGTCACACTACTCTAGACACGTTGGCCATGAGCGAGCATTCGGTGACCAGACCAGTGCTGGCACGCGTGTACAGTACCCATCATCTCCGTTTATTCATTCGTTTCGTTCAGTCATTGTGACACAAAAGGAAAAAAGGGTGGTGCCATCGTCGTCCTTCCTGCGTGCATATGCATGTGCATTCAACAAGCGCGATCGTCTCGGGGTCCAGAGCAGGCAGAGCATTGGCCCCTCCCCTCCAAAGGCATCATCCAGCGTTGGCGGCGGGCGGAGCCCGTGTGAAACTGCGTCTCCTTGACGACCCAACCTGGCAAGTCGGACGGACGGACGGATGTCCATCCAATCCACGCTTGCTTTTGATTGTTTTCTCACCAGCTCGACTCGTGTTTGGTTCGGCAACCAAGGCTGAATTAGAAAATGTCAGCAACCCATTTACAAAGCGAAGGATCTGCATGGGCTGGTTCACCCGTTCAAATACAGCTTATAACGACCCTTGGATTGTAGACAATCATGCTTGCTGGAAAGCTTTCAACCAAATTAAAGTAGACAAGTGTTTTATTTTGTTCACTTTAGCAGCTTGCTCTGACCATCGATGGTGTTAGTTTTTTCCGATAAATGTCACAATCTTTTTTACTCGAATACGCAAGATCATTGCGTATCATTGTATTAAGAAGATAGAAGTTTAGTAAAATACAAGAGTGGCCGTTCCCAGCCTGACCGAAGCCTCAAAGGGGCTACATTGTCAAAATGACAACCGTGGGATCCACTGGGATCAACCTAAACTGCGCGCGCGGCCTATGGGTCCAAGGCCGAAGGCTGGCGAGCTGCTTCACCGAACGTCTCCCTGCAAGCTGGGAACAGGTCGTCGAGGGCCTCAACATCAGTAGCCAATAGGTTGCTCTTGAAGTAGGATTCGTACAAACGCTTGGCCGCAAAGGAAGGCGGTGCTGAAGGTACCAAGAACCCCATCTTCTTCATGAGTAGTACTTCGCCGAATTTGGACGCCGGGATGTGGCCCATCTGCTCAGCAGCGATCCGCCTACTCCTAATGGGCAAGGCCCGCTTTGGTGGCGGCTTCTGCTTGGGAGGGGAACTGACGAGGGGTGGCTGCCTCATCACCACAACCTCGTGGAACCTGGCTAGACGCCTCGCAGCCTCCGTAGGAGTAGGCGAATCATCCTCCGTCGGTGCCACAGCGCCCGCCATTTGAGGTGGTGTGCCTTGTACAGGCGACGGTGGAGGTGGAGGGCCAGCTACCGTCGGAGAGCCTGCCACCCACTGAATGGGGCACGGAGGGGGGGTCCACAACACATAGGAGTCCACTGCTGCTGGGTCCCCATCATCCAGGGTGGCCGCTATGGATGGGTCCTCGTCTTGCAGCTGTGGTGCCACCGGAGGTGACACCCATCGCTCAAAGGAAGCCCCCACGGTGAGCCGACTGTTGGTGAGCGCGGCTGCAAACTCCTCCAACATGGGGTCCTCCGTGATGTCGCGAACGTGCGTGGCGTCCAGGCACAGTGTCAGCATCAATGGGTCGGGCTGGGCGATGGCCGTCACACTGGACAGCTTGCCGAGCCCAGGCAGAACCTCAACAGCATCCGAGGTGAAGGCCGGTGCATGCGCGGTCCCTGCCGACTGCCCGCGACGCTTCTGTCTCTGGTGCTTCCTTCGTCTTCGTCGCCGCCGACCACCGATGGCGGGAACGGTTGTGTCTGTCGTGTCCCCACCATGGTGTAGCGAACCGCCAAGGTCCGTCCGTGCAACGCCCGAGCTCCGAGAGCCCTCGTGCCTTGGTTGCTTGCAGTCGCGCGCAATGTGTCGAAAACCCCTGCACCGCAGACACCGTTGGGGCAGCTTATAGGTAGCCACCCAATGTGTGGGGGAGAGGCAGTTGAAGCACTTGCTGTGAAGATCGGCGGGGATAAGCCTCGGTGGTCGACGCTTCACAAGCTGGCCCCCATGTGCTAGTTCTTGTGGCACGGCCACGGCGGTCTCCGATCGCATCGCTTGCCGAAGGAGGATCTCCCGCTAGCCATCGGCGCCGGGGGCGGAGACACGTCCATGGCACCCGAGGCGCTAGCTTGCCGGGATGCGGCCCTCCACCAGCCGAGTCGGCATGCCATGCACCAGCTGTGGGCGCGGCCGATGGCGCTCCCCCTCCCCCCGCCCCAACCGCACCCCGGCTCGAAACCAGAGGCTGGGTGAGCAGCACGGACATCGCAGGACGCGTCGATGACCTCAGCGGTTGCGGCTCCCGACGAAGCGCGTCCAGGTATGGCGCCGTGGAGGATGGTATCACTCCGCGTCGAACTCTTCGCTGAGGTCGTCGTCTGCCCAACGCTGGGCCTTGGGCCATCCCTCCGCGATGCCCCCTAGATGGAAAGGGGCGGCATGGGGGACAAGGTGGATGACAAGATCGAAGCGGGGGCAGACGGGTGGACGAGGAAGGTGTCGAGGCTGGGGCAGCGGGGGGCGGCCGTGGCCACGGGGGTGCAGCGTCTGCGTCCTCATCCTCGTCCTCGCCTTCTAGGACGTCCTCAACGATGACCAGTGAGTCGTCCACAACCATGGCAGGGATAGTGCTCAGCGGCCGTGGCGTCACTGGCACCGAGGGAATCCATGGCAGCTGCATCTCCGTCATGGCATCCGGCTGTGGCGGCGGAGGGGGCGAGGAGGCGCCAGACTCCGGCAAGGATGGTGCGGCCTCCACGGATGGAGGCAGAGGCAGCAGCGACGCGGTGTCCACGCTCAGCAGGGACGTGGCGATCGTCGCAGGTGGGAACAAGGAGGCGGAGCCCGGCGTCAGTGGCTGCGAGGCCAGTGCCGATGTCCATGGAGGCACCTCAGCGCCTGCATCGGCGATTCGGCGGGGATGGGCTTGGGGATATACCTGACACTGCCGTTGATGGAGGTGGTGGCCGCCACGGTGGGTCCCTGCATCATCAGCGGCGGGGCGTGGAGCAGCAGGCCGCCATGAAGGTGCCTAGTGCCGGCAGCGTCGCGGGTGGCGCTCCAACGCCGGATCTCACAGGGGCGGGCACAGAGGCGACTGCAGCGGCGGACCCCGGCGACGGCGGCATGACCAGATCGGGAACCGCGGAGGCACAAAGGCCGCTGTGAAGGTGGCTGGAGTCAACACGGGCGGCGCTCCAACGCCGGATCCCGCGGGGGGCGGGCGCGGTGGCGACCGCAGCGGCGGACCCCCGGCGGCGGCGTGGCCGGATCGGGTTCCCGCGGAGGCACACCAGCGCTGGTTCTCGCGGGGGTGACGGGAGTGGGGAGTGGAGGGGAGGTGGAGGGAGATGGGGGCGCGGGGGGCACCGGCGCCGGGGTGGCAGCCGGCGCCGCCGTCGGCGGCGTGGGCGGCGCGGTCTGGATGGGTGCCGCCGCCTAGGGTTGGAAGGGTCATCTCCACTAGTAGTAAATGTCACAATCTTGATCCCTATATATTCCGATAACGTCATCACAATCATGTTGAGGGTTTTTCCTTGTCGTAGCGGGATTAATTCACCCAGAAAACTGAAATTTGGAAAAAAGAAGGTAACATCAGAAAAGCGTGCGGTCCAGACCAAAGTAAAGAGTGATATCTATCAACTCCGTCTATCCTTTATATATAGCCAATTTAGCTAGCTACCAACAAGTATTTCCAGCTAAGCATCGCAAGAATTGAAATACATTTATTTATATTTTGTGTATGTATGTATGTGCTTCATGAGCAAAAAGTGAGCGAAGGGACACATTGTAATCAAAGAACCGGGGCCAAGACCATGACCGGTCGTTTCCCTGTAGCCTTAGTGGCCGTGGCTGTGCTAGTGGCGTGGGCACAGCTCCGGCCGCCGCCAACGGTGGCGGACACGGCGGACCAACAAGGGAGGCATGAAGCAGACCGCATCGTCCGGCTGCCCGGGCAACCCGACGACGTGGACTTCCCCATGTACTCAGGGTACGTCACCGTCGACCATCACGCAGGCCGAGCACTGTTCTATTGGCTTCAGGAGGTGCCTCCGGCGGCTCAGCCAGCACCGCTCGTGCTGTGGCTGAACGGCGGGCCCGGGTGCTCGTCGGTGGCCTACGGCGCTTCCGAGGAGCTGGGCGCGTTCCGCATCCGGCCGGACGGCGCGACGCTCTTCCTCAACAGGTACCGGTGGAACAGAGGTATGTGTGCATGGTACGCCGGCCGCTTGCAGTTGCAGGTAGCACTGGTGGGTGGGCGGTGGCTTTAGCTTTCATTTTCGTTGTGAAAGTAGTGATGATGTTGGCGTGTAAAGCGTGTGATCGATATCTGAATGGCTGCAGCGGCGAACATCCTGTTCTTGGACTCGCCGGCCGGCGTCGGATTCTCTTACACCAACACCACCTCCGACCTCTACGACTCCGGCGACAGGAGAACAGGTTTGTGTGTGTGTCTTGCTTCCGGTTTGTTTGTTTCATGGTTTCAGCGCGCGTTTTCCAAACTTGCTGCATGCAGCTCACGATTCCTACAAGTTTTTGGTGAAATGGTTTGAGAGGTTCCCGCAGTACAAGTACCGCGATTTCTACGTCTCTGGGGAGAGCTACGCAGGCAAAAATCTAGCTAACTGCTTTTCCATCTATATATAGTCTAGTCTTCTCCTCCAATGCAATCTACGGGTAATTCACATCGATCATCGGGAATTCTTCAAATCCGTATGTAGGGCACTACGTTCCGCAGCTGTCCCAGATTGTGTACAGGAAGAACAAAGGCGTGGAGAAACCGATTATCAACTTCAAAGGCTTCATGGTACACGCTCAATGCTCCTATTAGCTAGCACGCATCATCGGTCAACGTCGTCCTTGC
The DNA here is from genome assembly GCA_022457205.1 of Saccharum spontaneum. Classification (NCBI taxonomy): domain Eukaryota; kingdom Viridiplantae; phylum Streptophyta; class Magnoliopsida; order Poales; family Poaceae; genus Saccharum; species Saccharum spontaneum. Next base: position 27,736,713 of record CM039613.1, on the reverse strand, counting down.
ATTCACATCCTCTGCATACTCCAAGTCATATCGACGACGTGAAGGCACATTACATATATTATATTATGCTATGTGATTGATTTGATTCGGGCTAGGTCGGGAACGCGGTGACGGACGACTACCACGACCAAGTGGGCACGTTCGAGTCATGGTGGAACCACGGGCTCATCTCCGACGCCACGTACCGGTTGCTGGACGCCACCTGCGTGCACGACGAAATCGAGCACGCGTCGCCACCATGCAACGCCGCCTACGACAGAGCAACGGCCGAGCAGGGCGGCATCGACCCTTACAGCATCTACACGCCCACATGCAATGAGACATCGTCGTCGTCGCCGTCCACGCCGAGGAGGATCCCGAGGCTCAAGGGCCGCTACGTGAGTATTCCGTAGCTACTAGCTTGTTGCAATACCTTCTCATCTCTGAACACTCCTCTGCTTTTGCAATCCAACAAACTAAAACGCCCCGTGGTTGGACCTGGGACAAGTTAAGTTGGGGGTTATGCTGCCAAAGTTTGGACGTTCGCTTTGTGGTGCCGGCCGGCCTCTAATTTGTTTTCCCTTGTCGTTGTCGTCTCTACTGATCTGATCGGTTTTTGTTTTCTCCGTCGTCGGGCCGTGTACACAACGTACGTACACACATGATGAACGCATGTAGCCATGGATGAGGGGCGGATCGTCTTATGACCCGTGCACCGAAAGGCACTCCACGGTATATTACAACCGCCCGGAGGTGCAACGGGCTCTCCACGCCAACGTCACCGGCATAAACTACACATGGGCCACCTGCAGGTACGTGCATCATCACCACGTGAATAATGAATATATGCGACAAGCTTCACATATAAACTGGTGTAAGCCGGCCGGCATAGACTAGCAAGTTCAAACCTTAGCTTTGAGTGCGTTAATTTTCGATTGCCACAAAAACCGATTCTGTATAGTTGCAATCTATCTGTTGCACGTTTGGCAAGTTTGTTTCATGTGCTGCTTTGTGCTTATATGCATGTATGTGTTGCTTAATGACTGCAGTGACACCATCAACAACAACTGGGGAGATTCACCAAAGTCCATGCTTCATATCTACAAGGAACTTATTGCAGCTGGCCTCAGAATATGGGTCTTCAGGTCTGTTCCTTCAACCCTGATTTATTTCCTTATTATTAGGTATTAGATATATATTTTTTATATATATCATGTGCTTCTTTTTTGTTAATTTTCTTTTTGCGAACCACACTATATCGTATTATCGTTAAAGGTTTCATTTCATCGCACACTGAATAAATAAAGGTTATTAATTCCCTTCTAGAGAGTTCTAGTCCACATACAGGTTTGAGTGGTTAGTTTCTAATAACAAGTCAGAATAACACACAAGCAGCACATAATTCGATCGATCGGCTTCAAAGTTTTATCGCCGCTTGCAAATATTTAGGACCAGTTAAAGAAAGTGTATGTGCCTATAATTTTTTTTACTCCCTCCGTTTTTAAATAAATTAATTTCTAGAGTTGTCTTAAATCGAACTTTTTTAAGTTTGACCGAATTTATAGAAAAAAGTACGTGACACCAAATAAGCACACTTTATAAAAATATAGTTTATTCATGGTGTATCTAATGATATTAATTTTGTGTCTAAATCTTGGCGCTCTTTTCTATAAATTCGGTTAAACTTAAAAAAATCTGATTTAAGACAACTCTAAAAATTGATTTATTCAAATATAATGATTATTTAGAATTCTAATTTAATATTGGAATGATTTTCAAATTTGTAAGAATCGATGTTGAATTCATATCCACTGATACCGCTGATAACTATTGATATGTGGCCAATACGATAAACACTAACATATTCTTCATGCATATACTAATTATTAGTTTGTGAGAAATGAGGTGATGATAAATTAACCCATTCTATTTTACAAACCAAATAGAAAAAAAACAAGTGAGAAGAAGATGAACCATCTTATTCCTCGAACCAAACACGTTTCTTAGAAGGTACGTACTCCCTCCGTACTGATAAAGGAAGTCGGGGTTTAGAGGATTTACACAAATCAAGTCGTTTTAGCTCTGTTGACACTCTTTTGGACGCGTTTGCACCCGCCTCCCGGTTTCCTGTGCTTCATTTATCAGCGACGCCTCCCCTTCGTTAATCGCGCGTGCTTCATTTACCACGACACCTCCCCTTCGTTAATCACGCCCCTCCAATCGCTCGCCTCCCACTCCCGCAAATTTCACGGTTGATGCATAAAAAGCCGTGTCCGCAAATTTCACGGTTGGCGAGCTAACCAGCCCAGCTATGGAAGTTTGTTGCGTAGAGTGAACCAGAAACCTTATTTAATAAGGGAAAACAGGAAAAAAATATACTCTAATTAATTACTCCTTGGTATGTTAAATGCTGTCCTAAACGACTTTTTTTACCAATATAGAGGGAGTATATTGTAGTAAGTCCACACTTGTAAAGAATATAAATAAAAATGCAGAATGTTCCAACCGTTCAGGTCAACAAGGTACGTACTCCCCTTCTCAATAGTCATTTTCTCGAGCAGAAATGTGGAATAGCAACAGGCCACAACTCGACTACAAATTGTCTTAAGCTGTGACTTGTGCCAACTTGTAGTCATAAACAATAAATTTCAGTCAAGTACACGCAAATTTTCCTTTGACTGAACTGAGAGCTTCATTATCGACATGTCATCACGTTTCGCGAGAAATTAGAGACGTCGGAAAGTGACATAAAACTGCATTTGAATTTCATTTACACATGAATCAAAATTCTATTTCACTTCGTAGACCATTCTGATGACGAGACACGAGATGTTGATGGCATAATACATCGGCATCAAATTATGACTAGAATCCTATATATATTTCCATCATGTGATTCGGCTGATCGTCTTATCTAGAACACTATAGTAGAATGAGTGATTTTTGGTTTGTTTATAATTTCCAGTGGGGACACGGACTCGGTAGTCCCCTTGACAGCAACAAGATACTCCATTGATGCTTTGGACCTTCCAACTGTTGTTAGTTGGTATCCTTGGTATGACGACATCAAGGAGGTGAGCTTCATCCCTCTCAACCTGTGCCTCCCTGATGATAGATATATATGAAACCAATGGACACATTTCTAAATTCAATATGCCTATCATATATCCTTTACTTGATAGACAGCACCCGACGGGTTAAAACTGTGCTTGTGTTGTTATTTGTGTGATCGCTTTGAACAGGTTGGTGGATGGAGCCAAGTGTACAAGGGACTGACCTTGGTGAGTGTCAGAGGGGCAGGGCACGAGGTTCCGCTCCACCGCCCGAGACAGGCGCTCATACTGTTTCAACACTTCTTGCATGGGAAACCTATGCCTAAGAATGGAACCGCTGTATAATTCCCATTTATTTTCTCAGCATAAATAATGAGAAATATCACCCTGAGTGTAAATGGTTAAACAATGGAACGAAATCATGAATAAAGATGAGGTGTCAAATTATCATAGTCAGGTAGTAGTCGCTTGTTGATGTACACGCAAATCATAGTGAAGGGTGACACCTGACAGGGAGTGAATGAGGTCATTTAAAAACTATGGTCTCTAAAACCACTTTTAGAAACCTATACAAGTTTTGTTTAGATATGCACTGGGTTTTTCTAAATGTTTCTATCTCTAACACAAAGAATTTTGCAGCAAAGGTTCCAATTCTATCAAATAACCTATCAAGCTAGACCAGGAAGAGTAAGACTTGTCCAATGGAACCAAAATTCAATAGAGAATCCAACCAAAATCACCAACCATAGTGCTGAAGGCGCCCCCCCCCCCCCACGGCCACCAGCTCCACCACCGGTGCCTCCGCCGCCGCACTGGCGATGGGCCCCATCGTCCCCATCGCTCCCGCCGAGCCAGGCCCAGGCGCCCGCTCCCTCGGCTGTCATCCCCGCCTATGGCCTGATTACGCCACCGTGCCGGGCGGAGATTGGAGCTCGCCCTCGGCCTGTTGATTCCAATCGCTGAAGCGCACGAAGACAGGAGATAGGGACCTGCGGAAGCCTGTGAAAGCCCTGTCGGAATGGGCGACTGAAGAAAGGGACTCCTGTGACGCTTGCACACAAGCTGTTCGGAGCTTTGCCATAATGGGACGCCATGCTCGCTGGACCCATCGCCATGGCTCTGAAGAAATGGGCGAGATGGTGAACTCCGTCCATGGTGTCCTTGCTAGTGCTTCAAGAACATGGCTGTTCCCGCCTTCAACATTGGCCCTAGACGGGTGGTTGAAACTGAGATTCTTCATCGATATGGCCAGTGGTGGATCCAGAAACGGATTGCGCGGGGGGCTGACCTGCTAAGCGCTAACTGCCGCCCCGCCGGCTTGCCGGGCTGTCGTTGGAGACCTCGCCGGCTGGATGTGGGCCCGCGCTGAAGACCTGGGTCACCTGGCGGCTGGCCGCTGCTTGGAGGATTCGAACGATGGAGATCTGGCCAGCCGGCCATGGGCGCCCGGGAGGCAAGCAGGGAGCGGACCTGGGCGGGGAGGGGCAGAGAGTCGAGTGGCGGCAACTGTGAGCGATCTGACCTAGCGTCGAGCGGGGAGGAGTGAGGCGAGTGTTGGGGAATGGGCATCGGCTAGGGTTTGGGAAGGGCCAGGGGGCTTCGAGTTGCTGGGCTCATGGGCTGTGTGGCATATGGAGTGGGATTGCTGGGGCCAGGCTTGAAGACTCGCTACTTGTATTTTTGGCCCATGGGGGGCGTGAATCCGCCCATGGATATGGCTCTCTGGTCACCCTTGATCGTTCTTCATCAGCTAAGGATTTCTTCCTTGTTCTCTCCGTGGGATGTTGCAAATTTCGCCTTTCTATTCTTCTGATTGAACACCTTCTTCATTCTCTTATTGGTGGTACTCCTTCTGCTTTCCGGGTGGTACAGCTTGATGATAGAGTGTTCAAATTTTCATTGATTTTTTGGCATGTTGGGTTCCATATTTACAACTTTCGATCTTTCGAATGCCATGATTTCAAGGTCTTCTTCAACCTTTGGCACGGAGGAGGCCCAAATTATAAAGCTGAGTACTGTAATTGGTGTATAGAGCAAGCTGCTGAATGGGTGGAAGTTTCCAAACGCAAATCGGTACGTCTCACTGGTGCCAATGCCATTCCTGTTTTCCCTTCATATCATCGTCTAGATCATTATCTTCCTGCTTCGAGCTCCAAATCCATGGAGTTTCCGAATTTCAAATTGCCAATTATTACAGATCGTAAATTGGTTTTTAAGAGGATCATTTATCCCTTTAATGAGTCATTTAAGAACAAAGTTGTTTCTTTCCTGGATGTGAGTGTTTTGGGTCCAATTCTAGATCCACAATGAGTCTATCCTGGTAATGGGCCTTTGTTAAATCTTTGTTCTAATTGCTTGTCCCGACCCATTCTTGGCCTATCTATAAGGGCGCAATGTGCTGCTGGAGATGCCTCCACCCTGGTCATGTTTCTGGAAATTGCCGTTCCTCGCCTCAAACCGTGCGCTTCCTCTATGAGCCGAGTGCCTCTTCGAATTCTCGTGTTTATCGCTCTACCAAGTCACTGAATAGTGAGCCTCAACTATCCTTCATGCTGAAATTTTATCACTCTGTCATCGATTACATTAAAGAGCTTACTGGCATTCAGTCCCCCCGTCCCCTACCACCGTCCCTTGGCGACGGCCTTGGAGGCTCAAGGCTCCTGAGTTCATCGACGATGAACCGTTCACCCCTATGGCGCCGGAGGTGCCTCCAACCTCCTTATCATCTTTGGCGATCGCCTTCTCCTCCTTCAGTGAGTATGCACGTCGCGTTCTTAGCATTCATCATTCGCCCCCGACTGTTCATGTTTCTTGGGTTCTAAAAACCCCAATTGATGCTACAGTTAACCCCAACCCCATCACTATGGCGTATAGATTTGTTGACCCAGCCCCTTTCATGCCTGCTTGGGGTCAAAGAGTGATGGTGCCCAGCAGACCCACAATGCGTAGTTGATGAGGACATCAACACCGATCATACATCCACGCCGTCCACGCCGACACCTGCTGGTCCTATTACCCGTGCTCGTGCTCGAACACTTAATCATCAAGTGAGTTCCTTCTTGAGCTCTTGTCCATCCTGTTTAGATCTTGGAGACACGTGCACTCTTGTTTTGATTAGGAATCAAGGAGAAGACCAAAAGGGAAAAGGACTCGCGTAGGCTGGATTCGGACTGCAGCACACCTCCAACTTATGACGGTCGCCACGATTACATACGGAGTCGGATTGGGGTGATTCTGGACTTGTTGGAAAGCTAATAAAGTTTACTTTCATACGGATCTGACCTCATACTCATACCTGCTCAGAAACGGCGTCAACAGTCCAAAAATCACCGAGAGGTCTATTCTGTCCAGGGTGCTGCGCCACCTTAAGTTAGCCCAATGGGCTTGTATCTTTTAGAGTCCAGTAGGGACGCGTCCTAGGGTTGGAGCACGACCCAAACTCTCTTGTGGTCGTCCTCCACACATTATATACCCCTTAGCCGCCACCAGGAACACTTGGGTTTTGTTTAGATCAAGTTTAGCCTTTGCTACTTGCTTGTAGGCGCGTGTGCTGATCCAGCCACCCGTCTCCTTGTCTTCAGAACTCCACTCATAATAAGATTCAGTTTGAGGATTTCAATTTCATCTTGCAAATTCAGTGCTTGTTTCCTTGTTCTTGCTAGTTCTTCGATTGCTTGCAGGACGGGAGCCCTAGTGGCTGGTTGTCGCGCTCCACAAGATCGTGACAGCCTTTGGAGGTGGTGTATCGGTTGCTAAGGCGTGGTCTTGGAAGGCTGTAGTCGGGCCGTGAACGTCATCTCCATCCACCAAATCGAGTGATCTCACGCCTCTCATCGAAAGGTCATCCATAAACCCTAGCGGGTTCATATCAATTGGTATCAGAGCAAGGTTTATCGGTGAGAGACTTATAATTCTTCGCTGTTTTTATTTTTCCTACAGTTCCAAAAAAAAAGCCAAAAAAAAAGTAGATTAGTTTTCCTACAATCCTATAGACTTTTGGGCCGTGGCTAGTGCTACCTAGTTAGGGCTTGTTGAGTCGTCGGTTGCATCGGTTGTGTCAAGTTGCTGGTCTTAGTTTTAGTCCTTTAGAGTTTCGAGTTCTTGTCACGCTCTATCACAACACACGCTATCATATAGTCTCTCTGTTGGCCGAATCCAAGTAGGCTTTGAAGTTTGAATCGGACAAGGAATCGGCTGTTCCTCTCTGTTGGCCAAATCCAAGTCGGTTTTCAAGTTTGAGTCGGATCAAGGAATCGGATATTCCTCGCTGTTGACCAAGTCCGAGTAGAATTGGAAGTTCTAATCAGACGAGGAATCAGTTTCCCTGTGCTACAAATATCAAACGAACCACGCAGCAAGTATTCATATCTTTTTTTTACCGGAATACCCCTGCCCTTTCAGAAAAAGTGTGTGTGCTGAGTTGCTCTTTGGGAGTGTTCTTGTTCATATAATCAGTTTTGAGAGCTCCTGAAAAAAAAAATATTCAAAAAAAAAGAAAAAAAAAGAAAAAGAAAAAAAAAGAAAAAGAAAGAAGCAAAAGAAAAGAAGAGAAAGGGGCTGATCTTAGAGATTCTTCGTTCACTTTGGGTGGTGTGTTGTGCTCTCCTTTGTGTCTAGGCTCGCGTCTCTAGCACGGTCTAGACTAGGACCAGCACAGTACCGCCGGTTGAACGATTATTCAGCTTGCTTTTTGTAACTAACGTGGTGCTAGTTCGTTCCTTGTTTCAGCCCACCTATAGCTCCACATATCCTACAGCTTGACAGGTCTCGTGCTGCGGCACCGATACACTTCATCCATTGCTGCAGACTTGTTGGTAGCTGACCCCTCCTATCGAGCAAGGTAAGAACTGGTAAGAACTTGTGTAATAGGTGGAGAGTGAGCGACTTGCTGTAGCTACATCCTAGTAGTTGTAGGGCTTTTATTTCTTCACTTGTCTTCTTGTTGTCTTTATCTTTGAACCATGTCAGGGACCGACGAAGATAACCAAATTCCACATTCGCCTCGCACAAAGGGCATCATACAACATTTTGAAAGGAAAGTGAAGTTGCACACGGAGGGACTTGATAATGACTTGCAGGTGACAAATGACAAACTTGGGCAGTTGGAGGCTACTCAGATTGCCGCAAACAACAAGCTTGCAGGTTTGGAGCAGTCCATTGCTAGTGTGGACAAAAGCCTTGCTGCTCTGCTGAGGCGTTTTGATGACCTCCACAACAATGATAAAGACCAGCATAAAGAAGAAAAGAAGGAGGAAGATCGAGAGGATGCTAGTTATGATGAAGAATACACAGGTGATACTGAACATGATGATCGAGACACTCGTGATCGACGTCGCCTACGTCACAACCGTAGAGGTATGGGTGGCCGCCGCCGACGCGAGGTACACAATAATGATGATGCTTTCAGTAAGATTAAATTTAAAATACCTCCTTTTGATGGTAAATATGACCCTGATGCATACATTACTTGGGAGATTGCTGTTGATCAAAAGTTTGCATGCCATGAATTTCCTGAGAACACGCGTGTTAGGGCTGCTACTAGTGAGTTCACAGATTTTGCTTCTGTTTGGTGGATCGAATATGGCAAGAAAAATCCTAATAACATACCTAGAACTTGGAATGCACTGAAACGAGCCATGAGAGCTAGATTTGTTCCATCTTACTATGCCCGTGATATGATAAATAAGTTGCAGCAATTGAGACAAGGTTCTAAATGTGTAGAAGAATACTATCAGGAATTACAAACGGGTATGTTGCGTTGTAATTTAGAGGAGGATGAGGAACCTGCTATGGCTAGATTTTTAGGTGGATTAAATCGGGAAATTCAGGATATCCTCGCTTACAAAGAATACAATAACGTAACAAAACTGTTTCATCTTGCTTGTAAAGCTGAACGGGAAGTGCAGGGACGACGTGCTAGCGCAAGGACTAATGTTTCTACAGGGAAAGCTAGTTCATGGCAGCCGCGCCCATCTACAACTCCGTCTACACGTACTCCTACGCCAACATCTAGTGACAAGACTCGAGCTGCCCCCACCAATTCAGTAGTGAAGACAGCGCAAAAGCCGGCTGCGAGTACTTCATCCGTGGCATCGACAGGTAGAACAAGCAACATACAATGTCATCGATGCAAGGGATATGGCCATATGATGCGTGACTGCCCAAACAAGCGTGTTATGATTGTCAAAGATGATGGTGAGTTTTCATCTGCTAGTGATTTTGATGAAGATACACTTGCATTGCTTGCGGCTGACTATGCAGGTAGTGAGGAACACATAGAAGAACACATCAATGCAGGTGACGCGGAGCACTATGAGAGCTTGATTGTACAGCGAGTGCTTAGTGCACAAATGGAGAAGGCTGAGCAAAATCAGCGACACACTTTATTCCAAACAAAGTGTGTCATCAAGGAGCGTTCGTGTCGCATGATCATTGATGGAGGTAGCTGCAACAACTTGGCAAGTAGCGACATGGTACAGAAGCTCGCCCTCACCACCAAACCACATCCCCATCCCTACTACATCCAATGGCTGAACAACAGTGGTAAGGCAAAGGTAACGAGACTGGTGCGAATCAATTTTGCCATCGGATCATACAAAGATATTGTTGAATGTGATGTTGTGCCTATGCAAGCTTGCAATATTCTGCTAGGTAGACCATGGCAATTTGATAGAGATTCGATGCATCATGGTAGATCAAATCAATATTCGTTTCTATACCATGATCGAAAAATTGTGTTGCATCCTATGTCTCCTGAAGCTATTATGCAATCTGATGTTACTAAGGCTGCAAAAGCAAAGAGCGAGAGTGACAAATCTGTTGTTGATGACAAAGATGAGATAACATTGAAAGGACGTTGTATGCTTGCTACAAAATCTGATATTAATGAGTTCAATGCATCCACCTCTGTTGCTTATGCTTTGGTATGCAAGGATGCTTTGATTTCATTTGAGGATATGCAACGTTCTTTGCCCCCTGCTGTTGCTAACATTTTGCAGGAGTATTCTGATGTGTTTCCCATTGAGATACCAACGGGGCTGCCACCAATACGAGGGATTGAGCACCAAATTGATCTTATCCCTGGAGCATCTTTGCCAAACCATGCGCCATACAGGACAAATCCAGAGGAAACGAAGGAAATTCAGCGACAAGTGCAAGAACTACTAGACAAAGGTTATGTGCGTGAGTCTCTTAGTCCTTGTGCTGTTCCAGTGATTTTAGTGCCTAAGAAAGATGGAACATGGCGCATGTGTGTTGATTGTAGGGCTATTAATAATATCACCATTCGATATCGACACCCTATTCCACGATTAGATGATATGCTTGATGAATTGAGTGGTGCTGTTGTGTTTTCAAAGGTTGATTTGCGTAGTGGGTACCACCAGATTCGTATGAAATTGGGAGATGAATGGAAAACTGCTTTCAAAACCAAGTTCGGTCTATATGAGTGGTTAGTCATGCCTTTTGGGTTAACTAATGCACCTAGTACTTTCATGAGATTAATGAACGAGGTTTTGCGTGCTTTCATTGGGAAATTTGTTGTCGTCTACTTTGATGATATACTGATTTATAGCAAATCCATTGATGAACACCTTGATCACTTACGTGCTGTTTTCAATGCTCTACGTGATGCACGTTTGTTTGGTAACCTTGAGAAGTGCACTTTCTGCACCGATCGAGTATCGTTTCTTGGCTATGTTGTCACTCCACAGGGAATTGAGGTTGATAAAGCCAAGGTGGAAGCTATACAAGGATGGCCTGTACCCACGACGGTCACACAAGTGCGGAGTTTCCTAGGACTTGCTGGTTTCTATCGCCGTTTTGTGAAGGACTTCAGCACCATTGCTGCACCATTGAATGAGCTTACAAAGAAGGGAGTGTCCTTTTCTTGGGGCAAAGCACAAGAGCACGCCTTCCATGTGCTGAAAGATAAGTTAACACATGCACCTCTACTCCAACTCCCTGATTTTAATAAGACTTTCGAGCTTGAATGTGATGCGAGTGGAATTGGATTGGGTGGTGTTTTGTTACAAGAAGGAAAACCTGTTGCATACTTTAGTGAGAAATTGAGCGGGCCTATTCTTAATTATTCTACATATGATAAGGAATTATATGCTCTAGTGCGGACATTAGAAACATGGCAGCATTATTTGTGGCCCAAAGAATTTGTTATACATTCTGATCATGAATCTTTGAAGCATATTCGTAGTCAAGGAAAACTGAATCGTAGACATGCAAAATGGGTTGAATTTATTGAATCTTTTCCTTATGTTATCAAACACAAGAAAGGGAAGGATAATATCATTGCAGATGCATTGTCTAGGAGATATACTTTGCTGAATCAACTTGATTACAAGATCTTTGGGTTAGAAACAATTAAAGAACGATATGCTCATGATGCTGATTTTAAAGAAGTGCTGCTGCATTGTAAAGATGGGAAAACATGGAACAAATTCATCCTCAATGATGGGTTTGTGTTTAGAGCTAACAAGCTATGCATTCCAGCTAGCTCCGTTCGCTTATTGTTGCTGCAGGAAGCGCATGGAGGTGGCTTGATGGGGCATTTTGGAGCGAAGAAGACGGAGGACATTCTTGCTGGTCATTTCTTTTGGCCCAAGATGCGACGAGATGTGGAGCGATTTGTTGCTCGCTGCACAACATGTCAAAAGGCTAAGTCCCGGTTGAATCCACACGGTTTGTATATGCCTCTTCCTGTTCCTAGTGCTCCTTGGGAGGATATTTCTATGGATTTTGTGTTGGGATTGCCACGGACTAGGAAAGGGCGAGATAGTGTTTTTGTGGTTGTGGATCGATTCTCTAAAATGGCACATTTCATACCATGTCATAAAACTGATGATGCTACAAATATTGCTGATTTGTTCTTTCGAGAAGTTGTTCGCTTGCATGGTGTGCCAAATACAATTGTTTCTGATCGTGATGCTAAATTTCTTAGCCATTTTTGGAGAACTTTATGGGCCAAATTGGGGACTAAGCTTTTATTTTCCACCACTTGTCACCCCCAAACTGATGGTCAAACTAAAGTTGTGAATAGAACTTTGTCTACTATGTTAAGGACTGTTTTAAAGAAGAATATTAAGATGTGGGAAGATTGTTTGCCTCATATTGAGTTTGCTTATAATCGTTCGCTGCATTCTACTACGAAGATGTGTCCCTTTGAGATTGTTTATGGCTTGTTACCACGTGCTCCTATTGATTTAATGCCATTGCCAAGTTCTGAAAAGTTGAATTTTGATGCTAAGCAACGTGCTGAATTGATGCTAAAACTACATGAAACCACTAAAGAAAACATAGAGCGCATGAATGCTAAGTACAAATTTGCTGTAGATAAAGGTAGAAGGGAATTGATTCTTGAACCTGGAGATTGGGTTTGGTTGCATTTGCGAAAGGATAGGTTTCCTGAATTAAGAAAATCTAAATTGATGCCTAGAGCGGATGGTCCTTTTAAAGTGATGCAACGAATAAATGAGAATGCATATAAGCTTGATCTTCCTGTAGATTTTGGGGTTAGTCCCACATTTAACATTGCAGATTTGAAGCCTTATTTGGGTGAGGAAGATGAGCTTGAGTCGAGGACGACTCAAATTCAAGAAAGGGAGGATGATGAGGACATCAACACCGATCATACATCCACGCCGTCCACGCCGACACCTGCTGGTCCTATTACCCGTGCTCGTGCTCGAACACTTAATCATCAAGTGAGTTCCTTCTTGAGCTCTTGTCCATCCTGTTTAGATCTTGGAGACACGTGCACTCTTGTTTTGATTAGGAATCAAGGAGAAGACCAAAAGGGAAAAGGACTCGCGTAGGCTGGATTCGGACTGCAGCACACCTCCCACTTGTGACGGTCGCCACGATTACATACGGAGTCGGATTGGGGTGATTCTGGACTTGTTGGAAAGCTAATAAAGTTTACTTTCATACGGATCTGACCTCATACTCATACCTGCTCAGAAACGGCGTCAACAGTCCAAAAATCACCGAGAGGTCTATTCTGTCCAGGGTGCTGCGCCACCTTAAGTTAGCCCAATGGGCTTGTATCTTTTAGAGTCCAGTAGGGACGCGTCCTAGGGTTGGAGCACGACCCAAACTCTCTTGTGGTCGTCCTCCACACATTATATACCCCTTAGCCGCCACCAGGAACACTTGGGTTTTGTTTAGATCAAGTTTAGCCTTTGCTACTTGCTTGTAGGCGCGTGTGCTGATCCAGCCACCCGTCTCCTTGTCTTCAGAACTCCACTCATAATAAGATTCAGTTTGAGGATTTCAATTTCATCTTGCAAATTCAGTGCTTGTTTCCTTGTTCTTGCTAGTTCTTCGATTGCTTGCAGGACGGGAGCCCTAGTGGCTGGTTGTCGCGCTCCACAAGATCGTGACAGCCTTTGGAGGTGGTGTATCGGTTGCTAAGGCGTGGTCTTGGAAGGCTGTAGTCGGGCCGTGAACGTCATCTCCATCCACCAAATCGAGTGATCTCACGCCTCTCATCGAAAGGTCATCCATAAACCCTAGCGGGTTCATATCAGTAGTGTTGTTACTGGTAGACTGCATCATGTCAACAATGATATCGCCATTGCTTTCATCCACCCTCTGCCACATGCTCAATTGAATTTCAATGACATCCATGGCACTTTAATAGAATTCTTGAATGTTCAGATGGGTATGCCATTTCAGTCTATCCAACCATGCCCTTTTGGTCAGGTATATGTCACTTTCAGTCATGTGTGACATAGAGATGCTATGATTATCAATGGTCCCCATCAGTTTGGAAATACTCACATCTCTTTCATTGCACATGACAAAGCCTGGAACAACAGAACTGCAATATATACTCATGAGGTGTGGTTGATGATTATTGGTTTGAACATTGATATCTGGTCTTATGCTCTAGTTGAAAAGGCAGTCTCACAATTTGGTAAGCTCATGGTTTGGGAAGAAGATCATGATAATATGGCTAGAGCACTGGTCAAGGTTAGAGTTACTGGCTTAGATGATATTCCCTGGTTCCTCAATTTTTCTGAAGGTGAAACTCCTAATTCTGATAGCTGGATGGTTCAGTGTGAGATTATTTCAGCAAATATGTTAGGTGCTTAGCCTCAAGATGAAGATTTTCCTCCTGATGATCCTGATGATCTTGATCCAAATTATTTTGAGTTCTTTGGTTTTGGACAGCTAGGACAAGGCCCACATCCACCCCCTGATGGCCTAGTGCTCAGTTCCTTGCTGATTAGGGCAACCAAGTTTGGGCTCCTTGGCCCCAACAGAATATAGGCCAATAGATGGAAACTCAGGGACAAGGACAACTAGGACTACACCCCATTTGGGATGGTGCTCCACTACTAATTCCTATACAGCCTGTAGATTTGGAACAAGGAATTCAGGGAAATAATGTTGCTGCATCAATAAATGGCCAAGAGAATGGGTTGGAGAATCAACAACAGCTTGATAATCAGGGCAATAATGAGCAGAATGAATATGAAAGCTCAAATGGTGCACCTACCGATTTTGAAACTGAACCAGCAGCAGCAACGTAAGCAGCCACAACTAAGGATGAAAACGGTCGGAAACGGTCGAAAACGGACTTACGATATGGAAAAACGAAAACGGTCGGTTCGGGATATTTCTACATTTAGTAATTAAAGAGTACAAAAAATGGTTGAAAATGGTTGTGAAACCAATTGAAACTGACAATTTTTCATGTTAAAAAATGGTTCATAATACAGAAAATGAAAACGGTCAGTTCGATATATTTCTGTTCCGTTTTCATCCCTAGCCACAACAGGATGTCAACCTACAGGTTTTGGCACCAAACCAACAAAAAGATGGGCCTCAGGTGCAGCTGGGCTTTGTCCACTCTTTCATGCCACCTGTAATACCTGATCCTTTGAACAAAGCTTTTGGACCCATTTCAGAGTTGCAAAAGCATGACTTTGGTGCCTCTCAATATGGCAGCACTTTTTCCTTTAGCCCAAGCCCAATGGCCATCAGATGTTGGGCCAAATATTTCTCAAATTTGGACAGAAGCCATCCAACTATCAACATTCCTTCACAATGGGTTGATTTCTTCACACTAATGCTGCTCAAACAAGGTTCATATGAATGGGCTAAAGAGTTTCTTAACTCCTAAGCTTGGCCTCTCTTTCAACAACATTTTGGCAATGAGACCTACTACTCCTTCTCTCTACCTT
This sequence comes from Saccharum spontaneum, assembly GCA_022457205.1. Lineage (NCBI taxonomy): Eukaryota > Viridiplantae > Streptophyta > Magnoliopsida > Poales > Poaceae > Saccharum > Saccharum spontaneum. Next base: position 27,721,478 of record CM039613.1, on the reverse strand, counting down.
CAAATAAGCCTTTAGTTGTCATTACTGACATTTCCTGTCCATCTTCAGCATCTTTGTCACATGATGATGCTGCAACCTCTATTGATCAAGGATTTCCAAAAGTCAGCTCTGGTGCTGAAAATTAGGTGGAGCTTGTTGATGATTAGTCCACTCCACCTCCACCTTCTGCCATCTGCAAAAACCCACCCAAAGGAAAAAGAGATAAAAGGCACCAATCTCTGAAGCTGATTTGAGAAGAAGTGATAGGATTCATAATCAGCATAAAGGTTTTAAATCTTCTATTTGTAAAGATAGAAATTGCTTAGGCTGCTCACCTAATCCACCTGTCCTTTCTCCATCTATAATACCAGATCTGGGTGCCACCTTTTGCAACATTAAGGCTTCCAAGCTTTCTGATGCCAATCTCAATGTCAAGCCACAAAAGGGAGTAATTGGCAAGCCCACTAACAAGAAGCTCAAAATGACAAAGGAGTCTAAGGCAGGCCCATCAAAGAAGGCCAAGAACATCACTAAGAAGGCTAAGAAGTCCAGCAAGGATGCTCATGATCCCGATTCAGAAGCTGGCCCTTCTGGGGTCCTAAGAATTGATGTCTTTCCAGTTCTTCTAGTCTGTTTTCATCTTTTGTTGCAATGGGTGTAAAACACTGGAATATTTTGTCTTGGAATATTCGAGGGATTAACTCAGATAAAAAATGGAATGCTATCCGAGACCATTTAAGTGATAATAACTGTGATGTTCTGTGCTTGCAAGAAACCAAACGTGAAAGCTTTGATCTTTCTTATCTTTGTAATTTTTGTTCTGTCCCTTTTGACTCTTTTGTCTTTTTACCTTCCACTGGAGCCTCTGGTGGTTCAATTATCATCTGGAAAAGTGTAGTTCTGGCTAGCAGCATTTCAGAATTTATATGCCACTTCTGTTGAGTTCACCTCCCTTCATAATAATGTTTACTGGGTTCTAACAAATATTTATGCACCTTGTACTCCCCAATGCTAGAGAGAATTTCTACACTGGTTTAAGCACATTCAAATGCCTGATCATGTTGATTGGCTCATAGTAGGAGATTTCAATCTATATCGAAGTCCTGAAGACAGAAACAGGGATGGGGCTGATCATGCTGAAATGTATTTGTTCAATGATGTGATCAGTGCTCTTGGGTTAATTGAGCTTCCTCTTAAAGGAAAACACTTTACTTGGTCCAACAAAAAACATCCACCTCTTTTAGAGAGGTTGGATTGGTTTTTCACTTCTGCTAGTTGGACTCTTAATTATCCTGCCACCAATGTTTCTAGTTTAACTGTGGAAACCTCTGATCATGTACCATGTCTCATTTCTATCTCCACTATAATTCCTAAAACTCATATCTTCATATTTAAAAATTATTGGTTGCAACATGAGGACTTTATGAATCAAGTTTTTGCAGGTTGGCACTCAGATTTTCATCATTCTGATGCTGCAAAGTTAGTGACAGCAAAATTCAAGAATTTGAGAAAAGTGTTGAAAGCATGGAAGTTGACTCTTTCCAACTTGAAGCAAAATATAACAAATGTTAAGCTTATTCTGGATTTCATTAACCTCTTGGAAGATTTCAGAGATTTGTCACTTGCAGAATGGAACTTTAGAGTTATTTTCGAAGAAAATCTTATTTCACTACTTCAACAGCAAAAGACCTATTGGAAGCAAAGGGGGACAGTGAAATGGGTAACACTTGGTGATGCCAATACCAAGTTCTTTCATGCCAATGCCACAGTCAAATATAGAAGGAATTTAATCACTCAGCTTATCAATGATCAAGGTCAACCTCTATTCAATCCTGAAGATAAAGCGGTTCTCATTTGGAATTCTTTTAAAGAGAGACTTGGCACAAGTAATTTCACAGGACTGCTCTTTGACTTACCACATCTTCTGGACAATACTGTTGATCTTTCTAGTCTGACAGAGGCCTTAACACGTGCTGAAATTGATGCAATTGTGAAAAATCTGCCTTCTGATAAATCCCCAGGACTAGATGGTTTCAACATTGATTTTTTGAAGAAATGTTGGCATATTGTTTGTGAGGACTTTTATGCTTTATGTGATGCTTTTTACTCTGAGGATCTATGTCTGCAAAGCATCAATGGCTCTCACATAACTCTCATACTAAAAAAAGATGATCCTCTAAAGGTTTCTGACTTTAGGCCCATTTCTTTGCTTAATAACTCTGCCAAGCTCATCACTAAGTTGTTAGCAAATAGATTGCAGCGGGTGCTTCCATCCCTGATACATAAGAATCAATATGGTTTTGTTAAAAATAGAACCATTCAGGACTGTGTTGCTTGGGCTCTGGAATATTTACATATGTGTCATCAATCTAAAACAGAAATCATTATCCTCAAGTTAGATTTTGAAAAGGCTTTTAACAAATTGGAGCATGGTCTGATGCTGCAAATTATGGAACATAAAGGTTTTTGTTCAAAATGGCTCAATTGGATGAAGCTCATCTTCAGCTTAGGAACTTCTTCAGTTCTGCTAAATGGCATACCAGGAAAGGTCTTTCATTGCAAAAGCGGTGTTAGACAGGGTGATCCTCTATCACCCTTGCTTTTTGTTTTAATCAGCTGATCTCCTCCAAACTATGCTTAACTCTGCCAGAAGTAACAATCTTTTTACCTTGCCTTTGCCTCTTCCAAATGATGATGATTTTCCAATACTTAAATATGCAGATGATACTCTAATTTTTATGCAAGGTGATGTCAATCAGTTACGACATCTCAAAGACATTCTGCATTCTTTTGCTGAGTCTACTGGCTTGAGAGTGAATTTTGAAAAATCTTTTATGGTTCCTATCAATATTTCTAAGGACAGATTGAACATTTTGTCAACTACTTTGGGATGTTCCAAGCAATCCTTGCCTTTTACTTATTTGGGGTTACCACTTAGTATCACTAAGCCATCAGTAGCTCATTTCTGGCCTTTGGTATCTAAGTGTGAAAGGAGGTTAGTCAATTTCTCATCCTTCCTAACTGAAGCTGGCAGACTTCAATTAACAAATGTTATTCTCACAGCATTATGTACTTTCACTATGTGCACCTTCTTGCTTCCAAAAACTGTTATCAAGCAAATTGACAAGTTTAGAAAACATTGTCTTTGAAGAGGTTCTGATCTGAGTAATAGAAAGCCCTCAAAAGTTGCCTGGCCTTTGGTATGTAAGCCAAAAACCGAAGGGGTCTTAGAGTTCTTGATCTTAAGACCCAAAATGAAAGTTTGCTGATGAAACACTTGCATAAGTTCTTTAACAAGATACCAGTCCCTTGGGTTCAATTGGTATGGGATCACTATTACTTCAGAAATAATTTGCCTTCAACAAATAGACCTTTTAGAGGTTCCTTTTGGTGGAGAGACATTATGAAATTGTTGATTCCCTATAAAAACATGGCAAGGATCATTGTGCAAACTGGCTCTACATGTTTACTTTGGTTTGATCTCTAGGATGATAGACTCTGGCATCAGTCTTACCCTGAGCTTTTTTCATATGCTAAATCCCAGCGCATCCCCCTAAGTAATGCAGTTTCCACTGAACCTTTGGAAGACCTCTTTCATCTTCCTCTCTCCATTGAGGCTTTTGGACAGTTTCAAGAACTCACCAATATTTTTCAATCCAGACAGCTTAATCATGCAAGTGATGTTTGGTCCTATGTGTGGGGTTCATCTTTATTCTCTTCAAAGCAGGCTTATAAACAGTTAATTGGTCATCAATAGATTCAGCATTCATACAGCTGGTTATGGACATCTAGTTGTCAAAACAAAAGGAAACTTTTTTTGGTTAGTTCTAAGTGACAGATTGAGCACCAGAGCCTTGCTTAGAAGAAAAGGTATGCACCTTGAAGATTTCAATTATGTCTTTTGCTCCCTCAACGTTGAAGAAGACATGCTCCACATGCTCTTCCACTGCCCCTTTGCGATGGCTTGCCTGTACAGTCTACAACTTTACATACCAAATTCAGAAGAGGTTTCAGTCATCTTGAAAAGCCTCAGAAGTCAGTTAAGAGTTCCATTCTTTATGGAAATCATCATCACGATGTGTTGGGCAATTTGGATGATGAGAAATGACATAATTTTCAGAAACTTGGCGCACTCGATTCAAAGATGCAGGAATGTCTTCAGGAATGAGTTTGCTCTAGTTATTCTAAGAGCAAAGGCATGCTACCACCCTCTTGTAGATCAATGGCTAGACAACTTTGTGTAATTTTGGCTATTTTTTCCTCACCTTTTTTGTTTCGTGATTGTACTTTTGTAAGACTTTGTTTTATTTACTTTAATAAATTTCCAGTAGGGGCGCAGCCCCTCCTGTTTCATCAAAAAAAAGCTAGACTAGGAAGGTGAAGTGTGCGCAGGTGCGCGCACACACACACCAAATATTTGCAATAAGTAAATGTGGAAATGTAAATGAGTTAGAGAATACAAAATCGATGTTTATATGGAGGTATTACTAAGTTCACATTTTGAACTAAACCTTGTTGTAGCCCTCGCAAATACTCACAAGGGCCAAGCCCCTAGTCAGGTAATTCCATGGATAACACATGGACCTTTCCTGCTCATAAGTGGGTCTCCGTCTAGCATCTCCCGAACCTCTCACAACTATCTCCACTAGGTGAGCTTCCGCCAAAACATCGTGAGCCTCATGTCCCACGTACACCACTATCTGCCACTCCACAAACTCAGTTGGAGGACCTCATGTCCCATGTACACCACAAGCCCTGAGGAAGTACAACACTCTTGGTGTGAGCAAGCACCGAACAAGGCGATATGCAAACCTTACTAAGAAAAAACTAGACCTAAACCTAGTGCAAGCACTAAAAGCGGCCTCTAACTAGCCTAAACAAAAAGCACTTTAGTTAATTGCCTAAAGCATATGGTGGCTAGAGCACAAAGGTATGAACCTGAACTCAACTGTAGCTTCAACAAGCTCTAACACACTCCAAATGCCCGGGTATGGGGATATATAGCCCCAACCAACTCAACTAGTTGTTGCAAACTCGAGTTGCAAAAGTAGTGAGCACCGAATAGCTTCGGTGACCACACACATCTGGTGCCCTACCACATCAACTAGCCATTGCCGACTGCTGGAAGATTATTTATTTGATGCATTTCTCCGCTGCTTGCACTAGAGAGCACTCTAGTGCTCATCTGAGTGTGTTTCTTCATGTCCATTTGCCTAGGATTCACTTGTATGATGTCTTGAGTTTCTTGGTTGTCTTCTAGGATCTTCAAAGCTCCTCTAGCTTTCATCTTTCTTTGAGGCCTTGATCTCCACCTTAGCCTAGTTCAAGTCCATCTTGGCATCATTAGGACTATACTATGTATGCTAGCAAACATTGTTATTCCTAATGGTTATGTTTTCAATCAACCAACAAATTCACTATGCCCTTGCTAGGGTCTACGTTTTTTACAGTCTCCCTCCTTTTTGATGGTTGATGACAACACAACCAAAGCAAGTAATAGAAGATACATAAAAAAAACTATTGACTTGCTTGGATGAAATGCAAGAGCAAGATAATGTGATGATAATTTAAATTTGCATGCTACCATATGAATACATACTTTGCTCTTACCATTTTAATGTTGTCCCCACTTTATATGGTCATTCCTTACTCCATAATTCACTTATCCCTTTCTTCATACCACTTGCAAGGCATACCAACAAATATTTTTTTATTTTGGTATTTGTTTCTGGTTTAGTTCGTGCCTTCTCTCCATTCAATCACTAAAAAGGAAGATATTAGTGGCTCAAGTGCAAATCAATTTTTATGATATTTTTGGTATATCCTTTGGCTCTGTGGATGCAAAAGAGGCAAATAAGCCTAGCACCTGGGAAATGAGAATCAAAATCGTATCTTAAGAGCCAAGCCTGCAGGATCCAGGGTATTAGCAGGTTAATGATGGTATTAGAAGATGATTAGTATAATTTAAGGCACATACTATATTTTAATAGTAAATTAAGGTTTATTATGATAAAAATAATTGTTATAAATTGATTCAAATAAAAAAATATTATCTTAGTGCTTATTAATCTCAATTAACATAACATATCTTAGTGCACGCAACCAAACAAGAGCTCTAGAGTCTGTCCACCGGACCTGGTTCCTAGATGCGACAGCCAGGCCAAAACAAAAGAATGTATACACGACGTGTTTCCATTTCGTGTCAAGCTTTCTTCAATCTCAAGGAAGAAGGTATAATTACATTGGTCACTTTGGCCAAAAAGATGAAGAAGATTACAATAAGTCAAAACTCAAAAAGAAGTAGCTTCATCGTAAACATCAATCCAATTCTCCAAACTAAAAAACCAATATTTCAGTGGTCAAACATAAACACAAAACCCAATCCTTGTTTGGAGCAATACCAATAGTTGGAGGCCCAAAGCTTCCAAAATGAAGAAAAATAAAGAAAAAAAACAAATGGTTAAAGCCATGGCACACAATAGTAAAAGTGCGAAGGCAGGTAAATAAAACCTCAAGCCCTGAGGAATATTGTTGATAGCAGAATGAGATGAGAATTAGTTTTTTGAAATTTTAGCAGGCCTAATACTTCCCTGAGGACCCTGACGACATCAGAAAATCTGCATAAAAGTTGCTAGCAGATTAGGTTGAGTCCTGAAATAAAATGTGATGTGGATGTACTGTAAGTTGAATTAACAAACCCAGGTACCAAAAAAAATTCATTGTAAATTTTTCTTACAAGTCCAATGTAGCATAACGGCCAAAAATTCAATTTTTTTTAAAGGAAAGGACAGTTGTGGGTTGAATGGGCAGGCTACATTCGGGTGATAGCTATGATTTTAGGCATTATTATAGCATGAGGATATAAGGAGGATGATTCGCATGGCGAGTAGCACATTGAAGGCCATCACTATGAATATATTCGCCAAGAATGGATGAAAAAGCAATAATAGAATTTGTTTATGATTTTATTTATTTATTTTCACTCTTTCCCTATTTTTTTTAGCAATTGAGCTAAAAACTTGTAAGACTTGGCTGTGTGTGACGGCAAAGGCCGAGACTATTCTATTTTCTGTATTTATCCTATTAACTGTAATAGGAGGTACTAATTGACATTCCGATTAGGATTAACGGTCCACAATATAAAGAAGAAACACGAAACATAAGCGGGTTGGCTGACACAGGATAAATGACCACAGAAGGGACCAACTTCTCACCTCAATTTAGTCTTCCCCTCCTGCAAACACATCAAGAACTCCACATAAGTTCCACCACGGTGCTGGGGACCTCCGAACCAGCGGCAATCTGCATGGTGCCCCCTTCCAAATTCAGTTGACACATGAGCCCGGGGAAAATTCAGCTACACCTAATTAGCAAAATATGACTAAAGTATATGTGCTTGTACTAACCATGGAGGCATAATTATCTATGTCCTCATCCTCATCTTGTACCGTTTCAAGGACTGAAGTCCCCGCTTCGTGAATGTTTTCTTCATTTGCAAAGCCATCAAGTTCTTCTATTATTCGCCAATGGCTGTCAGCAAAATCACAAACAGCAGATGCAGAAGTTGATGACTCCACTCCCTTGTTCTGAATAAGGTCTTCTTGATGTTCAATATCTTTGTCACTGTTTGTTTGATGTAACGGAGTTTTTGAAGCTGTTGCATTTTCAGATATATTTTCACTTGCAGAATCCAGTGGCAACCCAGCCATTTCACATACGGAATCATGAAATTCATCTGAAATACCAACAATCCGCTTTCTGTATTCTTCATTGGAGGCTGCTTCAGGCTGCTTGTTGTTATGCTCAATAACTAAAGTTTGTGTTTCTTGCCATTCATCAGTGACGTCTGCAGGTAGCTTTTCAGGAACAGTGTCAACTGATAATTCTGCTGGGCTCTGTTTTTGTTTGATCTCCTTCATGTATTTGTCTCCAAGGACATAGGTGGTTGAATCATCTGAAGACGTAACCTCTGGAATCACAAAATCAGTCCCAGCACCGTTAACTAGTATTTCTGCAGTATCATGCTTGTCAATAAATTTCAAAATCTCCATTGAACCCAAAACTGATATTTCCTTCGTATCTGCATCAAATACTTGACCAATTGACAACACATCAATCAATTTCATTGTATCATTAATTGAGGTGCTGAACTCTTTGGTGTTAGGCTCGTCGAGAAAACAATCAACTGGAATGTCCATTACCAGCTGATCATGCTTCTCTGTGGAGCCATCTAACTCAGCAAATCCTGTTGACCCCTTCAAATTTCTCTCGAGCAGTATCACTTCTTTGACAATCTTCTCCTCGTCATCGGTGATACAGATACCTGTTGAAGCCATCCTTGATATGTGCTGAGATTCCTCAGAGACTCCATCTTCGGCCTCTCTTATCTCCTTCCCTTCAACACAAACTTCTGAGAGACCAGAGTGACCAGCATGCTCTGTCACAAGCTTCAAAGGTCTCTCCTCCCGTTCGTCTTCTCCGCCAAATTCATTGGCATCGCCGGCGCGATCCACGCTACGGCTCCACAGCGACGACGCAAGATAGACCAGGGTGAGCCAGCCGAAAAACACGAGAAAGGCAAGCACCGCCAAGAAAAGCACCGGAAGGATCAGCAGATAAGGCAACAGCAGGAAGCGAGGCGGCAACCGGGAAGGCGAGAATGCCCACACCTGGCGAGGGATGTGATAGTGGACGTGGAAATGGCGGCAGCCTGCCCCTCCGTTCCCCCTGCGCCCTGCTCGGCACGACCATCTCCTCCTACCACCACCGCCCAAGCTCAAAGCCATGGCCATCGGCTTCTAAAGAAGCAACTCCTGCAAACGGGGAAGAAGATTGTATGGTTGGTCTGTCTGCTAATTGCTTGCTTTTGTGCAACGCCAAAGCCGGAGAATCGAACCCGCAAAGGCAGAGACGGCTTCCTTCCGTGTTTGATTATGCGATGGTTTGAAATTTTGGGTGCAAGTGCAGGTGGAGGTGGGGCCCGCCAAGGAGTGTTCAAGCTGTTTACCGGTGGCGCCTTGAGATAAGTGAGGTGTCGCAAACTAACAGGTCAGTTCTGTCTTTGGATTAAGACTGGTTCAGCTAAAGGTGGGTCTCGGAAGCTTATCGGCAGCAAGAGTGTTCGGAAAGACATCAAGGTGAGGGAATCCATCACTTGGATCACATCCTAGTGGGGACGCTAACGCCAATAATTCAGAGGTGTTTAGCAAAAGTTTGTGATTTATCACCTTTTGTTCACATTCAGAATCGGAAAGTAGGAACATTGTCATGATGGCACATTGGAGCCAGTTTAGTGAATGGACAGGTCCCAGAGAACAAGAAATTTGCAAGAATGGTCAATATATACATTGAAAATTGTCTCACATTGAACGCGGTTTCAAGGAGCTGTCTAGTAAGAAAATATATTGTTGGGTATAAGTGCGATTCTAGCTCACGATCTTTGTTTTAGAAAATTAACTATATTACTTCCACTAAATTTTCTCAACTCATTCTAGTTTTTGTTTTAAGGGAGTTTACATATTTTTTGTAACTAAAGACCATCAGAACTTTTCAAAATGTACTCTATTTTTTCTTCAGTGTAAAATTTTAAAATGCTAGCAGAGTGTGTATTTTATGCATATTGTTTGAAGAGACGGAATATTTTGACAAGTTGTTGACGACCAAAATATGACTGGAGAGTCGAAGATGGAACTAAAATCAAATTTGGACCCTTGGCTTCATTTCGGGTTAAATTGCATTTGAATCGACAGAAGTGCCTACACTCTGCAAAAATATGTCCATACTGATTTTGGATGACGCCTATGCCATCAAAACAAGATGCTTGGTTGTGGCTGGATAAACTGGCCACTGCGGTTTTTGCTGGCCAAGGACACTTCATGATTTTTTTTAGTTGAAAAATCCTCCGATCTTGTGAGAAACTTTTAGACTGCGTATGGAATAGATTTTCCTACTAAGAGAAGACCACCTCGTCTATTTATATGAGAGGATGACAATTGATTGAGATATATCTATCCAATCGTGAAAAGACCAATCTATTTTACTTTTTATCTTCTACGTCAACCTCTTCCAAGCCCCTTTGTTGTCTAGTACGTCGCTCAATAAGATTTGCTGGCGTTGTAGGTGGCCATGAAGAGTTTACGGCATCCCTTCCAACCCCCTTTGCTGTCTAGTACGTCGCTCAATAAGATTTGCTGGCGTTCTAGGTGGCCATGACGAGTTTACGGCATCCCCGCTATGCGTCTCCTCGACGAGTTTATCAATTTCATGGGCCTTTCGAACAATGAATTAGCATCAAATCGGCCTTGTCAACCTACTAATTGGCCTCGTCGTTTGGATCTATCTCCGCTATTGTTGGTGTATTGGGCCCTAAGTACCCTCGCCACATGAAGAGAAGACCAATGCAACTAGGATGGGATGAGCTAAGCCTCCAAAGGAAGAGGCCCACACCAAACGGGGTATATTAACTACATGAAGGAGAACCGCACATGTTCTTCTCCACCGTCCTAGGTCACAGCATCCTTTTTACTGTGTCACGTAATCCATGTATTGGATGATTATATATAGACATGTGGTATGAATCCATGGCAGATGTCCATGGTTGCATCATGGAATAGTCTCCACCTAATTTTTTCGTTATATCGCCCCATGTGAGCTAGCGCTCATTGAGCAATACGAAGTTGCTAGCTAACAGAAAACCTTTCATACTTTAGATACTCCTTCCATCCCAACATAAATAATATTCTAAGTTTAAAAACTTGTTTAAAAAATAATATTCTACACATACATGGAATGTTGCCTCCTAATGCAGAAGTTAATTATAGACACATGCAAGTATGCAACACAATAATAACTGTCAAATTCAAGAGATATCCTTTGGAAAAGGAAAAGAGATGAAACTTTTATGTCGTATGCAAACAATAGCCGTCAAATTCAATCAAAAGTACATGCATCTGCCAACGTTCTTGTCTATCTAAAAATTTTTAGAAACTTATTTATTATGGGATGGAGAGAGTACTTTTGATTGAATTCTAATATTAAGGCACAATAATAGTTACGAAATCATTTTATTTCTGTTTCAGCGGTCCTGGTTCGTCAGAAAATAACTGTCCTGTAGCTCTGCTGCTACCTCAAGCCATCTGACCGAGCATCCTTGCCGTCCGACGACTGTTAGCTAAATTTTAAAATCCACCAACATCTGACCGAGCATCCTTTGCCGCCAAGCGCTCCAGCTCTAAGAAATAACCTTTCAATGGACGAAGAATAACTTGCAAGATCAAAGTAAGGCAATAAATATTGCTGGAAAATATTACACATAAATTGAATCTAACGGTAAGAAAGAAGGAATACAAATCTGAGCATAAGATAAACAAGAAAAAAGTAAACTCAAATGCCATTTACAGATTTACATATTGCAACATCTAAGTAACAGCAAAACTTGATGTCAGGAACAATGCCTCGCCTTAACCCTTATCAGACCTGAGTTCTTAGTTCTTACAGCCATTAAACTGCAACCAAACAATCCAGTACACCTATACATTGTAGCCAGATTTTAAATTTTTAACAGCTACAATCCATAAAGCCACAAAGGGTTATTATTTGTCCAACATCATGAAATTTTATAACAGCACCAAGCAACCAACGTCCGATAAACATAAATGTGTACTGCAGTATCCTCATAGTTGCATGTTTTATAAGGCTCTTACTTTGGTGCATGAAGCGCAACATTCTCGGTAAGTAGCATCTCATATTGTGCAAAGTCCATTTGCCATGGAAGTACAGATCTTGCATTCATACATCTCTCTGCAAAGCAGACAATAAGCACCTGTACTGAATCTCAATTTGGCAAGAAATAATTCTGTTTCCTCCAGAATTTGCACGATTTCCCTCCAAGCTACCTATACATGCAATACAGGTTGCAATTTGGATGTGTGACTCCAAAATGGAAACCAAATCAATGTGAACAGTGATATCCTAGGAGTGGTCAAGCTTTTCATATGAGCCCATGTAGGTAGGTTTGATGCTGGCAATCACCAGTTGTCATGCAGGCTGTACAATACTACCAACAAGATGATGATGTTCAACAATCAACACACCACCATATCAACCATGCAATCTTGCTGCATGTTCAGCAACTCGCAAAAGCTCATGACAAAGACTGCCTGGTAAATAATAGAACATAGAACTCCTCAAGATTCTATAACTGCATGTTGTGCGCTCTCGCAGTTGATACTTGATTCTCCCACGAGCTTGTCCATTCGATTTTTCATTTCAAATATGCTACTGACAACTATTCCTGTGACATCCATTCTTCCAATGACACTTTAATCTTCAACTCATGCATACCATGCAATGCAAGTTTCCATTATTCATATCATTCAACCAGGACTGACTGTAGTAATCTGGCAGAGTATGTTATCACTGCTTTGGATGAATCTCAGAATAATAATATCATGAAGTTTGTGCACACATGGACATCGAGCTATGGTTCAGTGAACATTTGCATCTTTAGGACATTTCTATCGTGCTGTAGGTTTCAGTGATTTTCTCCTTTTGTCTTGGATCTGACGTACACATTCAGCAACCAAAACACTAAACTTCGGGGTGACCTTGCCTGTAAGGGGTGGGTTAAAGCCAACCTTCCTATAAGCTTGTGCAATGCTTTTCTGACATCTTTGCAAGTGAATATTACAGAGGGAGGGAGCTGCAGACTTTATGATCGGCCTACCACAGGTGACAAGCCCACCCTGTAGCCCACTGGAAAAACAGGGCAAGAGTTAGAACGTTCATGTTAAAATCAATTAAGGGGAAGAAAACTGTATGAAATAGTAATTTATATCAAAGAATTACTATGCTATTGGTGGTTAAGTAAAAAAAAAAATCCAACTATGAATCAAGCAGAAAGGCATAACAAGACCCCAGGCAAGCTTGGTCCACCTGGATGCCTAGGCGACGCCTTCGAAACAGAGCTTTCAAATTCTAATTAGGTTAAGTGATAGAAATCAAAATCTGCAAACAGCAAAATCTGAATGAAGTAGACAACCACAGAAATTAAAGCACGTCCATTTTGAGGTGCTTACTCAAAATCACAACCTGTTTAGATGGAACTCGATGATGATGATAGGAAATCATATTTCATTAGCAAAACATGTATCAGCCACTTAGACAGAGAAAAATAACCATATACATTATTTGCTTATGTCATTTCATTATTTGCTGAAACTGATCGATCCAACTCTGCTAAATCATAAAATAGCTTGCTATCAAAAGCAAGGTTCCTATAGTTCACTGGAACAATTCTATGAAATGAGACATCAGCTATCCACAAGCGGAAAGCTAGAACTGAAAAGACAAGCACACAAATTTATGCTCAAAACTCGAACAAATTTAGGCAACACCTAGATTGAAGACACTTGTCTACGCAACAATGAACAGATAATGGGAGCGACAGAGTATCCATATAGAGCAACCGATCTGGAGCCTACATATCCTATTTAGCACTATTGAATGAAATTCAAAAATCACTTTCCCTCAAAATAAAATCACAAAATGACACATAAATCACCACAAATACAGTATCATCTTTAATGACCCCATCTGTTTCAATCAGTCATTGACATATACAAAAACGCACTAATGGGGGTCATCTCAAAGATTTCTCAAGAGAAGCATGGCAATCCAACCCACAACTGAGATATAGAGGTTGCATCCCCTTTCAGAAACACTAAACCTGAATGACTAGCTGGCCAGATCCAGACTAGTAAGGCGACGGAATCAGTAAACCCTAATCAGACCAAGGTCCACGGCTTCCTTCTTCCAAATCACGTGTAGTGTAGGGAGAAGAGACGAACCTCTTGGTGATGTACGCGCAGGGCTTGTACAGCAGCTGTTTGGGATCGGAGAGGATGTGGGAGTGGCAGAAGCGGGTCGTGGCCATGGCCCGCACCTTGCACCCTGTGAACCCGCACTTCTTTCTCCTCGGCACCGGCGCTGGCCTCGGTGGCTCCCCGGCCGCCGGGATGGGGCCCCCTGGAGGGGCTGGCGGCTGCTCTGCCTCCAGTGGGCTCCGCGCTAGGTCCCAGACGTACTGCCGGTGCTGCGCGCGCACCTCCTCAGCCATGGCCCAGTAAAGCCGGCAGTACACACCGGCTAGCCGGGCCGCGCGGCGTCGGCGCCGCCGGAGGACCTCCTCCCGCGTGAGCGCCTCCGCCGTGGTCTCCATCTCCGGAGACGGCGGGTCGCCGGGAGCAATGCTAGGGTTTTGGGCCTGCGCCTCCAGCGCCACCGCCGCGGGCGCCGGAGTCAGCGCCGGCGCCGCCAGTGCATCGGGGTTCCGGGATGAGGCCATGGCGCGCGGAGATTCGTACAGGCGGGTGCGCAATTTGGGGGTGGTTTCTTCGGATGTTGGAGAGGACGGAGGGGATGGATTCTTTGTGGCTTGGTGGAGGGGTCAATGCCTCGACGGCCGACGCTATGAGATCCACGTGAGGTGGGGTGTCGAAGTACACGTTGGACATCACCTCTGGGCCCCACGAGTCAACGAGGGCTCGGTGTTGTATCTGGTGTCAGTACTCTCACGTAATTTTAAGATGACTTAATAAAAAAGATATATAATAATTTTTAAGTGATTTTATTGGAACTCAAAATTTTTTAATTTATGCATAAAATAAAAAATAGTTACGTGGTAACAATAACTCATACAATAGTATAATAGTTACTCCCTCTATTCGGGAAAGAATATAATTTTAGCACAATGTTATAATTTAGTATCCTAAGTTTGATCAATTATAGATAAAAAATGTTAATATTTATGATATCAAATAAATATCATTAGATTAATTATGAAATGTATTTTTATAATAAATTATTTTAGAGCTGTAAATATGAATAATATTCACTAAAAATTTGGTCAAACGTGAATAACTTTTATTGATACGCAACCCGTTAAGTTTTTTTTTACAGAGGGAGTATCTCGTGGTCCAAAATCTTAGCTCATGACCTCTTTCTCTTCACCTTTATCTTTCCTCCACATAAGCAAAAACACTACGTAGCATTGCATGAGACAGAGTATGAGACCGTTGACATATAGCAATGTACTTATCTTTAGAGCATCTCCCGGAGTTTGATAAAACAACTCCCTATCTTAATTTTTTAGCAAAAAGAAAAAAAAAGCCTTCTCCAACAGTTTGGTAAAAGAGCTCCTTAAAAATAAAAAGTTGTCAAATCTCCTCCTCAACTCATAGGTTTCCAAAGTCGAGAGAACTCCCTATCGCTCCTCCGTGGACCTGTTTTCATGGTACTCGTGCGATAGTTTGTTTTGTCGTGAGATATATTGTTGGCTTGATCTATTTCACTGCCGCCCATCAGTCCGACCGCCACTGACCTTCCGCTCTTACGCCGTGGTACAAACCTGTCATCCGCCCTTGCAGCCTTTGTGTTCCACGGTTGTGTGCCTAATGGTGGCATGGAGCAACAGCCAGATGCATGGCTAGGCGCCCGGGCCTTTGCTGAGGCAGCTTTGTGGTTGCAGTCTTTGTGGTTGCCGTCTAGGATGCCAGATGATGGTCGCCGCTGCCCGGCAGAGCACTCACACATAGAGGGACGAAAGGGTAGCGACAGTGTGCACGGATTAGCTCCAAACCGATCCAAAAATAAATCAGACGTGAACCCTACTTTAGATTTTAGAAAGTAAAAATATAAGGTTGCTATTTTTTATTAACTTGCTAAATCGATTAGTTTAGCAACTAAATTATATCAAACTCCTGGAGATGCTCTTGGGCACGTCGAATTTTCAACAAAGAAAAAAACAGTTTACTGTCCTCAATTTCCGTGATCATCGGATTTTTCCTTCTCCTTTAAAAAACGATTTGTTACATCATCTCAACTTTAAAACCATTTGTTTTACATCATGTCTCCCATGGTGCATCTGCGCGCAGGGTCACCTCATTGTCACATGTAAGAATACGTATTTCTATAATCCATGCGTAAAAGATTACATCCGATAAACAATATAATCTATCCTTACGAGAGTTAGGCCTCACAGCTTGAGCGGCTTGAGAGATTGGTCATGTTGCCCTTGTAGTTTGTCAGAACGCCCTGAGAAAAAAAGTGTTCAAAGCGCTTTTTACGAAGGGTGAGGGACTTATATTAAATCTTGGCATAATACATTCCAAATTACACATAAAAAATCTAAATAAAAATACAAAGTATTATATCTAGTTTCTTCTATCGTCTTCTTTTCCAATGAACTTTCCTCAAACACTAGAGTCAAAGTGCAGTCCTTATACCAAATCCAATGACCAACCCTAAAATACAGGACATGCCGTAAGATCCAATGCTTCGAAACCAGTCCAAAATGCATCTAAATCGCTGAAAGAATGTCGGCAATTGCATCATCGGGTACGACCTAGGATGCATATTCATCACCATGAGATCTTGATTTCCTCTCCGAAACCATCAACGATGAGATCGATGACCCAGAGTCGTTGTCCACATAGGGGCTTTCCAGAGGCACCCCTCCCCTTATAAATAAAGGCCACAAATTGGCCGCCTACCGATGAAGTCAACGCCTGCAATGACGATCTCATCATGGCAATCACCGAAGTCATCGCAGGACACACGATCCCAACTGAAAATCATCTTATTTTGCCGAAAAAATCATTTGGACTCAACACTAAGACACAAAACTGTGGGAAAAGGATTGGTCCCCTCTCCTTCTTGTATTCGGCAGACGCACCAGAGAGGAAGAAGGAGAGCGGCCCTTGGTGCGACGGTAGCGGTGGCAGCGCTCTACCCTAGGCGGCGACCCTTCGTTTGTGGTGTGTAGAGCGGTGGCATGTTAGTGGATGGGCAATGAGAAACTCCATAGTGGCAGGGTGGATCTACAAGGCTTTAGACTCAGCTGAGGAGAGCATGTACGAATGAATGCATATAAAAAACAAAACTTTTCTGCTCAAGAATCAGAAAACTCCTACTGCCCACGCATTTCACTCCCTAGTGGGGTCACTAGAGACGAGGACACATGCACACCTCGGTCACAGGGGCAGACTAAGGACGGGCCTAGGATACAAGTCAAATCTTTGACTCACGGATTGCAGAACAACCATGTTCGTCGGTTCACCGTTCACAAGACTTCAAGTCTCCATCAGCCGACACAACTATTCGTTGGCGTCTGAGTAGTCGACAGCCTAAACCTAATGAGCGTGGAAGTGCGGTGATGTTGATCGCCGAGCATCGTGTTGGTTGTTGCCCTGATGTTGAGCATCAATAGACAAATGGAGGGAGTCATGCTGAGGACGCCCGTGAGGATCGAAAGCTGCTAGGGTTTGGGAGGACCGGAGTGTCCTCTGGTCAACCATACTATACACTTGTTGTGCTGACTCAGCGCCGAGATCAAAGGTGAGAATTGAGGATCTGGTATGATTTATGCATCTCATATTGAGAGTGTGCTTTCAATGGCTGAGATGCTATGTCGAATGATGTTTTGGACGTTGGGGGTATGGTCCCTCGATCATCAGTTCAGTACTCCCTCCGTTCTAAATTATAAGTCACTTTGACTTTTTGGTACATCCATTTTGCTATGTATCTCGATATAATATTATGTCTAGATACATAGTGAAAATGAATGAATCAAAAAAGTTAAAACACTTATAATTTGAAACAGAAGAAGTAGAAAGCAATGGCATATGTTAGATGGAATTTTCCAAACCCATAGAAGGGACAAGACATGGAGTCTGATCCTGTCATACTCAAATCTAAAGGCAAATCTAGATATAAATTATATGTGTGGCCAGGAATCAGTCACATACATATAGAGACAAATCAAAGGAGAATACCAAGCACAATGCTTTATTACATCATGAGTATTTAATCTATTACATAAATATATCAAATTCTAGCAAGTGAAAATAAATAAAGACAACTCCATGGCGTCTCTATAGCCACAGGGACAGTCGACTAGTTGATCGCAAGACTAGTAATCCTCAGGAAAATCCTCATAACCATTGCAATATGTTACCCATCCGGGATTTTTATCCAAGTAATGAAAAATAAACAAGTGTAAGTACATCTCATACTCAACAAGAATAACATGGGGTTCATGATGTTCAAAGAGACTAGTTTAACTGCATTTAGCTTTTATTGAGTCATAATTTTAAACTATTGAGTAGCAACAAGTTTATCACAAGCCCATAAACACATGATCAGGTAACACATAAATAATAAATATCATAAACATAATTATCATTAAGGATAATTTATTCCATAAGGGTCCAAGGCCGCTTGTGACCGTGAGCATAGCTGATATATTAGTTTTACACTATGCAGAGTTTGTACACATTACCCGTGAGTTGTGTTGTCCATATGCCTGGGGTCATGACTCCCATAACACTTCCAAGGTGAGCAGACAGGGTACACTATTAAGTCTTTCGAAAGTTTGTCTAATAAGTTAGGGCTGCTAGTTTTTCAATTGGCAAGGGAATATAGAGCCCCCTTCCAAATGGCATATTCCGCATACACATAGGGACAGAACCCGCACTATACTCAGCTCATCAAACCCCTCTTGCGCCCTTTCGGGTAACCACTAGCAAGCTAGAAAATGTCTTCAGTACTGAATTAAAACCAGAGCCATGTAGCTCTCACGATTGTACTGTAGGTCCTAGATGAACAATCCTTAAGGAGAGAAATCTAGAGCATCACAAAAACTATACTCTAGCCCCTTGTTCCTTGGTGCTAAAAAATATCTTTTAATGTTTATTGCATATTCCATTAACTAAGTTACAAGAACATGATTGTTGTTTGAGCACTAGCATCATACTACCCAATGCACAAACTCATAGATGACAAGGAATCAAGATATCAATTGCTAGGAAAATTCCAACGGTTATCAAGGTAGACTCATGCATATGATTAAAATGATAATTAGTGAATAAGACAACAAGGATGATCCCATACTATACTTGTCTTGCTCAAAGTTTTTCAGCTGGTACTGCTGGTCGTCAAAAAATTGATCTTGTTCACCATCGAATTGCCCGCCGTATATACACAATTCACCAATACAACATCACACAAGTATCCACGAGCAAATATGTATAGCAAACAAGAACAATAATTAGAACGTTCGCAAAAAAAGAACAATAATTAGAACGGTACACCAAAAGTGGAAAAATAAGTTGAAAAGTTTATAAAATTATTCTACACGTCGCTACGAATACACAGACGCGAGAATCACCGAAATCACATTTAAAACATAGAAGACATGATGAAAATAGGAACTGGATGGTAGAACCATAAATAATGCGAACTAATTATGAATTAAAATAAATCAAAATCTGATTTTTTTAACATAAAAATCTGAATTTAAATCTACGCCAGGGACGACGAACACAATTTTGAGAAAACCCAGAGTCTCTTTAACAAAATAAACGGCGAAGGGGTATCTTCTAATCTTAGCCATTATTCTCGCTCTGTGAAAGCATCTAGGCCCCAAGGTTTGGTTTCGGCAATTGATGACAACGCTTTATTACCATGACTAACGTGTGTTTTGCAGAAACGTTGGTAAGTTAGGTCATGGAGGTTATAACTGCTTTGGGCACCATGGTATTCGTATCCCTTGATGAAAATCGTTTCGGTTTTCAAAAGAGTGACGTCAAGATTAAGGACGGTTAGTTCCGGATGTCAAGGTGTTGAGACACATTCGGAATAGTCGTTAGGATCTTCGTTTTTCTCTTTTGGCCGTACTATAAAGGGGGGCATGAACGGGTAGCTTGACCTAGGCGAGTCCTATGTTTAGGTGTGGTGCACACTTGTTAAACTTGGCGCTAGGCAACCCTAGAATAGCTCAAAGTTCAGTTGGAAGCAACTTGGTTGAAGTTGCGACGCGTTTCGGAAAGTTTCGGGCTGTTTCCCACTGACCGGACGCGGTCTTCGGCATGACCGGACGCGTCCGGTCAGTACATAACCGCGGCTAGGGTTTCGGCCCTGACGACCGGACGTGGTCCTCGCGAGGACCGGATGCGGTGGTCAGTGGCCGACACGTGTCACTTGGGGGAAACACCCATCGGACGCGACCTGGGTGTGATCGGCGCGTCCGGTCACACTCCAGTAAGGTCCAGAGACGACCGGACGCGTCCGGTCATCACCGATCGGACGCGGCCTCGCGTCCGGTGCGAGTACAGTAAGCTCCTTTGCACGATCGGACGCGTCCGGTCACCCCTGACCGGCGCGTCCGGTCGTTCAGTTGAAAATCGCGTTTTGATCGTTACGGGCGACCGGCGCGTCCGGTCAGCCCGTGTCAGAACATAACGGTTTGTTCTCTTTGAGGGGTGTATAAATACATCCCCTCCACCTCTTTTAGAGGTCTCTTGCTCATTCAAACATCTGAGAAAACCCTTTAGAGTGCAAGGGAGTGCAAGAGCTCTAGTGAGGATAGAGATTTGAGAATCAAAGTTTGAGAGTTCCTCACTAGTGATTAGAGAGTAGCAAGTGTGCATCCATCTCCTCATTTGGGCTCGTTGTGGTCAAGTGAGAGTTCTAGCTTGTTACTCTTGGTGATCGCCATCACCTAGATGGCTTGGTGGTGATTGGGAGTTTGGTGATCATCCGGCGGAGCTTGTGGATGACCCAACTCATGTTGTGAGCGGTTTTGGGTGATTCACCGCGATGGAGTGTCGAAGAATCAACCCGTAGAGAGCACTTGATCCTTGCGCGGATCAAGGGGGAGCTACACCCTTGCGCGGGTGCTCCAACGAGGACTAGTGGTGAGTGGCGACTCTCCGATACCTCGGAAAAACATCGCCGTGTTCCTTGCCCTTTACATTCAAGCATTTACATTCTCGTATTTACTTTCATTGCTTGATTTACTTTCCTAGAATTGCCATGCTAGACTAGGATTGGAAACTAGGGTGCAAAACTTTTATCGGTAGACTCTCTAGGAACACAAGTAGGCACTAGGGGTGAATTCCGGCTTGTAGGATTTAATTCTTGCAATTAATTTTTAGAAAAGCCCAATTCACCCCCCTCTTGGGCATCTTGATCCTTTCAATTGGTATCGGAGCCGTGTTGCTCCTAATTTAGGCTTTACCGCCTAGAGCAAGATGTCTAACGGGGAAGGACCACCTCCCACCTTTGAGGGGGATGATTTTCCATATTGGAAAATCCGCATGGAGGCGTATCTCGAAGCCATAGATGTCGGGTGCCTTAGAGCCGCAACCCAAGGGCTTCCCGCTATCAAGGATCCCGCAAACCCCATTGGTGACGAGGAGAAGTACGACAGGTGGAATGCAAAGGCCAAAAATGCACTCTACCGGGGCTTAGGCAAAGATATCTTCAATCGTGTGCGTAATGCAAAGAACGCTCATGATTTGTGGGAAAATCTTTGTGCTCTCCATGAGGAAACTAAGAGTGAGCGTGAGGAACACTATCATATTGCTTTAAAGAAAATTAATTCTTTTGAGATGCTTCCCAAAGAAAGTGCTAATGACATGTACACTCGCTTGAATGTTCTTGTAGAGGACCTTAATGCTCTTGGGCTCACTCGGATGTTGCAAGGAGGATCTTGAGTGTTCTTCCCGTTGAGAAGTATGGTCACATTGTCACCGTGCTTCATCAAAGTGATCTCTCCACCGCAACACCGACACAAGTATTGGGGAAGATCAATGCTCATGAAATGTACATGCACATCACTCCGGAAGAGGGCTCATCATCTTCCAAGAAGAAAGACTTGGCCTTCAAAGCTAGCCATGACAAGAAGAAGAAGAAGGGCCAAGCCATGATGGTACAAGAAAGCTCAAGTGAAAGTGATGTCGATGATGAATCACTTGCACTCATGGTGAGAAAGACCACCAAAATGCTAAAGAAGCTCAACAAGAGTGGCATCAAGTTCGATGGCAAGAAAAAGAAATTCTTCACAAGTAGCAAGAGAAAGCCCATCTCGGAGATGGATTGCTACAATTGTGGTGAACTTGGCCACCTAGCTCATCAATGCCCTAGACCACCAAAAGACAAGTTCAAGAACAAGAACAAGGGCAAGAAAAATGATTCAAGTGATGAAGAAGATGAGAAGAAGAAGAACAAGCCATACAAGAAGAAGGATGGCAAGAAGGAGTTCTACAAGAAGAAGAAGGGAGGAAAGACATATATTGTTGGTGATTGGCTCACCGACATTGAATCATCTTGTGATTCCTCCGAAGATGAGAGCAATGATGAGAAAGAGAAGGTTGCCACTTTTGTGATGGGGCCATCATCTTCACCGACATCTTCACCACCACCTTCACCGCCTCCTTCACCATCATCGTCCACTACTCACCTATGCCTTATGGCCAAGGGTGAACGAAAGGTACAAAACCATGATAGTGATGATGATGATAGTGATAGTGATGATGAATATGACGCACCTTCTTATGATGAACTTGTAAAATTGCTAAATAAATACACTAAAATCATAAGAAGGACAAGAAATGAAAATGATGAGCTTCAAAATGAAAATGAATCACTCTCATCAAAGCTTGAAAATGCTCAAAAGACTAGTGGTGAGCTTAGAGATCAAAATGAAGTTATGTCTTCCACTCTCAAGGAGCTCAAAACGTCAAATAAAGAGCTTAAAGATCAACATGATAAACTTGAGAAGAGGCATGATGAGCTCATCACTAGACATAACTCTTTGAAAGACAAATACACCACATTAAAAATTGACTATGATAGTCTTGTGGTTGCTAATGAACTTGCTCTTGAGACACATGATGCTACTAACAATGTTGTTAAGTGTGATATAGCTACATCATGTGATGATTTGATCATTGAAAGCATTGAGCAAGGTTCTAGTAGCAAAGGCAAGAGTGTGGTTGAGTCAAACAACTATGATGATTATGCCAAGATCAAGTGTGAGAATGAGAAGCTTGCAAATGAGAACAAGAAGCTTAAAGTTTTGATGGCTCTTGAGAAGCAAACAACAAATGAGTCACTCATTGAAGAGAACAAGAAGCTCAAGCAAGAAAAAGAACATCTCAAGACCGGTCTAAGCAAGTTCACAAGAGGCCAATATTTGCAAAGTGAGCTCCTCATGAACACCGTAATGAAGATGGATAGAAGTGGTATTGGGTACTTGGCAAATCAAGAGAAGAAGGCAAAAGCTCAACAACAAAGCAAGTCAAAGCCCAAGCCAAAGAGATGTGTTGAGTGTGGTCAAGAAGGTCACTTTGCTCATGAATGCAAAACTCCATCACCACAACCCTTGCCTAAGCATGCTAGACCCTTTGCCTTCAATGCTCATTACATGCTAAGAAAAGATTCAAATGGAAAGATGAAAGTCATGTTCTTGGGTCCCCCAAACAAGAATAGGCCAAAGAAAATATGGGTTGCCAAGTCACTAGTTGAGAAAGTCAAGGTCCCTCTCAAGTTTGGGTCCCTAAACAAAAAGCTTGATCTCTTGTGTGTAGGTGAACTACAAGACCGGTGGATCTCATTGGGTTATTGATAGTGGTTGCACTCAACATATGACCGGTGATCCTCGTATGTTCACCTCCATTGAAGAAAATGGGTTATGTCAAGAGAAGATCACATTTGGGGATAATTCAAAGAGCAAAGTCAAGGGTATAGGCAAGATTGCAATATCAAATGATCACTCACTCTCAAATGTGCTCTATGTTGCTTCATTGAGTTTCAACTTATTATCCGTCGGGCAACTTTGTGACCTTGGCTTCCAATGCTTGTTCACACCAAATGAAGTGGAAGTTTCAAAGATAGATGACAAGCAAGTGATATTCAAAGGCTTTAGATACAACAATCTTTATCTTGTTGACTTCACCTCCGAAGATGCAAATTTGATGACATGTTTGTTCACCAAGACCTCACTTGGTTGGCTTTGGCATAGGAGGCTAGCACATGTTGGAATGAGCACTCTCAACAAGCTATTGAAGAAAGAACTAGTGAGAGGATTGAAGAATGTGAAGTTTGAAAAGGACAAACCTTGTAGTGCATGTCAAGCGGGCAAACAAGTTGCAAACACTCATCCAACCAAAGCTTTCATATCAACCTCAAGAGTGCTAGAACTTCTACACATGGATTTGTTTGGGCCTACAACTTACAAGAGCTTGGGTGGTAATCTCTATTGTCTTGTGATAGTGGATGACTACTCAAGATATACATGGACTTTCTTCCTTCATGACAAATCCGAAGTGGCAAGTTGCTTCAAGAAGTTTGCAAAGAGAGCTCAAAATGAATTTGAAGTCAAGATAAAGAAAATTAGAAGTGACAATGGCAAAGAGTTTGACAACACCAACATTGAAGCTTATTGTGATGAAATTGGAATCAAGCATGAGGTCTCTTCAACCTACACTCCTCAACAAAATGGTGTAGTTGAGAGAAAGAACCGGACTTTGATCACCCTTGCAAGAACAATGCTAGATGAGTACAACACTCTGGAAAAGTTTTGGGCCGAGGCAATCAACACCGCATGTTATGCTTCAAATCGCCTCTTCCTCCAAAAGTTTCTTGGCAAGACCCCCTATGAGTTGCTTAATGGGAAGAAGCCGGACGTCTCATTCTTCCGGGTGTTTGGTTGCAAATGCTACATCTACAAGAAGCGTCAACACCTAGGGAAGTTTCAAAGACGTTGTGATATTGGTTTTCTTGTTGGTTACTCATCAAAGTCCAAAGCATATAGAGTATTTAACCATACCACCGGTTTGGTTGAAGAAACATATGATGTGGAATTTGATGAATCTAACGGCTCCCAAGGAGCAATTGAGAATTGTGATGATGTAGGTGATGAACCCTTGAGGGAGGCCATGAAGAACATGCCCGTGGGAGACATCAAACCAAAAGATGATGAAGACGATGTGCAAATCATTGATCCACCATCTTCATCACGTGTGCCTCAAGATGATGACAAGAATGAGAGAGTTGAAAATGAAGACACCTATATCTCTCATGAACAAGCCGAGGCACAAGCTCAAGATGTTGATTCTCCCCCTCCACCTCCTCAAGTGGTTGATAGAAGAAATTCACCTCTACTTCAAGCTCATCCACAAGAACTCATCATAGGGAGTCCTACTAAGGGAGTGATGACTCGATCTCAAAAGCTTGGTTCTTTTGTTGAACATCACTCTTTTGTCTCTTGTGTTGAACCTAAGAATGTAGAAGAAGCTCTTCAAGATTCGGATTGGGTGAATGCCATGCATGAAGAATTGAACAACTTCACCCGCAATCAAGTATGGACACTTGAAGAGCATCCTAAAGGTGCAAGAGTCATTGGAACCAAGTGGGTGTTCCGAAACAAGCAAGATGAACAAGGCATAGTAGTGAGGAACAAGGCAAGACTAGTTGTAAAGGGGTTCTCTCAAGTTGAAGGCCTTGATTTTGGAGAGACTTTTGCACCCGTTGCAAGACTTGAAGCCATTCGTATCCTCCTTGCATATGCATCACATCATGATATGAAACTATATCAAATGGATGTGAAAAGTGCATTCTTAAATGGCTTTATTAATGAACTAGTCTATGTCAATCAACCTCCTGGGTTTGAAGACCCTAGATATCCTAATCATGTTTATAGGTTGTCCAAGGCGCTATATGGGCTCAAGCAAGCCCCTAGAGCGTGGTATGAGCGCCTCCGAGACTTCCTCATTGAGAAGGGCTTCACCATTGGGAAGGTCGACACCACACTATTCACCAAGAAGCTTAATGGAGAGATCTTCATTTGTCAAGTGTATGTTGATGATATCATCTTCGGGTCAACAAATGAAGATTATTGCAAGGAATTTGGTGAATTGATGTCGAAGGAGTTCGAGATGTCAATGATTGGTGAGCTCACATTCTTCCTTGGTTTTCAAGTCAAGCAAATGAGAGAAGGGATTTTCATCTCTCAAGAAAAGTATACCAAGGATCTTCTCAAAAGATTCAAGATGGAAGAATGCAAACCAATCAAGACCCCAATGCCGTCAAATGGACATCTCGACCTAGATGAGGGAGGTAAACCGGTTGATCAAACTCTCTACCGTTCTATGATTGGTAGCTTGTTGTACCTTACCGCATCTAGGCCCGATATCATGTTTAGTGTGTGCATGTGTGCTCCCTTTCAAGCGTGCCCTAAAGAACCTCACTTAAGTGTCGTAAAAAGAATCCTAAGATATCTTAAGCACACCCCAAGCATTGGTCTTTGGTATCCCAAAGGAGCTAGATTCCAACTAGTTGGCTATTCCGATTCGGATTATGCCGGTTGCAAAATTGATAGAAAAAGCACATCCGGAGGGTGCCATTTGCTTGGGAGATCCTTAGTATCTTGGTCATCTAAAAAGCAAAATAGTGTGGCTTTGTCCACCGCCGAGGCGGAATACATTGCCGCGGGGGCTTGTTGTGCACAAATCCTATATATGAAACAAACCCTCCTAGACTATGGAGTTGTTCTTGAAAAGGTGCCACTTTTATGTGATAATGAAAGTGCCGTTAAAATTGCTAACAATCCGGTACAACACTCTCGCACCAAGCACATTGATATCCGTCATCACTTTCTAAGAGATCACGTTGCTAAAAATGACATATCACTAGAAGGTGTACGAAGTGAAAATCAATTAGCGGATATCTTCACTAAACCTTTGGATGAGGCCACTTTTTGTAGGCTAAGAAGTGAACTAAATGTGCTTGATTCAAGTAACTTTAAAAGATAAGCGTGTGTTGTCCCTTGCATTGCATTGTATTATATGTCACGTTTATTTTATCGCAATGCATTTAGGGCTTGGCTAACACGGTTACAATAACCCTCCTTTGGAGGAGTGAAGAAGCCTAACCGTGGATCAAACTTGATAAGCAACCTAGCTTTACTTTCTTGTATTGCATTGCATATGCATGGTTGTTCGTTTGTCGTTTCTTTTTGGTTTAGCTTTGAGCAACCTCTGTGTTCGTCCATGGATAGAGAGAGCTTCTTGACGCTCCTAAAGGTCCAAAAACTCTATTGCATGGCCATACGTTGCTCCTCGGGTGTTTATTGCCTATTTTCCTAAAAATAATACTAGCCTAAGGCAAAATATTTTGAAAATTTTGAGGGTTTGAGTGAGGTCACTCATATTAGGTTCCAATTGGTGTTTATTTGTGTCTCTTTGAATTGGAACTTGATTGGGAGAAGTCGCGTCGAAGTTTGGAATGAAGAAGGGCGAAGAACAGCGACCGGACGCTGGACCGGACGCTGCACCGGACGCAGTGATGCCTCACCACCGTGTCCAGTCCCGGCGTCCACCAGCGCGTCCGGTCATCCAGAAGACCAACTCCAGACCTAGTGACCGGACGCTGCACCGGACGCGCCTGTGTTGACCACCGCGTCCGGTCTCGGCTGCCACCACCGCGTCCGGTCATCCGCGATGAATTCCCGAGCTCCCAGCGACCGGACTCTGACCGCGTCCGGTCAGTCCGCACCGGACGCGTCCGGTCACTCCAGGAGCTTACTGGAGTGTGACCGGACGCTGCACCACCGCGTCCGGTCATAACGACCACCGCGTCCGGTCATCGCGCGTCGAGCGGATCTGAGCCCCTCATAAAACCGTTCGTCCTCGATCTGTTTTTTTTTCACCCGACCAAATCCGCCGCCGCCGCTTGCCCTTCTCGCCGTCTCGCCGCGCCCTCGCCGTGTTCGCTGTCCTCCGCCGCGACCTTGCCGAGCCTAGCCGCGCGCCTCCTCGCCAGCTGCCCGCGCGCGCCTGCTCTTCCTCGCGCCCAAGCCGCCTGCCCGCTGCCTCACCGCAGCCGCGCGCCACCGCCGCCTTCGCCGCGCTGCCGCCTCTGCCGCTTCTTCCTCGCCGCCGGCAAGACAGTGTGCCTCACCAGCCGCAGCTGCAGCTCCTCCCTCGGTGCCTAGCCACCCGTGCACCTCGATTTCCAAATCTTCGGCCGAGCCTTCACCTAGGGTTTACCCCAAACCCTAGCCTAGGGTTTGCTCGAAACCCTCGCTCGAGGTGACGATCTTGTTCGTTTTTCGTTCAATCTCGTTCAATGTCATCGCTAGGGCTAACCTTGACCGTTATCATCCATTGATTATCTCGACTCGGTCCTTTCAGAGCTCGATCGTCGATTTCGGGGATTCTCGCGACCTAGGTCACCGCTTCTTGTCACCGTCGTCTCGCCGATCCGAGGTAGCTTCGCGTCACGATTCACTTCGTATCTAATATGCTTGCTATCTCTAGGGTTTCGCACCTTTTAGTTATGTATGTGCTTATAGTATATCTTTCTATTCCATCGGTGCAGCGAGTCAGTCGGTGTGTCAGGGTCAAATCTGTTCGCTGAATCCGAGGCCAAGCCTGCGGATACGGATTGAGGTCAAGACTCTCGAGTGTCAGTTCACCATCTTTCAGAGGCTCTCAGTCAGTTGGTCAGCATGGTGCGTTGCAAGAACGCCGGTGGTGCTCCTGGTGACGGGGATGACAGTCCTCCTCGTCGTGCTGAGATTGCGCGTGGTAAGCGCATCAAGATGATGGACAGAAAGAAGAAGAAGACGCTTACAGAGGCAGAGGTTGCTCAGGCCGTGGCAGATGCTGCAGAGCAGGCAGAGAGAGGTGGCAGACGCAGTGGCATACACATAGGCGAGCGTCGCTTTCACCTTGAAGGTCGACAGCTCGACACTGAGGCCACTGAGGGTATCGAGGATACTGGAGCTACAGAGTAGATGTCAGTTGATCCACCCATCGAGCCGACAGAGGCTACAGAGGCTCCACAGGCTACCGAGGCTCCACAGGCTACAGAGGATACAGAGGAGCAGCCAGCTCAGTCTCCACCACGTCGCCGCTCCACACGTGCTCGTACTCAGGTGACACCTAGGCCAGAGGGCCAGCGTCGTGGAGCACGTCCTCCTCCCAGAGCTAGAGGTTCACCCCCGGTCGAGCACTTTGACCTGAGGGGTGCTATAGCATGTCAGGTGCAGGGGTTGAGGTTTGTGGAGGTCAGCCGTTGGTTCCCACCTGTCAAAGATCACAGAGCTTCAGAGGGTTTCTATACCCCACTTCAGGAGGATTTCTACAGGGCCTTAGTTGACAGTGGTATTGCTTTCAGACCACAGAGGGTGTGTCGGCTAGAGGCACTGGTTGCTGTTGTGGGAGAGCAGCTTCGTCCGCACCTGTCCTATATGCCTGGTTTGTCAGATCTTCTTGGATGGACAGGTGCATACTGCGGCACATGGGTCAGAGAGTTCTATGCTTCACTTTGGATTGATCCTGCCCATGAGTTTATTCACTTTGCATTCAGAGGCCGCGATCACAGGCTTTACAGCTCTAGAGCTCGAGAGATCCTCAGACTACCAGCTTCTGACACGAGGATCCATCAGCTGTGTTATGGTCAGACTCCTCCACCCAGACGCCCTCACGGCGGAGCAGTGCCACCTACAGACCTAGTTCGACCCTGCTTTCGTGAGCCTTTTGGCGAAGGGTCTCGTCGTACGCCTGCCAGCCTAACACCGCTTGCCAGGGTCTTGGATGCTATTCTCAGACGCACTCTACTTCCCAGACTTGGCTACAGAGAGGGACTGACACGTATGCAACTTTGGGTTGTTCACCACCTCCTCTCACAGACATAGTTTGACATCTGGGATCTTATACTTAGTGAGATGGAGGACACCATTGCTGAGGGCTTCAAGGGTAATCGTCAGCTGCCCTATGCACACTGGATCTGCTTTATCATTAGATCTTCTATTCAGATGCCACCAGAGATCAGGGCGGAGATATCAGACACTACCACTGCTTTCCCTGATTATGATATCCGTCAGCTTTGGGCCTCGGTTACTAGAGATCAGGCCCCAGTGCTAGGACAGCGCGAGCGCTCAGACGTTCCTGAGACAGCAGCTGAGCAGGATGCCAGAGTTGACGAGCTTGCTGAGGCAGAGCTTGCGGACCTTGAGGCTCAGACTGCTGATATACCTGAGGATGTGACTTCTGACACCACAGATGAGGACTACCAGCCCATCCCCAGGTACCGGTCTCCTCGGTCTCACGACCACGAGGCCGGTGGCTCTGGCTCAGCCTCCCGCTCAGACCCAGCCATGGTGGCTATTCTTGAGAGGTTGACCCAGGCTCAGGAGCAACAGCAGCAGCAGATTCAGCGACAGGCACAGGACACAGCTGCAGCACTTGCACAGATTCAGGCTCGTCAGGACGAGTTTCAGCGACAGCAGCTTGAGATCCAGAGGCAACAAGTTGAGATGCAGCGACAGAGTCAGCAGCAGTACATGGATCTCCTGCGCCACCTTGTCACAGTCGGGGTTCCTCCGCCTGCTTTTGTCATGACTCAGGCTTTGCATTCCAGTGGTCCGTCGAGTCAGGGACAGCCGAGCTTCCAGTTTACATCTCCACAACAGCAGGTTCTCCAGTCTTTTCAGTCCCCGAGTTTCACTCCTATTCATACGGGGTTCACACCGTCAGACCAGCCTCGCCCGCACCTCCTGACAGGCACACCTATTGGTGATTTCAGTGCCACCTACAGCGAGTTGACTGGTCAGCCGACACCCTCGCACACCACTACGTTTCATACTTCGTCAGGGTTGTCAGCTCCCGAGGCAGCTATTCCTCCAGTGACAGGGACCGGGACTACAGAGACCATCCCTTCTTCAGTTGCCTTGATAGATCCCCCAGCTATTGGCTCACTACAGGCTTAGGTCACTCAGACAGATCCACTTGTTGCTACTCAGTCAGTGCCTGTTCCTGCTCAGACCCAGACCGCTTCACAGCCACGTGCTTCTTCAGAGGGTCAGCCAGATGGCTCAGACTCCGAGGGTGATTCGCTACACTTCGTGATTACTCTGCGCACCTCGGCACCCGACACGACTCCGTCTGTCCCCCCGTCAGATCATTAGATTAGTTTTTGGCGCTTGATGCCAAAGGGGGAGAGAGAGTAGTTTCAGGGGGAGTTTTGATAGTGGGTTTTCGTTCTTTGTGTGCTACATTCATGCATCATGTTTACTTTTCAGTATTGCATTCGTGTGACATTGTCGTTGAGTCGTAAACTTTGAGTCTTAATGTGTTATCTCGTCACAGTTTTAATATATGTCACCGTTTTAGTTATAGCTCTAAGGTTGTGCTTCCGTGCCTTACTCCGATTTCTTATGAGCTATATCTTTTTATGTACTAACGTTTTTTGTCTTATCTTATGAGTACACTCTTTTGGCTTGGGGCACATAAGCAATTCCTAACCCTTTGTGCTTATTGCTTTTTGCTTATGTGAACCAAGCATGCTCGAAAACCTCAACTCTTATCTTTTGAACCTTAGTGTTGTCATCAATCACCAAAAAGGGAGAGATTGAAAGCATCTAGGCCCCAAGGTTTGGTTTCGGCAATTGATGACAACGCTTTATTACCATGACTAACGTGTGTTTTGCAGAAACGTTGGTAAGTTAGGTCATGGAGGTTATAACTGCTTTGGGCACCATGGTATTCGTGTCCCTTGATGGAAATCGTTTCGGTTTTCAAAAGAGTGACGTCAAGATTAAGGACGGTTAGTTCCGGATGTCAAGGTGTTGAGACACATTCGGAATAGTCGTTAGGATCTTCGTTTTTCTCTTTTGGCCGTACTATAAAGGGGGCATGAACGGGTAGCTTGACCTAGGCGAGTCCTATGTTTAGGTGTGGTGCACACTTGTTAAACTTGGCGCTAGGCAACCCTAGAATAGCTCAAAGTTCAGTTGGAAGCAACTTGGTTGAAGTTGCGACACGTTTCGGAAAGTTTCGGGCTGTTTCCCACTGACCGGACACGGTCTTCGGCATGACCGGACGCGTCCGGTCAGTACGTAACCGCGGCTAGGGTTTCGGCCCTGACGACCGGACGCGGTCCTCGCGAGGACCGGACGCGGTGGTCAGTGGCCGACACGTGTCACTTGGGGGAAACACCCATCGGACGCGACCTGGGTGTGATCGGCGCGTCCGGTCACACTCCAGTAAGGTCCAGAGACAACCGGACGCGTCCGGTCATCACCGATCGGACGCGGCCTCGCGTTCGGTGCGAGTACAGTAAGCTCCTTTGCACGATCGGACGCGTCCGGTCACCCCTGACCGGCGCGTCCGGTCGTTCAGTTGAAAATCGCGTTTTGACCGTTACGGGCGACCGGCGCGTCCGGTCAGCCCGTGTCAGAACATAACGGTTCGTTCTCTTTGAGGGGTGTATAAATACATCCCCTCCACCTCTTTTAGAGGTCTCTTGCTCATTCAAACATCTGAGAAAACCCTTTAGAGTGCAAGGGAGTGCAAGAGCTCTAGTGAGGATAGAGATTTGAGAATCAAAGTTTGAGAGTTCCTCACTAGTGATTAGAGAGTAGCAAGTGTGCATCCATCTCCTCATTTGGGCTCGTTGTGGTCAAGTGAGAGTTCTAGCTTGTTACTCTTGGTGATTGCCATCACCTAGACGGCTTGGTGGTGATTGGGAGTTTGGTGATCATCCGGCGGAGTTTGTGGATGACCCAACTCATGTTGTGAGCGGTTTTGGGTGATTCACCGCGACGGAGTGTCGAAGAATCAACCCGTAGAGAGCACTTGATCCTTGCGCGGATCAAGGGGGAGCTACACCCTTGCGCGGGTGCTCCAACGAGGACTAGTGGGGAGTGGCGACTCTCCGATACCTCGGAAAAACATCGCCGTGTTCCTTGCCCTTTACATTCAAGCATTTACATTCTCGTATTTACTTTCATTGCTTGATTTACTTTCCTAGAATTGCCATGCTAGACTAGGATTGGAAACTAGGGTGCAAAACTTTTATCGGTAGACTCTCTAGGAACACAAGTAGGCACTAGGGGTGAATTCCGGCTTGTAGGATTTAATTCTTGCAATTAATTTTTAGAAAAGCCCAATTCACCCCCCGTCTTGGGCATCTTTATCCTTTCACTCTGGATGGCTGAAATTCAATAAAGAGTATAAGAGAGAGGGGGGCTGGCTAGACATGATGGTCAGCACAGCGGCCACCATTGCCAGCAGCGAGGACCTCGCCGGCGCTCATCGATACAACGATTCCAAGCGCCGTAGGCCAAAAAGAAGATACTGGGAGAGAGAGCGGACACCCGCAAGCTCACCTAGGGCTTTAAACCAGTCGGAGACAAGCAGTGGCGGACCTAGGATTATATCCTAGGGCATGCGGGAACGAGCGTGTGCTCGTTTGGTCACTAGCACAAGGCCAAAGGCCGTGCGTTCGACCAGCCAGGGTTCGAACCCGGCGCCCCACCGTATTTCCGTGCGCAGGCATGGGAATGAGCAAAAAGCTCCCCGGTTCAAAAAAAAATCCTAGGGTATGCAGCACAAAAAAAATTTCATATACAATTCGGTAAAAACCATTTTCAAAACTCACAATAATGATAGAATTGTCGTAGTTCATAAAAATTCACATAATATATTATCTTCTATAATACTGATGTTGGGCGAACCACAATCCAATCTCTAATTAGCGACGAATGTTCTGAATAATCTCTCTGATACACAAATAATTATTTATAAGTAATTATGTATGCAAGTTTTTTTTAGAAAAGATAGATGATTCAAGTTCAAGTCTTCACAGCGTGAACAAGTTTTTTTTAGAAAAAAATAGATGATTCACAGCAATAATTACAAGTCTGATTAGCCTACGTGAGATCGATTGGCACTTCAAGTCTTCGTGGCGTGCCGGCGTGGGGCAGCAAGCAAACGCACACTACGGAGACTGCCGTTGTGCTGTCCGTGTGTGCACCGTGCAGCGGGGCAGGGCCGCAGGCGGCAGAACCGGGAGTCCGGGACACAAACAGGACGACGGCGAACTGCTGCTGTGGCGCTGCGGTGCTGCCCGCAGGAAGAAGATCGATCGGGATCGCTTGTGGGCCGTGGGACCTCCGCATCTTGATGATGGATCGAGTCTTGACTCTTGAGCAAAGTGGACGGGCTGCGACGGGCCGATGATGGAGCATCCGAGAAACAGGAGCGGCAGTCGATAGTAATTTTTTTACATATAGTACTAGACACCTAGGCCAGGGTACCCCTAGGTCCGCCCCTGGAGACAAGACGCAATTGACGGACAGCTCGGTGAGGCGAACGGCAAGTTCCTGCACAGGTTCGGCGTCGGGCGGCAACGGAGCTGCGGACGAGTGGATCGCCGAGCGGCTGCAGCAGCGAGGATTCGCGGCGGCGGTGCGAAAGCTTCTGGGCACTGTGGCTATTGCGAATGGGTTGGGAAAGGGCAAGGGAGTACGGCACATTGCTTTTATAGCCGGAGATGTTCCAGAGATGGAAAAGGAGGGAGATCGAGAAGGATTCGGCAACCTCAAGGAAGGAAATCTGCGGCTTCCTTTCCATCACGAGGAAGAAGACGGCTCAATCACTGACATGCGGGGCCATCTCATCAGCGTCACAGGGGGCGGAGCCCGGCTGTCAGCTAGCCTGGAGAGTGAGAAAGGGGCCAAAGGGGAACGGCGCTGCTGCTTGGCTGCTGGGCCGGCGGCGAGGAGGTGGCCATGGCTGCACACTAGAGGGCCACGCAGCACAGCGCTGTAGCAAGCCAACAGGCCAAAAGAACAGAGAGGCACATTCATTATCCCTTGGCTATTTCCGAAAACTGGATCTTCCAAAGCTTCAAAAGAATTTTGAATAGAGAGAGATGAAAGACAAACACTACATAGTACAAAATAAATATGCAGCAGCATGTATGCATCATCATGTGTCTAGACTTATGATGGATTTTAATTCAATGAAAAATATTGTTTCCTACATTTGAATGTCCATACAATTGCTCAATTAAATCAATTTAAACTATTTTGAAAGGATGCAAATTTCAGGAGTGGTTTGCATTTTCCAATTTATTCATTTCTTTAGTATAATAATAGATGGATATATATGTAACATTAGTATAAGATATATCTTTTATAACTTTGTATATTTGTGAACACACCATATGAATATCATTTACTACTGAATATTTGGCAATCTCACCCTGCCAAATGGAGGCGTACCCTTTTTTTAACCCAAATTAATGTCAGCCTTTATTTACCACAAACCATTTCCTCATCTGATCGCAAATCGAATCGTGCTGAGTTTCTATAATCCCACATAGAAACATAATCCACCAAGATATAAGATATCAGAGTCGATCTGATCGAATCTGTCGTATTTTGTCCGTCTTCATTCATTTTATTTATTTCACGGACTCGAACTCTTGCATCTCCTTCCATTGTTTGTTGTGACTTCCTCAGAAAGAGAGAGAGAGCTAGAGGGAGAGAGAGAGAGACAGGGGGAGAGAGAATGCAGAAGTCTCTCTGGAGACACACCTTCTCGTCCCCTGCCTGTGTCCACGCCATCGAAAGTTCCGACGATGGCTCTCGCCGCTCCACCATGCCATCATCAAACAATGAAGAGCCACGGAAGAAGATGAACAAGAAGGTAATGAAGTTACTTACCCTGCCCTTGAAGCACAGACAGCGCATCCCCCAAGTGTTGAGATCGCTCTCTTGGGGTGCCACTGCCAAGAAGGACGATCCCAGCCAAAACAAAAAGGATGGGGTCGTCTGTGACCGTGAGCGTGAGGAGAGCGATGCGGATACGTTCGTGTCCGCCAACAGCTCCGAGCTGCGCTCCTTCTCCACGGGCGTCGACGTCGACGACTCGGAGCCCCCGTCGTTTCGGCTCAGCCCGCCGCCGCCCATCTTCCCAACCGGCAGTATCGAACGCACTCCCCCAGCCTCTCCCATGAAGATCGTCCGAAAGCTTCCATTCGGGTACGTTATTGGTCGTCAGCTGGATACCCCCGCGCCATCACCGCCCCCGTCTGTGACAACGCTGTCAAGAAAATTCAAGACTGCGATGCCATTGCTGGCCTGGCTGCACCTGCGGTCGAGGTCACGGATGGTCAAGAAGAAGGTTGGCCGTGCTTTCAAACAAGTATGTCAGCGAGGCAGGCGGCGTGAAGGTGTAGAAGAAACCGATGGCTGCGGCAATGACGATGAAGATGTGTTCTGGAAGAAGGACGTGAAGGGACTTCGCTGTAGGCCGGTGCAGGACGACGGCGCTCCATACTGAATGGACGGGGACGTGTGGGTCGAGCGCTTCTATCAACGGTTTTTTCACCGTTCACATATAACCCACATGATTTCTAGGGGTGTGCATGAACAATAGAAATTAGGATACAAGGATGTATGAGAAAAACATGCTACATCCTTCTCTAGTATCTATGTTAATTCTTGGTGTTCCAAAACAATTTTATAGAATTTTTCATTCAGTTGTATGTTGTTTCGCAGTTGGCACTACTATTCTCCAACTCGATTTGTCAAATAAACGTATAAAATGCGATCTTCTATGCCAGTAGGCTGTTTCTTTCACATCCAAAAAAACATTCTGGAGAGCATCAAAATTGATTCCAAAAGACGGTTTTGAAACATCTCCAAGCAAGCATTTGTAGAAATAATGTATTTCTAGGTACTGCCATGCAACTAATCCTGGAAATAAATTACTAAGAGAGCAAAGGCGGATGTCTTCGTGAATCTGGTAACTGTGTTCAATCCGATTAAACGGAGGTTGTCGAAATTATAGGTAACGGAGGCTTCACTGCTAACTCAGCAGTGTACTATGAGTGCGATCTGGTGCGGGTTCCAGAATATCTCCATTGAGCACTGCAGCAGGGAAACTAACCAAGCGGCTCATGAGCTGGTGAGGCAGGCTATGCACTCAAAGACTTATTGTATCTGGGATGATGATCCCTGTATTTTTATTGTGGAGTTTTTATTGAATGATGATGAATAAAGTTCGCCGCTCAGTTTGTCCAAAAAACTGGTTTTCACATCTTTAAACTTGTATTTGAACTAATCACTTCTCCTATATTTCAGGCGCCGGAATTTTAAGATGATTTCAAGCAGTACTCTTGTACCACCATCACTAGTACAAGTAAATTATTAATTTTATGATTTATTATTTGTCTTTATGTTATAACATATTAATTTTTTGTCCCTGTCTCACTATAAAAACAATTGTAAATTGTTAATTGTCCTTGTGCCAACACAAATCAGATTCTTCTAAAGTCTGTGGTTTTGTCTAAGATGTGTGTTTTATTCTCGGAACCAAAAATTATAGATTGTGTCTACAGAAATTGCAATGAACTAAAGCAGCAATTTTAATATAAAATATATGCAATAACCATCGTCTACAATGAAACTAAAATTCAGGCAAGTCCCTGAACTAATAAATTAACATACACGTATGATAAGCACGTGTCAGTAAAAAAATTTATACGTAGTAAGAAAGGAAAAAAATTAACATGTAAACTCTTGTATATAATGTACAAAAATAAAACAAACCATATAACAATACTCTCCATTCCAAATTATAAGACGTTTTAATTTTTTAAATACATAGTTTTTATTATTCACTTAGATATACACTATATATCGATACACAATAGAAAAAATATATTAAAAAACTAAAAGGTCTTATAATTTAGACAGGGAAAATATATAGAGCTGTTTGGTAGAGATTCACCAGCTCCAGATTCATCATTTTCAGCTCTATTCCATAAATTTTTTTTTCCAAATACTCTAGATCCACCAAATTCGAATCCACCAAAATGATGAATCTAGCGACCAGATTTACCATTTCGATGGAGCTTCTCAGGGTGCTCCACCAACTCAAGTTTGGTGGAGTTAGAAAAAAATTACATCACTACCACTCCTTACACGAGATACCGGTTCATTTCTATTTTTCTTCTTCCTCAGTACGCATTTTCTCTCCTCCATACGTGTTTTCCTCTGTACGAGTTTGGGATAATAGTATCCATTTCCATGGAGAAGGAGCAGCTTGAGGTGGAGCACGATGCGTGCGATATTCACGAGCAGCGCATGTTTCGTCTTTTTTTTTTCATTGCAATGAAAGCAGAAACAAATGTGACCATATCATGACTGACAACAGTGCGGGCCTGCAGTGAACAGTCCACCGGTTCTATCGTTCCTTTGAGAAAACTTGAGACGTCAATTGATATCGGTGCAATGACTGAACCCACTAGCGGCTACTTGATCCATCACAAAAAATACAAATATAATCCTGCATTAGAACATCAGGCTTGTCAAAAACCCACTCCCTTCCACTGCTACCGTAAGGATTTCTAGGGGCGACTCAAAGTGGTTTGTGGGATTATAGAAACTTAGCATGATACCATTGCTACAAATGGCATGTTTGTAGGGGCGGTTGGCCAGTCACCCCTACAAATTGTTTTATAGGGGCGGATGGTAACACCAGCCGCCCTTACAAATAAGATTTGTAGGGGTGGCTTGTAACACCAGCCGCCCCTATAATTTTTATTTGTAGGGGCGGGTTACTTTAGAACCGCCCCTACAATCCGTTTTACCAAGAAAACAAAATTTAAATATTCAAATCTGATTTGAACGTATATACATATATAATATATAATTTACAAGGACATTACAAACCTATAATAATTCACAAGAACCATAATAATTTAGATTAGTTCATTAGAAACCATAATAATTTAGATCAGTTCACCATTACAACCAACAGTAATTTAAATTCTTAAAACTTCTTGACGTCGTACCACGTAATCTAAGAAGTGCAGGTCATTCATATCATATGTCCAAATGTCACCGATGTAGTACAATATATTTACTAGTGCACTCTCCCTTGCTTCACAAGATCGGTCACAAGGTCTACTAACGAGGATCAGCAATGGTTGAGAAGACCCCACAAGCACTTTTCCTGGATTCCCTATGAAGTGAATACCCATTCGTAACGACCTATTTGATACATGGTTTGGTTTATAATGGCTTCAAAGCTACAACTCATATATGTCACAAGGTCTACTAACCACGATCAACAATGGTTGAGAAGACCCCCTAGTCACAAGCACTTTTTCCTAGATTCCCTATGAAGTGAATACTGGCGCAGCATATTCCCATTCATAAGGACCCATTTGATACATGGCCTGGTTGATAATGGCTTCAAAACTACAACTTGCATATGTTACGTCATATTGCTCAACTTGCAAGTGTTGAGAAAAATATGGTTTATCAGAACCATGCATATACATAGACATAACAATTAATCTAGATATAAGTTACGAGACTGACCACATCATTTATATTGTTCTCGGCAAGCTGTGCACAATAGCCCCCAATATTGTGGTGGTGGCCCAAATTCAAAGCTTGTATCCTCATGGAGGAGTATGTAGGAATATTGTACCCAATATTTTGAAGCGCCCTTAAACATTCTAGCACAACATATTTTTGCGCACTAATGTAGTGAGGTTGAGCGCTCCCCGTCTCCAAGATTGGTACAACCTGACCTTGTTGGTTACCCGACCTAGCGACAATAGAAAAGCCAATTCGACATTGCGTGTGTCCACCCTCTATAGGGAATATATTAGCATTGTTAAGGAAAATAGTTATAGTAGAAGAGAACAGGAGAGGAGAGGAGTAGGAGAAGTAGGACTAGTAGTAGTAGAAGAGGAAAGGAGAAGAGTAGAAGTAGGTCATAAATTAATCTGATAAATAGAAATAGAAGAAGTAGGTCAGGCCTCATAAACATGTCAATCATCATTTGATCAAGAACTTAGAGTATCAAGACATCATAAACACAGGGGACCATTGAAAGGTCCTAGTGGCTAGAGGGGGGTGAATAGCCTGTAAAAATTTCTACAACAACACTAACTAAAACGATTAGACAAATATGAGGCGAAGTGAATATTGCGCTAGTCTACTAAAAATGTAAGCCACCTAGAACAATTCTAGTTGCTATTGTCTCTAAGCATACAAAGACTATGTCACTACACTAAGTTAATGTGCTCTCAAAGACTAACTAAAGAGCAACACTAAGTTAATGTGCTCTCAAAGACTAACTAAAGAGCAACACTAACCAAACTAACAACCTCTCACGATTAGCTACACTAAAGAGCTTGACAACTAGTTTACGGTAATGTAAAGAGAGAGAGCAAGATGGTTATACTGCCTAGTCGAGGAATGAAAAAATCAATCACAAGAATAAATACCAATGAAGATCAATCACCTCAGAATCAAATGATCACACAATGATTTTTTACCGAGGTTCACTTACTTGCCAGCAAGCTAGTCCTCATTGTGGCGATTCACTCACTTGGAGGTTCACGCGTTAATTGGCATCACACATCAAACCCTAAATAGGGTGCCGCACAACCAACACAAAATGAGGATCACACAAGCCACGAGCAATCCACTAGAGTACCTTTTGGCTCTTCGCCGGGGAAATGTCAAGAACCCCTCACAATAACCATGATCGGAGCCAGAGACAATCACCAACCTTCGCTCGACGATCCTCGCTACTCCAAGCCATCTAGGTGGCGGCAACTACCAAGAGTAAAAAGCGAAATCTGCAGCGAAACACGAATACCAAGTGCCTCTAGATGTAATCACTCAAGCAATGCACTTGGATTCTCTTCCAGTCTCACAAAGATGATGAATTAATGATGGAGATGAGTGGGAGGGCTTTGGCTAAGCTCACAAGGTTGCTATGTCAATGCAAATGGCCGAGAGTGTGAGCTTGAGCCGGCCAAACACCTTTTATAGAGGGGCAAACAAAATAGAGCCATTACCCCCTCACTGCTGCTTTTCTCGGGATGACCAGATGTGCCGATCAAATGTGATTGGACGCACGCCTCAATGTCCGGTCATCCAGTGCCATCCATGTGTTGCTTTCTTTGAATGTCAGCTGCGTGATCTCAACGTTCGAGTTCAAACCCTCGCGCATTAAAGAACGATCGGACGCACCAACATGATGATCGGACGTGCCGAACCACGTCAGGTTGCGCGCGCGCCAAAGCCGCACCATGACCGGATGCACTGCAGTCCCACCTGATGCTGAGTCTACGCGGAGTCAGGTCAAGTCCAGTAAGCTCCTTGAGCACCCAAAAGCTGACTGGACGCATCAGGTCTACCCGAACGAATGCAGCCGAGCGTCAGGTCCTTGCTGCCTCTGCCACCCGTGCAACGTCACCATACGTCAGCGTCGAACAGATGCGGCCACTGCGCATCAGGTCACCACCTCGCATGAGCGTCCGGTCACTCGACTGATGCCACACCTTTCACTGCACCGATGACTGGACACGTAGGTCCAGAGTCAGGTCCTGCGTCCGGTCACTGTTTCACAGTGAAAACCACCTCCTTCACTTCACCAACTTCACCACCCTTGTTGAAATGTGCCAACCATCAAGTGTATCACCTTGTGCACATGTGTTAGCATATTTTCACAAACATTTTCAAGGGTGTTATCACTCCACTAGATCCTAATGCATATGCAATGTGTTAGAGCATCTAGTGGCACTTTGATAACCACATTTCAGAATGAGTTTCACCCCTCTTAATAGTATGGCTATCAATCCTAAATCACTCACACCCTCTATGGTGTTTTGAGTGCAAACCAAAAAGCTCCTATCAAGTTTTACATTTGCCTTGAATTTTTTGTTTTCTCTTTCTTCTTTTCTAAGCCGAGCACTTAATCACCATGGTTACCACACCATCATCATGATCTTCAACATTGCTCCACCACTTGGAATAGTGCTACCTATCTCATGATCACTTTGATAAACTAGGTTAGCGCTAAGGGTTTCATCAATTCACCAAAACCAAACTAGAGCTTTCAATCTCCCCCTTTTTGGTAATTGATGACAACTCTTTCACAAAGATAGGAATTGAAATCATTTTGAATCCATGTTGCTTGCCCAAGCATATTTACCTTGTGTAAAAGGATATGGACAAGTTTCATGAACCCGAGTTGGTAGCATTGCTTCCCCTACATATGTGCTAAGAGTTTGGATTAAAGCTTGCACATATGCTTAGATAGGAAATATGGGATGCAATGTCTACCAAATGATGCTAAGGTATAAGAGATGGACCTTTGAAGCATGAAACCAATCAGAGTGCAACAAATATACCATCCTTAGCACCATTGCTAGTTAGATATCACTTCCATTAACAAGAACTAGATACCTTGTGAGATCAACATTATAAGCAAGGTTCTAGTACCACTAGTGAAAACAAATGCAAGTCATATCTAACTATCATCTATGCATGCTAGTTTTTCATTTCATCATCCAAACCTACAACTAGCATACACCACACAAGCATGGAATTTTAATTTAAAACTTGTGCCATGCAAGCAAGCATATGAAATGCACATTCAAATGCATCAATCAAGTTTATGAGCTTGCTCCTCCTACTTGTGTGCTCAAAATTTTAATTGATCCCCTTACTTTGTCATATTTCTCCTTATGTCAAAGTTCTCTCCCCCTTAGTGGTTACTTCTCCCCCTACCACTCATATCTTTGTTTCTCTCCCCCTTTGTCATCAATGACCACAAATGTTTTATTTTAGATAGGTTAAGATTATCAATGTCAATCAATGGGGTGGGGATTATTTTCTCAAATTTGGTTCAATTTAGAACACTTGCCAAAGATATTTAACTCGGTTGGATCCAAGGACAAGCTTCTTCACACTTTCAAATAAGGGTTATCTTGTACCATGTTGAGTTAAACACTTATCGCTTATTTTCTAGATCAAACACTTGGTTTACAAGCCTACAAACATGTCATATGCTGCCACTAGATCAAGTCATACATAGAAGCAATAGTGGTACCACACAAGCATCAAATTCATTTACTTTTCATGAATGAGCCTATAAGACATGAGGAATGACTAGATGCACTAGACATGTCTTTAGCAAAGGAAGTATGTCATGCAAATCAACTTTTATCTTGGTAGCTCGAAGGAGAGGCATGTTATATAGGTGTGGGGTGCATCAACATATATTTGAGAAATCTAATATGTTCAACTCATTCCTTAGTTTGCAAAACCTTTTCTCATCCAATGGCTTGGTGAATATATCGGCAAGTTGATCTTCGGTGCCCACACTCTCAATGCAAATATCCCCTTTTTGTTGATCATCTCTTATAAAATGGTGGCGGACATCAATGTGCTTTGTTCTTGTATGTTGAACTGGATTGTTGGTTAGCTTGATTGCACTCTCATTGTCACATAGTAATGGCATATTCTTGAACTTGATTTCAAAGTCATTCAAGGTGGCCTTCATCCAAAGAATTTGTGCACAACAACTACAGGCGGCTATGTATTCGGCTTTGGCGGTTGATAATGCAACACTATTTTGCTTCTTTGATGACCATAAAATAAGTGATCTTCCCAATAGTTGACATGTGCCCGATGTGCTTCTTTTCTCAACTTTGCGTCCGCATAATCCAAATCAGAATATCCAATTAGCTCAAACTTTGCTCCTTTAGGGTACCATAATCCAATATTTTGTGTATGCTTCAAGTACATCAATATTCTCTTTGTTGCCTTCAAATGACTTTCTCTTGGCGAGGCTTGAAATCTTGCGTGCATGCACACACTAAACATGACATCCGGCCTTGATGCGGTCACATAGAGTAGGCTTCCAATCATAGACCGATACAACTTTTGATCCATCATGTTGTCACTTGCATCACTATCCACATTGCCATTGGTTCCCATTAGTGTACTAATGGCCTTGCTATCAATCATACTAAACTTCTTGAGCATGTCTTTGATGTACTTTCCTTGACTCACAAATATACCATTCTTCAATTGCTTGATTTGAAGACCAAGGAAGTAACTCAACTCTCCAATCATGGACATCTTAAACTCATTTGCCCTTATCTTCCCAAACTCTTCACAATAGTCTTGATTGGTTGATCCAAATATGATGTTATCAACATAGATTTGTAACACAGACAAGTCTTGGCCAATCTTTTTAGTGAAAAGAGTAGTGTCAACCTTGCCCATTTTGAACCCTTTAGAGAGTAAGAAGTCTCTTAATCTCTCATACCATGCTCTAGGTGCTTGTTTCAAGTTGTACAATGCCTTCTTCAACTTGTACACATGGTTGGGTTTCTTGTCATCTTTAAAACCAGGAGGTTGCTCAACATATACTTCTTCATTGATATAGCCATTAA
Source organism: Saccharum spontaneum (assembly GCA_022457205.1). Taxonomy (NCBI): domain Eukaryota; kingdom Viridiplantae; phylum Streptophyta; class Magnoliopsida; order Poales; family Poaceae; genus Saccharum; species Saccharum spontaneum. The sequence continues at coordinate 27,677,585 of CM039613.1, read as the reverse complement.
GAAATGCACTCTTGACATCCATTTGATAGAGCTTGATGTTGTGGACACAAGCATAAGCTAGCAAGATTCTAATTGCTTGCAATCTAGCAACCGGGGCATATGTTTCTCCAAAGTCAAGACCTTTAACTTGAGTGTAACCTTGTGTTACCAATCTTGCTTTGTTTCTTACAACTATCCCATCTTGATCTTGCTTGTTTCTAAAGATCAATTTGGTTCTAATCACATTATGGTTCGTTGGTTCCACTAACTCCCATACTTGATTTCTTATAAAATTGTTCAATTCTTCATGCATAGCATTCACCAAATCAATATCTCTCAATGCTTCTTCTATCTTCTTTGGTTCAATGAATGATACAAATGAGAAATGCTCAAAAAATGAAGCTAATTTTGATCTTATTTGCACACCTCTAGAAATATCTCCAATTATAGTGTCCAATGGATGATCCCTTGCAATATTTGTTGGTTAGAGTGTTAGAACATTGCTTGCACTTGCTTGATCATTGGGTTGAGATGATGTACTATCCACTTATTGATCTTGCACACTGTCATGAGAGCCACTTGAACTTGCTTGATTAGTGTCAACTTGCACATTTGAGTTAGAGAGCACTTGCACTTGATCATCTTCTTCATCATTCACTTGCCTAGGCCACAATTTACCAACATCCATGTTCTTCATGTCATTTGAAAGTTAAATGCCTCTAACATCATTAAGATTCTCATTCTCATGTTGAAAACCATTTCATCTAATTCAACATCATATACCTCCTTAAGAGTGCCACTTGCCAAATTCCAAACTCTATATACTTTACTTATGGTTTAGTATCTATGTAAGAATCCTTCATCACACTTCTTCTCAAACTTGCCTAATCTAGTGCCTTTCTTCAAGATATACCTTTGCAACCAAAGACCCGAAAATATGCAATATTGGGCTTTCTACCATTCAAGAGCTCATATGGTGTCTTCTCTTTCAATGGGTGATAATGCAATCAGTTGTTGTAGTAGCAAGCGGTGTTGATTGCTTCGGCCTAAAAGGATTGACTCACATTATACTCACTAAGCATAAACCTTGCCATATCAATGAGTATTCTATTCTTCCTCTCAATAAGGCTAACTGATTGTGGAGTGTACTTGGCCGAGAATTGATGTTTAATTCCAAAGTCATCACACAACTCATCAATTCTTATGTTCTTGAACTCACTACCATTGTCACTTCTAACTCTCTTAATGGCTGTTTCAAACTCATTGTGAACGCCCTTGACAAATGATATGAAAGTTACAAACACATCACTCTTGTCTACTAGAAAGAATACCCAAGTATATCTTATATAGTCATCCACTATCATAAAGCCATATTTATTTTCACCAATGCTAATGTATTATGTTGGCCCAAACAAATCCATGTGCAATAGCTCAAATGCTTTACTAGTACTCATCATACTTTTCTTAGGATGGGTGTTTCCAACTTGTTTGCCAGCTTGACAAGAGCTACAAAGCTTGTCCTTCTCAAACACAACATCCTTCAAGCCTCTAACCAAGTCATGCTTAACTAATCTATTAAATTATTTCATTCCAACATGACCAAGCCTTCTATGCCATAACCAACCCATGCAAGACTTAGTGAATAAGCATGTTGACAATTGAGCATCACTAGCATTGAAATCAACCAAGTATAGATTCTCATATCTAAAGCCTTTGAAGATCAAGTTAGAGTCATCTACACTTATGATCTCTACATCATCTACTCCAAATATGCATTTGAATCCAAGATCACAAAATTGAGCCATAGATAGCAAACTGAAGTTCAAGCTCTCAACTAGCAACACATTGGATATGCTCAAATCATTGGATATTGCAATCTTACCAAGCTCTTTGACCTTGCCTTTGCCATTGTCACCAAATGTGATACTCTCATAGCCATTACTATCATTGGAGTTGATTGAGTTAAACATTCTTGCTTCACCGGTCATGTATTGAGTGCATCCACTATCAAAAACTCAATGCCTTCCTCTGGCTTTGTAATTGACCTACAAAAGAAGATCAATTCTTTCTAGGTACCCACACTTGCTTGGGTCCTTGAAGGTTAGTAACCAAGCTCTTTAGCACCAATATGGCTTTCTTCTTTGAGCCCATCCATGGTGCACCAATAAACTTAGCATGAACACCATTTGTACCCTTAGGAAGCACATAGAAACAATCAAGCTTAATTGAGGATACATTAGCTTGTGATTTCTTGTTCATGCATTGTTGCTCTATATGACCAACTTACTTGCAACTTTTGCAATACCTGCCATTGTTTCTCATAAAATTAGTTTTGTGATTAGCAAAGGCGGCATTGCCTTTCTTGGGGATATAGCCTAATCCCTCTTTGCAGAGAGATCCCTTTTGGCTACCCAAGCACATAAGCAAGTTGTCTTCACCACCATAGGCCTTAGCCAAGGTGTGATTGAGCTCTTTTACCTCCTTCTTGAGTGTCTCATTCTCAACCATTAGTGATGCATCACAAGTGAAACCATCACTATTAGATGAGATAGAAGCAGAAGTGCTACAAGAAGGGTTAGTGGAAGCAACAATGATAGGCTTATAGAATGATTCATTAATTATATCATAAGTTAAGCCTTTATCACATGTTACAACATGCTCCTTTTCATTTTGCTCGTTAAGTAGAGAGGAATGAGCTTTTTCAAGCTTCTTGTGAGCCTTGCCAAGCTTCTTATGGGCTTCCTCCAGCCTCTCATGAGATGCATTGAGTTCATCAAAGGCTTGCTTTATGGCTTTTATCTCCTTGCGCAAGTCTTTGTATTCTCTTCTCTTAATATCAAAATGTTCTTTAGCATCTTCCAACATTTCAATTAGTTTATCTTTAGTGGGTTCATCATCATTGTCACTTTCACTTTCACTTTCATTACCATGTTCCTCATCACATCTATCATCGCAAGTTTGTACCTTAGTAGCCTTAGCCATGAAGCATGATGGAGTGTTAAAGAGAGAAGGCTTCTCTTTAATGGCAATGCTTGTAAGAGCCTTTTTCTTGGTGGTCTTGTCATCATCATTTCATCATCATCACTTAGGAAGCATCACTATCCAAGTGACTATATATGAACCACCCTTCTTCTTCTTCTTGAAGGTAATTGTGTCCTTCTTCTCTTTCTTTTTCTTCTTGTCCTTCTTCTTGATCTTCTTGTCATCATCATCATTGTTGCTATTGTATGGCATTGAGCAACAATATGATCCTTGCTTCCACACTTGAAGCACCTTCTTGACTCTTCCTTGTTCTTGGATGTTAAAAGGTCCTTGTTTGGTTTTGGTAATTGAGTGACAACTTAGGTGGACTAATTGTGTTTATGTGAGATACACAGGTGATTAGTCCACAGGTACATGTGTGTGAGCAACATATGCCATGAAGGTGAAAATGGCTTGGAGATGTTGCAAAGCTTGCACATGTGATAATGGAGGAGCTTATTGCATATGAGACATGACATTGAGTCATGTGACCAAGGTGGAGAAGATCAAGATGAGGCTTGGCTCGACGGACCATTTGCAAGTGTGAAGGGCGAGTCAGAGGCTTTGAAGCGAGGGACTGCATGTGATGGTGAAGCTTGAGCAAGACGTTGTGCCGATGGACCAACACAACAGTGAAGAGCAAGTGAGGTCAAGATCGATGAACCAATATGGTCACGTAATGATATGAAGTGAATCATATCATTTGGTGATTGGTTGATACATGTGTTGCATCAACATCGAAGGAGATGGGATGGAATGCGCAAGGCAAATGTATAACCTAGAGCATTTCCATTTCACCGGTCATAGGTGTGTAGAGAAGTTGATGACCGGGTTTAGGATAGATGGTTGTACTATTAAGAGGGGCAAACTTGTTTGCATATCAGTCATCTAGTGCCACTCGAGTGATCTAACTTTGCATCGTTGCTAGGATCGAGTGACATGGCAAGTTGAGTGGTTAACTCCTTTAAGAAAATGTTTGTGAAAATATGCTAACACACTTGCATATGGTGATATACACATGGTGGTGTTGGCACATTTACAAAGGAGGTGGAGTTTGAGTGGTAGAGAGGGGTTTGGGGTCCTTTCGTGGAAATGAAACGCTTATTTTCCTTTGCGCTGGAGGCAAGAAAAGGAGGCAAAGTCATGGGTTGAGAAACACTCATTGGACGTTGCACCGTAGTCACTGAACGCGTCCGGTGGCTAACCCTAGGTGCTGCATAGTTGGGAGGCTGCACCGGTGTGTCCGACGGTCTTGCATCAGATGCTGGTTGAACACTATACATCGTCCGGTGCGTGCTGACGTGGCGCGTGACAGAAGAGCTGCAGAGCACCGAACATGGTGGTGTGTCCAATGGTGATGCGTCGGACGCGTCCGATGCATGTTTCCAAGCCCGGAGAGCTTACTAGACTGCATCAGACGCCGCGGTGGTGCGTCCGATGAAGAGCACCGGAGCGTTTGGTGTGAACATAATTGAACGCGTCTTGACCATTGCGAGTGAGATCTGACGGACGACGTTCAAACTTGAGGGACACGTGGCTATCATCTAGGTGTCGGATGCTGGGCAGCATCCGGTGCCACGGCATCAGAGCGTCTGATGCCCTTGAGTTACGCCTAGTGAAGGGGCAATGGCTATATTTCATGTGGGGGCTTATAAATAGCCCCTTGGCCAGCCTTAGTTGGGGTTTGGCACCCTTGGGACTTAGTGTCCATGCTTTGGGAGTGCTAGGACAGCCTCTAACTCACTAGTGCTTGCAAGAGTGCGAATCGATTGCGAGTGAGTGTGATTCTAGTGCGTTGCATTATGAGATTGCATCGAGTGGCACTAGGTGTTTGAGTTGCAAGCCGGTGGTGCTTGTTACTCTTGGAGATTGCCACCTTCTAGATGGCTTGGTGGCTTGTGGCTCTGTCGAAGCTTGCAAGAAGATTGTGCAAGGCTCCAGAGAAGCTTTGTGAAGAGGATTGTGCTCACCCCATGGGGATCGTGAAGAGCAACTCTAGTAGAGCGTGTGTTGACGGTAGATAAGTGTCAATTTTAACCGTCAACGAAACATGAAAAGGTGCCTAAACATAATTACCACTTAGATATAGGGGGTTTATTGATAGAATTCCATGAGTTTTGGTGAATGTCTGTTTCTACAGGGTGTCAGCTGAAAAGAACTAAGGAAGGCCCACATGTCAGGTTTACATAGAGACAAAAGTGGTACGAACAACTTTTTTGGAATTTGAAAGGTACGAGAAGACTCTGGAAACAACCGGAGGCGAAATAGACTCGGAAGCCAGGCGGCCACCCAAGGGGTAGGGGCGGGCGCCTGAGCTATGGAGCCAATTAGGAGCAATCTCGTGGATCCTGCCTCCACCGCCTTTGAGGATTAATAAGAAGTCGTTGATCAAGGTCGGTTTGATCCGACGACTGTGGTGTTTCCTAGAGGGCTATATAAGCAAGGCCCCTGGCCCCTGGAGGAGGCATCCCTTAAACCCTAATTTGTTTTCTCCAGTTGGGATTAGCTGAGAGGGGTCCCTCGAATGGATCTTCTCTCCATAGCTAGCCATCAAGAGAAGATTAGTCCTCATTAGGATCTAGTCTTAGCAAAATAGAGAGATAGAGAGCGAGGGAAGAGTTGGAGGTGGTGCTGGCATGTCAGTGCTCCCTCTCTGGCTTGTACTTCGACGGATTAGGCTTCTTCGAGTCTGCATCTGGGATACTTCTGGTAATTGATCTTTATTCAAGTATTTATCTTACTCTTTTGTTCATTGGTTCACAGGTCTTATGATTGCTCTAGTTCTTGTTAGCGCTCTGAATTAGAGTAGTAATTGTTAGCATAAGCGTGGTGCTTAGGCTATCGATTACCTATGTTTGCGCCCTATTCTCTGGTTGTGTGGTAGTTACGAGAGGTGACAGCCCCATCCACACCGAATTGAGTAGGTTCTTAAATTAGTAGGACCGTAGTCGTGTCGGTAGAGTTATCCTTAGTGGTGCTTTCCCGTCTAGCGGTGTCCCGAAGTGAACATTAGAAGGACATTTGAATCATAATCTTGCCTTGCATAGGATCATTACTATAGGAATCCTCTCTACCCATCATATCTTAAACCTTGATTGCTACCCTTGGATAAACTAGTTGTTTGGCGATCTACACACATTTCCCTGTGGATACGATATTTAAAACCCTCCGGGTGAAAGCTACAAGGGTATCCATGCGCTTGCGGATTTATCTGTGTGCACTAAAAATACCAACAAGCTTTCTAGAACCGTTGCCAGGGAAATGGTTGCTGCGATTCGTCAAACCAAATTTGTCCTTGTATCTTTCCTTTTCAAGCATGGATAAAATCACTCCTATCAATCAATATGCTGCTCCCACGGGTGCCTAACTAGAGCCACCAGAATCTTCCAAATCTATCCTCACACCTGGCTATGAGTTGGATCCGTGCTTAATAAATATGGTCTCGGACCATTCATTCTTAGGAGAAGACGATGAAAACCCATACACACACCTACGGGAATTTGAGCTAATTTGTGCATGCTTGCAAATTGAAGGCATGTCACATGAAACATTAAGGTGGAAGCTATTTCCGTTCTCTTTAATGAGAAAAGCTAGACACTAGTATTCCCAAACCATAGGGAGTGTACAAGGAGATTGGGGAACTTTATGCTCTAGCTTTTGCTTACATTTCTTTCCCATTCTCTCTGTGGTTAAACTTCGAATAAAGGTTCTAACTTTTAAACAAGAAGAAAAAGAATATCTTGGTATGGCTTGGGCACATTTTAATGACCTACTCAATTCTAGCCCTGACCTTTCCATTCAAGACCAAATGCTCTTGCAACACTTTTATGTGGGTCTTAGTGGAGAAACCACACAACTTCTTGATATGTCCTCTGGAGGCTCTTTCTTGCATCTCTTTGCTAGTGAAGGGAGAGAAATCCTTACAAAAATCCTTGAAAACACTCCTTACACTAGCATTCTTGATGATCCCCCAGAAGACGTAGTTGAGACAGCCCCTGAGGAAGAACCTATGATAGTTGAGCCTGAACCTTTAGCTACTCCACTTGAAGCCTCAACTATCCTCCAAGTTCTTGAACCACCGAAGGAGGAAGAAATTCCACTTTCGGAAGACATGTTTAAGTTCGAGGAGTATCTTTTCTCTAATTTTGGAAACACCTCGAATTATTCTGTAATTAGGAAGTCTTCGGCACCATCTGCACCTAACCAACACCTTTCTGATCCAACCGAAGATAAGAGCAACTTCAATAGTTTAGTAAAGGACTTTGGCATCCTTGTTTTTTTGGAAAAAGGAGAAAAAAAGCCTCTCCAATAGTTTGGCAAAGGGCTTTGGCATCTTTGGCAAGTTGGCAAATACATCTCCCGGACGCGCATATATGCGCGCGATTGAGGAGCGCGCATCTGACGTATTCTTCGGCGCCGCCGGCTTCTCCCTGGGTGCTCGTCGACACTGCTGATATGACCTCTTCTGTAGTACATGATGATGAGACAGAGTTGAGATAGAGAAGAGGCGTCATGGCCCGCAAAATCACCAGATGCTCCTAAGCCTGTTTTGTTTGCTACTGAATGCTACTGATGTGACATCGGAATGGTAATGTGTTGTGTGAATGATCCTTTTCATTTGTGTCATCGTGCATGGCACTGTGGTCCTAGCCGGTAGCCTGCAGATCCCCTACAGCTTTGCTATGTGGCGACTGACGAGCAGTGGCAGACAGCTGTGGTGCTTCTGATTCTGCTGTTGTCTCCTCGCCGGTCTGGTTGCCGGCTGGGGAGGTCGGGTGGTCCTGGTTGCCGGCTGGCAGGTCACCAAGGATGGTGATGGCCAGCTAGGAGGAGGAGGCCGGGCCAGGAGGATCCTGCCGCTGTGGAGGAACCGCGCGATGAACGATGGGAGATGGCGGCGGTGTTTTTGCGCGGGCACGCGAAGGAATACATGCGAAAAGAATTTTCTGGCGACAAAAACCAAACTGTGGGCCGCACTTTTCATGTTGCCAAGTGAATTATGCCAAACTATTGGAGATTGACATTTTTTTTCCTTTGCCATAATATTTTGGGAGTTGTCAAACTCTAAGATTTGCGAAACAAAAAATCCCAAACTATTGGAGTTGCTCTAAGTTCCTTAAAGAAAATGTGAAGGAGTTGACAACAATCATAAGTAATGATTGGTTGAGAGAATCTGAGCTTTCGTATGAAGTCATTCATCTAGATTGTCCTTCTACCTCTATTAGTTGTCAGATTCATCAAACCTCCTTCAATGCTACTTATAATCCAGTTGTAGGAGTAAATATCATGTCTAAGTATTTTGCACATACACTTTTTAAAGACATGAAATTAACTCCAACAACCAAGCTTCTAAAAAGTCTCTTAGGCCAAATCCTTCCTAGTGAAGGAATCTTCCACTTCATTCCTATCAAAGTAGACGAAACCAAGGTGTACCTTAGTTTCTATATTTTTGATACTTGGGAATTTGACCTTTTGATTGGACATCCACTAGAGAGACTTATCCATGAAGGAAGAAAGGGGAGTGTAAATGTACATCTCGGGAAAAGCCTAAACCTTTCCATTCCCATCACCCAATCACTCCACACCAAGATGGAGTTAAGTCCCGAGCAAGAACCAATGGAGGGGATAATGGCAATGTATTTCCTAGAATCATCCGACGAAGATCTTGAAGAAATCGCCAAAGATTTCATCAAAGAAATAGAACAACCATGAAATCCTTTACCTTTGGATGAAACTCAGGAACCTCCAAAATCCCCCATTGAGCTAAAACCCCTTCCTTCAGGATTGAAATACGCTTTTCTAAATGACGACAAGGAGTCTCCTGTGATAATTAGTGATAAACTTTCTAAATACGAGACCATCCGACTCCTTACTATTTTAGAAAAAGCATCATTCTGCTTTCGGCTACTCACTCCAAGACCTCAAGGGGATTAGTCATGCCCTTTACACTCATCGCATTCCTATAGACCCAGCTTATACACCATCTAGGGAGCCCCAACGTAGGTTCAATAATGCGATGAGGGATGTTGTTAAAAAAGAGGTTTTGAAACTCTTGCATGCTGGGATAATATATCCTGTACCACATAGCGAGTGGGTGAGCCCAGTGCAAGTTGTACCCAAGAAAGGGGGTATGACGGTGGTAAAAAATGAGAGAAATGAATTGATCCCACAATGAACCGTCATTGGATGGCAGATGTGCATCGATTACTGAAAACTTAACAAGACAACAAAGAAAGATCACTTCCCGTTACCCTTCATTGATGAGATGCTAGAACGGCTTGCAAAGCACTCTTTCTTTTGTTTCCTTGATGGGCATTCTGGTTACCATCAAATCCCGATCCATCCTGATGACCAAAGCAAAACCACTTTCACTTGTCCCTATGGAAGTTGTGCCTATCGTAGGATGTCTTTTGGTCTGTGCAATGCTCTAGCCTCGTTCCAAAGGTGCATGATGTCTATATTTTCTGATATAATAGAAAAAATCATAGAAGTTTTTATAGATGACTTTTCTATTTATGGAAAAACTTTTGATGATTGCTTAGAAAACCTAGACAAGGTTTTGCAAAGATGTGTGGAAAAGCACTTAGTCCTTAATTAGGAAAAATGTCATTTCATGGTTAGAGAGGGCATAGTGCTTGGACACTTGGTGTCCGAACATGGGATCGAGGTAGATCGTGCAAAGATAGAAGTGATAGAGAATTTGCCTCCTCCCACAAACATCAAAGGGGTACGAAGTTTTCTTGGTCATGCAGGGTTCTATAGATGTTTTATAAAAGACTTTTCTCACATTGCTAGACTTCTCACAAATTTGCTAGCCAAGGATGCTCCCTTTGAGTTTGATGATAAGTGTTTAGATGATTTTCATATTCTTAAAAAAGCACTCATCTTTGCACCAAGCATTCAACCCCCCGATCTCGTCATGACATGCTCTACAAGGTCGCGAGCGTCAACCCCTGGTACGTAGATATTGTCAATTTTATGGTTGCAGGTTATGTACCACCAGGAGAGAAAAAATGTAAGCTCATTCAAGAAAGTCATCTCCACATATGGGATGAACCATACCTCTTCCGAGTCTGCTCTAATGGTCTACTCAAAAGGTGTGTACCAACGGAAGAAAGAATCAAGATCATTGAAAGATGCCATTCATCACCATATGGAGGACATTATGGGGCATTCCACACTCATGCAAAAATTTGGCAATGTGGATTTTTCTGGCCAACCATGTATGAAGACACAAAAGATTTCATCCGGAGATATGGAGCATGTCAGAGGCATGGGAACATAAATACACGAGATGGAACATGGATTTTGAAGAAGTTGGGGAGAAAAGAAAGATGCAACTCTCTGAGCTTGAGGAATGGCGAGAAAAGGCATATCATAATGCAAAGATCTACAAAGAGAGGACAAAGAGGTGGCATGAAAAAAGATTAAAGAAGAAGAAATTCAAACTAGGTGACAAGGTGTTACTATTTAACTCTAGAGTAAAGCTGTTCGGATATAGAAAACTACGAAGTAAATGGGAAGGACCATTCAAGGTAATTGAAGTAGCATCACATGGAGTGGTCATGCTTCAAAACGATGAAGGTAAGCGTTTCAAGGTAAATGGCCAACGTCTAAAAGTTTTCCTTGATGCACAATTACCAGAAGGAGAATTAGACATAGTTAATTATATAGAATTTGAAATTACTAAAAGAAAGAAAAAGGTTACCATGCTAAATTCTACATAGAAATCATGGGCAACACTCTAGACAATTAATGCTTAATTTCCTAACCCTTAATCTGTTCCATGAGTTTTGTTGTCTATTTGAGTTGTGCAGGAGTTATTAAGAAGACACGACAAGTAAGTAGATGTTCTATCCACTAGTGGAGCACTGTCTCAACAATCATCATCAATCGATGCTCCACTAGAGGAAGTACATCTTCACTACCAGTCTGCTACACTGTAAGATCGAACGACTATGTCAAAATCTAGCTTGGGGGAGAGCACCCTCATGTATCTAGCTAAGTATTTTCTTCCCTCAGCTTTACTTTATTCCTTACAAGTTTTCTTAATTAGTAATAATAATGGTCTAAAATAACCAAAGCAAAATAAAAAGGGTGTGTCTAGTTTACTTGTTTTTTTAAAAGAGTTGTTAATAAAAGAGGACTATCTAAGTAATCTCTTGCATAGAAATGATAAATAGTTACTCAGCCGTAATTCCTTTCAGTACCTAGTTTTCAACCTTGGAACTCTCTCAAGTTTTGGACACAACTGTTTTGATCTAAGATTTGCTCTGAACCTGAAACTTGTGGGTAGCAAATGCTTAATCTAAGTCTAGGTAGTTGGCAGATATGATATGGGAAGGTTTGAGCTATTGTTTATCTTGTTCCTAGAGATACTAGAGTTCTGGAGATTTTATCTTTTGAAAACATAAAAATGCTACATGATGAGTTCCTGTATGACGAGAGCTTGAATTCCTACCACAGCCATATATACATGCTTGTTAGACAAGGAAAACTTTCACTCATCTTTACTGCTTGTAAGCATTGAGTGTGGTCAAGCTGTGTCGACCCTTAGGGATTGGTCATGCAGTTAAAATCAAGATCACGCACACTCCACCCATATATGCTACTTCTACCCTAGAAGTACGCATCCACATACTTTCCATTTTAGACACATCCCAAAATTATTCTACTCCTACACTGGGAGTGAGCATAAAAAATTTCCCTTCATCCATTGCTAGCCCCTTTTGTTACGCAATAAAGCTCCAAGTACCCCTTTTACTACTACCTCTATCCATCTATCCAAAAAGAGGCTTGGGTGCTCTAAAAAAAGAAGAAAAGAGAGAGGAAAAAGAAAAATAAAAGAAAGAGGACAAATGTCCCAACATAGAGAGATTTTGAGCAGCCCAAGTTCTTCCCAAAATTCTTCAAAGATCAAGAGAGGTGTGTATTTCTTCAAAGGAGCAAAAGTAGAATTAGGTATTCACCATTATCATCCCTTTACCCCTTCATTTCTACATACATCTATCATCATCACCATTTGCCACTATCACCATATATCCACTCAAACCATATACGTAGGACCACACACATGCACATCTTGATTTGACTATATGGCTAGACTCATTCCTCTAGATCCATGGTTTGACTATGCAATAGATGTTTGTAAGTATGTATTAGCTGTCTCCCCACCTATGAGCTCCACATAAGCCTATTAATTATAGGATGGGAGAGAGAAGGCATACACCATTAATGCCTTGGTAAGGATCCACAAATACCACAAATGAGGGACTTGAGAGGGTCATACAAAGGAATTTCTGAGTTTTATTTGAAAATCTTGCAAAACTCCGGAATAATAGTTGATCAAAGAGCTTGAAACATGGCGCTTGACTTAACCGTTCTGTCTTTCAACTACTCAAGACCCAAGTGATGGCTACAAGCCCCATGATAGAAGGTAATATGGGTAAGTTTGAAAGTTAGAATAGTTCACTCTAATCCGGAGGAAAGTTCTTGTTTGAATGCATGCATACTTTTGAGGCGTGAAAGCATTGTAGCAACTCCTGATCCGTCACTGAGTTTATCTTTGCTCAGGGATGAGCAAAGGGTAACCTTGGGGGAGTTTGTTGATGGTAGATAAGTGTCAATTTTAACCGTCAACAAAACATGAAAAGGGGCCTAAACATAATTACCACTTAGATATAGGGGATTTACTAATAGAATTCCATGAGTTTTGGTGAATGTCTGTTTCTATAGGGTGTCAGTTGAAAAGAACTAAGGAAGGCCCACATGTCAGGTTTACATAGAGACAAAAGGGGTATAAACAACTTTTCTAGAATCTGGAAGGTACGAGAAGACTCTGGAAACAAACCGGAGGTGAAACGGGCTCGAAAGCCGGGCGGCCGCCCAAGGGGTAGGGGCGGACGCCCGGGCTACGGAGCCAATCAGGAGCGATCTTGTGGATCCTGCCTCCACCGCCTTTGAGGATTAATAAAAAGTTGCTGATCAAGGTCAGCTTGATCCGATGGCTGTGGTGCTTCCTAGAGGGCTATATAAGCAAGGCCCCTGGCCCCGGGAGGAGGCATCCCTTAAACCCTAATTCATTTTCTCTAGTTGGGATCAGCTGAGAGGGGTCCCTCGAATGTATCTCCTCTCCATAGCTAGCCATCAAGAGAAGAATAGTCCTCATTAGGATCTAGTCTTAGCAAAATAGAGAGATAGAGAGCGAGGGAAGAGTTGGAGGTGGTGCCAGCATGTCGGTGCTCCCTCTCGGGCTTGTACTTTAATGGATTCAGGCTTCTCCGAGTCTACATCCGGGATACTTCTGGTAATTGATATTTGTTCAAGTATTTATCTTATTCTTTTGTTCATTGGTTCACAGTTCTTATGATTGCTCTAGTTCTTGTTAGCGCTCTGAATTAGAGTAGTAATTGTTAGCATAAGCGTGGTGCTTAGGTTATTGGTTACCTGTGTTTGCACCCTATTCTCTAGTTGTGTTGTAGTTATGGGAGGTGACAGCCCCGTCCACACTGAATTGAGTAGGTTCTTAAATTAGTAGGACCGTAGTCGCATCGGAAGAGTTATCCTTATTGGTGCTTTCCCGTCTAGCGGCGTCCTGAAGTGAACATTAGAAGGACATTTGAATCATAACCTTGCCATGCATAGGATCAATACTATAGGAATCCTATCTACCCATCATATCTTAGACCTTGATTGCTACCCTTGGATAAATTAGTTGTTTGGCGATCTACACACGTTTCCCTGTGGATACGATATTTAAAACCCTCTAGGTGAAAGCTACAATGGTATCCATGCGCTTGCGGATTTATCTGTGTGCATTAAAAATACCAACAACGTGTCATTAAGCTACCACACGGTGGGTTCTTGCAGCACCTGTGGGAGGCTCGGTTGTGGATACCGATTAGCCACCGAATCACGAGGTGTTGGTCGACACAACGGGGACTAGCTTGGTGGCAACCAAGTGAACCTCCAGAGAAAAATCACCGTGTCAACATTGTTCATCATCTTCTCGGTGGTTTGCCTTCGTGCAACACAAGCTTGTATTTACTTTCATATATATCTTGCTTGTGTAGTTGCTCTTGTATCTAGTTGTGCTTGTGTAGCTAGCTAGATATCTTCTTGCTTGTGTAGCTAGAAGTATTCCCTTTGAGTGGCTAATTTGGTTTGTGTAACCTTGTTAGTCATATTGCTTAGTTTGTGTAGCTAAGTATTTTGCGCTCTCTAATTTGGCTTTGGTAGCCTTGTTATTGAGCATCGCTAGTGAGCTTAGGAGCTTTGTGCTTTTGTTTACTAGAATTGTGTAGGAGCTCCCCGGTGCTTGAAGTACTAGTTGCATAGGTTTGTGTGACCTTGCAAGCTAGAATTGTTTAGGTGAGCTCTTGCTAGGAAGGCACCTTATTTGCTTGGTTAGGATCTTTTGTAAGGTGCTAGAGTTATAGATAGAGGGGTGTAGTCTTGGCTAGACCGATATATTTAATTTCGCACTTGTTTCGGTTAGCCAACACAATTAAGTTTTAGAAAGGACTATTCACTCCCCTCTGGTCTGCCATCTTGATCCTTCAGATGTAGACTTATTTCTTCTAGAACAGTAGCCCTTCTTCACCATGAAATTGTCAAATCTCTTGACAAAGAGTGCCATATCCTCATCATCCATATCATCAAAGCTTGAATCATCATCTTCACTTGATGTGTCTTGCTTGGCTTTGCCCTTTGATGATGATGTGGCTTTGAATGCCACACACTTCTTCTTCTCATCCATCTTGTCATATTTCTTCTCCATCTTTTCTTCCTTCTCATCATCATCTCTATATGCATTATCGGTCATGATATCTCCCAAGATTTGGTTTCGTGTCATTGTGTCCAAACCGATCCTCACTAGCAAGGTGACTAACATGCCAAATCTTGCGACTAAGCATCTCAAGAACTTATGAGAGAAGTCCTTATCCTCCACCTTCTCACCAAGTGCTTTGAGATCATTGACAAGCACCTCCATCTGATGGAAAATGTCTGGCACACTCTCATCTTCCTTCATTTTGAAGCTAGTAAACTTCTCCTTGAGAATGTATGGCTTTGCACCCTTTATTGCCTTGGTGCCCTCAAATGTTTCCTCCAACTTCTTCCAAGCCTCATGAGCCATCTCAATGTTCTTAATTTTCTCAAATATTCTCTCATCAATAGCATCATGAATGGCACTAAGAGCAATGTCATTATTTTGTAGAAGCACCTCTTCGGTCGCGATGGGATTCTCTGGATCCTCTATCTCAATATTGGCCTCCACCACTGTTAACGGTAGTTAGCAACCATTATAAACCATCAATAAAATATGTATAAGGGCACAAATGAGATCACCAATGAAGGTTTAGGTTTTAAACTAACAAATTCCATGAGTTTTGGTGAATCTATATTTTCTGCAGGGTATATCTAGAAAACCATCAAGGACGGACCTACATATCAGAGTTAATAATGCAATTTCACCATGAAACCAACATGGAAAGGTTCTAGAGGACTCTAGAGGACACCATGCCGAGGTAAAGAGGTAGAGGCTGCCAGGTGCATGCGACCCAGCCCCTGGGGGCCACCCGTCAGCCTCTCGTTGCTATGTCAGTTTTCCACCGCCTCCTAGGTTGCATCTCCGCCGTTCCTTAAGTTGGTTTGATCCAAGGGCTCACGTTCCAAGCTCAGGGCTATATAATCTGGCCCTGCCCTCTCCCCTAAGGCATCAGGTCATTTGAGAAGATAGAAACCCTAATCATCCTTAGAGCTCCACCACATTCTAGGGCATAGCTAGTTAGCCTAGGTCTAGAGGGAGGCAAGCAGTCTTCGCTTGGATTTCCAACATTGTCAAGAGCGTGGTTTGGTATATTCTTATACCCCTTTCTCGTTGTATCTCTATTATTTTTATATCCTTGCTACAATTGTTATGATAATATCATTATTCATCTTATTCATGTTCTTAATTGCAATGTTCATTGTCTACTTTGATTATATGCTTAGTATAGTTGGACTATCATTATGTTTATGCATAAGTTCGTATAGCGCTTGCCCTAAGGTACTATGGGTGGGTGGTAGGCATTATGTAAGCGTGGTGCTTATATACTGTTTACTTGTGAATACACTTTATATTCTAGGTCATGTGGTAGATCACGGATGTGACACTCCCGTTGAGTCCTTTGTAGTCCACTCCTCCAATATAGGCCATAGAAGTAGGATCCGATTATGAAGGAAGAGCAAGCTTTGTTCTTAATCTTCCCGATGTAATACCCCTTATGTGTAGATATAAAGGTGATCTTAGCAATGATTACTAAGTGTAATTACACTAATCAATGTATGCTTTGACTTATGATTAAGAATGACTTAGAACTTATTCCTCTAACATTCTACCTGACCATGCTAATGTTATAGAATGGAGTACTCTGAGCGATTTATCATTATACTTCATCAATGCTTATCATATACATATCTTATGACATACCCCTATTATGTGTAGATTATTGGTTGTGGTTTATTTCTCTGTCAGTACTGTAAGTTATCAATATATGTCCACGCTACACCTTCCCTGTGCTAAAATATAAATAACGATACATGAAATACTCTTAGGTGAAGTGCTACAATGGTATAATTATCTGTGCTCTTGTAGATCCTTTTTATTCATATTATATATTCATTCTAGTCACATAAAATGATGGAGAGCTACTTAGTATCATTCTAGTAGTAATGCTAGGTAGTACCAACAAACATCTCTAGCACCATCACTAGGGATGACAACCTAGTATAAGTAATGCTAAGAGATGTAGGTAATTATTTAGTGGCTACTTAAAACAAGTGACAAGTTAATAAATACCAATGAGCATTTCTGATGTTGTTGCTGGGGAAAGTAGGTAGCAATGAAAGTATTGATAAACTTATATTATTTGATGTGACTGAAATAACCATTGATCTCTGCTCAAACAGGCTTACCCTTGTTTGTTTGCTTATGTATCTTATGCATGGTAATATATGATCAGTTTTAATCTTCCAACAAACTACGTTGAAGATCTAGAAGCATTAATCAGGAGGACTAAAGCTAAACTCAAGAAAGTTTTAGCTTTAGAGTCAGAAGACAACCAGATAAGGTGGAGCTTAACACTAGAATTTGAAGCCATGTCTGATAAGACTCTTCGTGAATTCTCTGCTCCAATCACTGCCAACATCCGTACTGGACCAAAAATCAATGTTGGAGATAATGGATTCAAGCTCAAGGCAGCTCCCATAAACTTGTGCAAGCTAGCCAGTTTTGTGGAAAGGCACATGAAGATGTGAGTGCACATTTCCAACACTTCCTGGAGATTTGCAGCACTTTCATCATCAAGGGAGTTTCCAAAGATGCCATACTACTCTGCCTCTTCCCATTCTCACTCTTAGAGAAGGCAAAGCAGTGGTTCTATGCCAACAAAGATAGAAATGCTACATGGAATAACTGCACCACTGTCTTCTTAGCAAAGTTCTTTCCCACAGGCAAGACTAATGCTTTGCGTGAGAGAATTTCAAGTTTTTAGCAACAACATGATGAATTTGTCCCCGAGGCTTGGGAACACTTTCAAGACTACATAGCAGAATGCCCTCATCATGGGATAGAGAATTGACTACTCATGTAGACGTTCTACCACAGGTTGACCACTAGTACCCGTGAGACTATGGATGCTGCTGCTAGAGGTGCATTCTTGTACACTTACACTTTTGGCTGCAACCACTCTTGTGGAGAAGATGGCTTCCAATCTAGGTTGGAATGAAGAACGTACTCAGACCTGCAGGAGAGGAGGAGGTATGCATCAACTCAAGGAGGTAGACATGTTGTCTGCCAAGATGGACCTGCTAATAAAGAAGCTCGAAGACTGAGCTAATGAGAAGAAAGAAGTCATGCACATTTATGATTCCTGCATGATATGTGAAGAGTGTGGAGACATTGGGCACTTAGGGAACAACTGCCCTAAAATTTGTGAGGATGTGAACTTTGTCTACAATAACATCTACTATCATCCTCAACAGAATCAAGGATGGAATCAGCAACAGAGGCCGAACTACCAAGGTAACCCTCAAGGTAATAATCATAATAATTTCAATCAATCACCCTTGAGAGAATTCATTGCTAGTCAATCTAGACTTACGGATCAATTATTTAAGAAGGTAGCTACCAATGATAAGATTCTATAAAATATAAATAATAGAATGGATAGCTTTGCTTCTACCATTAAGAACCAGCATAGCTTTAATAAAATGATAGAATTGCAAATAGCTCAGCTGATATCTACTGTTCCTACGTCCGACAAAGTAAGATTCTAGGGTAGCTGGAAGATCTAAAAACTGCAAACCTTATCAATATTCATAATGCAACTTACTACTACACAGAGCCATCGACGGGAAGGTGGATAGATTATACCTTGCCACAAAAGAAGAGCGATCTAAGGAGACCTGTCATCCCTATCGCTATTGGACCTCACATTTTCCAGAAAGTTGTACGTGATTTCAGAGCAATTGTCAACATCATGCCTAAGGTATTCTATGATAAAAGTTTAGAAGATCCCTTGTCATACACAAATATGCGTTTGCAGCTTGCAGATCAGTTGCTCTGTTACACCAAGGGAGTTCTAGAAGATGCCATTATTCGAGTGGGACAATCATATGCTCCGTAGACTTTGTGGTTCTGGAAACAAGTGGAGATGAGAGGGCACCTATCATCTTGGGTCAACCTTTCTTGAGCATCGCAAAGGCCATCATCTATGTGGACACTGCCAAGATCTATTTCACGATCAAGGACAAGAAGTTCTCTTTCAAGAACTGCATCTTGCAATCTCCTGCTCATCCACAAAAGGCATACTTGCACAAAGAATCGACAGTGACCAAGAAGAAGAACAACCGAAGAAGGAGGAAGAACAAGGCTAGTTAGTCACCAGAAGAGACAATCAATATGATCAACACACTCTGACCTGAATACGGCCATCTCCTCGCTCCACCATTTCTTGGTAAGGAGGACGATCCTGGCGTACCAATGATTGAGTGTACCAGTGGGCAAAGAATATTTGACAAGATCTTTTGTGACATTGGATCGGGTGTCAACATAATGTCTAAGGTAACATATGAATATCTATTTGGTAATGAACCTTTGTATCCTAGATATATGCAGTTGCAAATGGCGGATCAATCAATCTAATTTTCGGAGGGCATAGAAAAAGATGTTATGGTAAGAATACATGACCACTTTGCCCTACCGACTTCATGGTTCTGGATATGGGAGAAGAAGATGATACACCCATCATCCTAGGAAGACCATTCCTCAATGCCTCCAACGTAATCATCCGTCAGATCTAGACAAGTTCACTTCCAATTCCCTAAAGAAAAGGTATGTTGTTATTTCAATAGTTATACTACTTATGAGTAGCCAAAGAAGAACCGCTCTAGGAAGAGACATCGATCATCCTGCCATCAAGAGAACCAACCCCGATGGAATAAATGGGAAGATAAAGAACCTAAAGAGACTAAAGAACCTATGAAGGAAGAACCTACTCCACCTACGTCAAGCTCACAGACCAAGCAAGTGTGGAAAGAGAAGGTAACACCATCACCATCACAAGAAGCACAACCATCTAAGTCTCCATCACTAAGACCAGATGATGCACCCGAAAGGTAGGGATTTTCTCCTATCGAGTCCTGTCCGGAGGACTTAAAAATCTGAACCCTCGCCGAGAGGTAACATCGGTACTTATCCATGTTTACTTTCTAGCATTGTATGAATTATTTTCCTTTTAGCATATTTACTTTTCTATCTTGCATTAGAAAAGAAAAAATAAATAAAAACTTACTACATATCATCATTGTTACATATTAAAAAGAAAATAAAAAGTTTCATTACTGCATATTATCATTGCATAAGAAAAGAAAATAAAAATCTTATTATTGCATTATAAAAGTCTTAAGCCCCATGTGAGTAAATCTATGGTGTGTAAGCACCCATGGGTATATTCGCTATGGTGGCATAAAAATAAAATTCCTTGCATGCATATTTTTATTTCTACATTAAAATAATATATATTAATAGACATCCTGCTAAAACCTTGCCATTAGAAAATCTATCTAAACCCACAGGAAGAACGAATCCTCAAACAGCTGACTGCTAACACCTTATCCTAATCCGAGCCTCGAGTTTTGGTATTCTTGTTGGAATATTTGTGTAGGATGATACATATGATCAAGAGCAAGTTTACCCAGTTAACTTCATCTCACTTCACTTTTGGATGAGAAGGACATCATGCTAAGAAGGATCACTCAACATTCAATAATCGACCACGGCAACATCTAGCTTGGTGGAGGAGCATCCCCCATGTATCTAGCTAAGTATTTCTTCCTCTTTGGTTTTACTATTTTAGAGTTTGCTATATATTTGCTAAAAAATAAAAAGACGTATAATAACCAAAAACAAAATAAAAATTTATCTTAGCTAGTTATATATATATTAGTAGTATGAGCTTAAAACTTGAAAATAAAATAAAAAGTGTGTCTCTAGATTTCTTTAGGTTTGATTTTTAAGAGCTGAATAAATAAATTGACTCTGAAGATTATCTCTTGCAATGGAAATAATGAATAGATGCTCTGTCATAATTCCTTTCAAGTACCTACTTTTTAGCCTTGAATTCTCACGAGTTTTTGGTACGACTATTTTGATATAAGGATTTACTCTGAACTTGAAACTCGTGGGTAGCATATGCTGATCTAAGTTTAGGTAATTGATGGATATGATATGAGAAGGTATGAGCTGTTGTTTATCTTGTTCGAAGTGATACTGGAGTTTCAGAGATTTATTTTTTGAAAAACACAAAAATGCTACACTATGAGTTCCTGTATGACAAAGCTTGAATTTCCAGCAGAGCCATACATGATATTTATGCTAGGAAAACTTTCACATATATGCTGCTTGCTTTTGCTTTGAGTTTTGTCAAGCTTTGTTGATGCCTTATGAGAGGTCTATCATGGTCTTAAAATTAAGATCACGTACACACCACCTGCATATGAACTCCACTATAAGCCTTAGTAGTAGGAAGAGAAAGGCATAACATTATTATTACCTTGGTGAGGATCCACAAATACCACATATCCTGAGAGACTTGAAAGTGTCATACAATAGAAGCTCTGAGTTTTATTTTAAAAACTTATAAAAACTATAGAATAATGGTTGAGCAAAGAACTTGAGACATAGTGCTTGACTTGATTGTTCTATCTTTCAATTGCTCAAGACTTAAGTGAAGGCAAAAAGTACCATGGTTGAAGGTAATATGGGTAAGTTTAAAAGTCAGATCAGTTTATTCTAATCTGGAGGAGAATTCTTATTTAAATGCATGTATATTTTTGAGGAGTGAAAACATTGTAGCAACTCCTAATCCAATATTTGTTGAGTTTAGTTTTGCTAAGGGACTCGCAAAGGTTAAGCTCAAGGGAGTTTGTTGACGGTAGTTAGCAACCATTATAAACCATCAATAAAACATGTATAAGGGCACAAATGAGATCACCAACAAAGATTTAGGGTTTGAACTAACAAATTCAATGAGTTTTGGTGAATTTGTATTTTCTACAGGGTATATCTAGAAAACCGTCAAGGGAGGACCTACATGTTAGAGTTAATAATGCAATTCCGCCACGAAACCAATGTGAAAAGGTTCTAGAGGACTCCAGAGGATACCATGCCAAGGCAGAGGCTACCAGGTAGGGTTGGCCAGCCCCACCTGCAGGCCGCCCTGCCCCTAGGGCCACCCGTCAGCCTCTTGTTTCTATGTCGGTTCCCATCGCCTCCTAGGTTGCATCTCCACTATTCCTTAAGTCGGTTTGATCCAAGGGCCCACGTTGCAAGCTTAGGGCTATATAACTAGGCCCTGCCCTCCCCCCTGAGGCATCAAATCAGTTGAGAAGATAGAAACCCTAATCATCCTCAGAGCTCCACCATATTCTAGGGCATACCTAGTTAGGCTAGGTCTAGAGGGAGGCAAGCAATCTTCGCTTCGATTTCTGACATTGTCAAGAGCGTGGTTTGGTATAATTCTTGTACCCCTCTCTTGTTGTATCTCCATTATATTTATATGCTTGCTACAATTGTTATGACAATATCATTATTCATCTAATTCGTGTTCTTAGTTGCGATGATCATCATCTACTTTGATTATATGCTTAGTCTAGTTGGATTATCATTATATTTATGCATAAGTTCATATAGCGCTTGCCCTAAGGTAACATGGGTGGGTGGTTGGCATTATGTAAGCGTGGTGCTTATATACTATTTACCTATGAATAAATTCTATATTTTGGGTCATGTGGTAGATCACAGATGTGACACTCCTGTTGAGTCCTTTGTAGTCCACTCCCCAAATATAGGCCATAGAAGTAGGGTTCGATTATGAAGGAAGAGCAAGTTCTGTTCTTAATCTTCCCTATATAATACCCCTTATGTGTAGATATAAAGGTGATCTTAGTAATGATTACTAAGTGTAATTGCACTAGTCAATGTATGCTTTGACTTATGATTAAGAATGACTTAGGAATTATTCCTCTAATATTCTACCTGACCATGCTAATGCTATAGAATGGAGTACTCTGAGCGATTTATCATTATACTTGATCAATGGTTATCATATACATATCTTATCTTATGACTTAACCCTATTATCAGTAGATTATTGGTTATGGTTTATTTCTCCATCAATACTATAAGTTATCAATATATGTCCACGCTACACCTTATATATGTCCACGCTACACCTTCCCTGTGGTAAAATATAAATAATGATACCTGGAATACTCTCGAGTGAAGTGCTACATTGATATAATTATCTGTGCGCTTGCAGATCCTTTTCATTCATATTATATATTCATTCTAGTCACATAAAATGATAGAGAACTACTTAGTATCATTCTAGTAGTGATGCTAGGTAGTACCAACAAACATCTCTGGCACCATCACTAGGGATGACAACCTAGTACAAGTAATTCTAAGAGATGTAGGTAATTAATAAGTGGCTACTTAAAACAAGTGACAAGTTAATAAATACCAACAACCACCTTCCACACCTTTCTATTGATTGACTTGATGTGTGTGGTCATCTTTGACTTCCAATATAGATAATTTGTGCTATCAAATTAGGGTGGCTTCTTGGTATTGTTGATTTAAGCTATTTTGACACCGAAGGTTGTTAAGCCTTAAATCACGGTGACCACAACTCCGATACCACTTGAAAGGTTCTAATGGCTAGAGGGGGGTGAATAGCCTATAAAATTTCTACAACAACACTAAGCAAAGTGATTAGACAAATATGAGGCGAAGCGAATGTTACGCTAGCCTACTAAAAATGCAAGCCACCTACCACAATTCTAGTTGCTATTGTCTCTAAGCACACAAAGACTATATCACTACACTAAGTTAATGTTCTCTCAAAGACTAACTAAAGAGCAACACTAACCAAACTAACAAGCTCTCACGATTAGCTACACTAAAGAGCTTGACAACTAGTTTGCGGTAATGTAAAGAGAGAGCAAGATGGTTATACTGCCTAGTTGTGGAATGAACCAATCAATCAGAAGAATGAATACCAATGAAGACCAATCACCTTGGAATCAAATGATGACACAATGATTTTTTACTGAGGTTGACTTGCTTGCTGGCAAGCTAGTCCTCGTTGTGGCGATTCACTCACTTGGAGGTTCACGCGCTAATTGGCATCACACGCCAAACCCTCAATATGGTGTCGCACAACCAACACAAGATGAGGATCACATAAGCCACGAGCAATCCACTAGAGTACCTTTTGACTCTTCACCAGCGAAAGGTCAAGAACACCTCACAATTACCAAGATCGAAGCCAGAGACAATCACCAACCTCCACTCGACAATCCTCGCTGCTCCAAGCCATCTAGGTGGCAGCAACCACCAAGAGTAATAAGCAAAATCTATAGTGAAACACGAACACCAAGTGCCTCTAGATGCAATTACTCAAGCAATGCACTTGGATTCTCTTCCAATCTCACAAAGATGATAAATCAATGATGGAGATAATATTTTTCACAATTAATTTCACAAGAAACTAGCATTTAATCAAGTTAAATCATAAAGTCACATTCAAAGCATGCTCACTGTAGGTTTAGTTTTTTTCCTAGCTACAACATGTCAAAACAAGACCAACAAAATTGGAATCACATTTTTCTCATATCCCTAACTCAAGTTATGCATTTTACAAGATTAGTAGGCATTAAACAAGATAAATACAAACAATATATAAAACTATAACACATATCACGTTTCATATTTTTATCACATAGTACTCATCAAGATGAAGCTAACAAAAGTTAGTTTACTCCATTTGGACATTCCTAGCTCAAGATATGATTTTTACAAGTTTGCATTCAAATCTAGAAAAACAAATAAAGAAAAACTCAAAAACCCTATTAACTGTTAAGTGCACCCGTGTGCAGTGTACCCTAAAGACAGATAGCTAGGTCCCGCTTCGGTCAATGGTCCCATGCATCATACACACAAAATAGCGGTGGTGCTTTGACCGGCGTAAGCTCGTGGACGGTGTGGTTTCCGGCAACACGGTCACCCCCAACGGCTTCCCCTCTTCAACTCGCACTCGACGCACTAGATGGTTGAACCTCTACCAGCGGTTGGCTATGGCAGTGGTGCTAATGGCGGATGACGGGGCTGCACAACAGTGGCATTGCCGTCTCTGGCAATGCTGAGCTCGCTTGAGCTCGATCGAGGCTCCAGTGGGTCCTAAGGGAGGCCAGGGTTAGGGTTTGGGCTACAGTGGAGAGGTGGTGTCATCTGGCAACGTGCATGGCACCATGGTGGTGAGAGCGTGGTGGCGGAGAGCTGCATTCTAGTGTTGGCGTGCTAGCATTGGCCCTTAGGCCTTTGCCGTGAGCTAGACCTAGACCCTACCTATCCCTAATGAGAGAAGAGAGAGAACGAGAGAGCTTGGAGGTGGTGGTGCTGCGGTGGTGGCTGTTGACACTTCTAACACCACTTTACATACTAGGTTGTCATCCCCAGCATGGCGCTAGAAGTGTTGGTATTAATATATGCAAATACTCCTCTAAAATAAATATGAAATCCGCAAGCGCACAGATAATACCGATGTAGCTTTTTAGCCAGAAGTAATCCAAGTATCGTTATTTATATTTTTACCCAAGGGAAGGGAAAGCTAAGAATAATGAGCAATGAGCATCACTTGTAGGTGATAATGGAGACTGTAACCATGTCTTTGTCTATCTTCTCATATAGGATAAGTGTCACAAGATAAGATATATATATATATAAGTGATAAATGATAAGCACAAGCCACATAATAAATGAATAAACATCTCAATAGAGTACTCTAAGTCTATAACACTAGCATGGTATTAGGATGATCTACGAGGATAAATCCTATGTTATTCTAACTATAAGTCAAAGCATACGATGATTAGTGCAATTACACTGGACAATCATGGTAAGACAAGCTTATATCTACGCATAGAGATATTATGCAGACAGATCATGAACATAGCCAGCCTTTCCTTATAATAGTTGTGTTCTACACGGTCTACATTCAGGAGGTGGACTATATAAGACTCAATAGGACTGTCACTCCCGCGAACTACCAGACGATCCAGATTATAGGGTGCAATCGCAAGAAAATATGGTATAGGCCCCACGCCTACACAATATTTACCACTCACCCACGAATTCAATGAGCGAGCGCTATACGATCCTATGTTTGAATATAAATCTAATCCAGCTATGCCAAGCATATAGTCAAAGTAAACTAAGAACATAATAATTGAGAATATAAACAAATAGAGCAAAGTCATATCTAATATAGTAGAATAGACCAAAGTCATATTCATAGTAGCAGATGAACAATATGAATAATACAAGAACGGATATAAAATAGGTGAGATCGCAAGGAATTACCAAGCAAACTCTTGACAGATCCAAAAACCGAGCAGGTGCCCACCTCCTTCTAGTTCTAATCCAATGTAGGTATGCTCTAAACTATGGAGCTCTAATTGAGATGGTGGCTCTCTGGCTTGATCAGGTGACTTCTCTCTTGGATGAATGAATAATGAATTAGGGTTCCTCCAAACCTTGGGATCTGGACCTGTTTATATAGCCCCCTCTGAGCAGCCTCGGCCGTCGGATCAAACCGACCTTAATGAACGATTAATATTGATCCTCAAATGCATTGTAAGATGGATCCACAAGACTCAACCTAATTGGTTGAGGGGGGAGGGTGGCCGCCCTAGAGGGTAGGGCACCCGCCTTGTCTCTGTGATAGGTGGGCCTCCCCTCTAGTGGCCCTTCTTCTCGTGTCTTCTAGAGTCTTCTTGTGTATGCGTTGGTGTTTATCTCTATGTAAACCTTACATGTGGACCTCCTTTGGATATTTTCTGATAACCCCCTGTAGAAATAGACATTCACCAAAACTCATGGAATTCTATCAGTGTAACCCCTATATCTAGGTGATAATTATATTTAAGTCCTTTCTCATGTTTCGTTGATGGTTTAAAATGACACTTATCTACCGTCAACAACTCCCCCAAGCTTACCTTTTGGTCGTCCCTGAGCAAAGATAAACTCAATGATGGATCAGGAGTTGCTACAATGCTTTCACGTCTCAAAAGTACACATGCGTTCAAACAAGAATTCTCCTCCGGATTAGAATAAACTATTCTGATTATAAGCTTACTCATATTACCTTCCACAATGGAGCTTGTAGCCATCACTTGGGTCTTGAGTAGTTGAAAGACAGAACGGTCAAGTTAAGCACCATGTTTCTAGTTCTTCGATCAACTATTATTCCGGAGTTTTGCAAGATTTTCAAATAAAACTCAGAGATTCCTTTGTATGACCCTCTCAAATCTCTCCTTTCTGGTATTTCTGGATCCTTACCAAGGCATTTATGATGTATGCCTTCTCTCTTCTCTCAAGATAGGTGATATTTTTAGCTCTAGGAATAGTAACATTATGCCTTCTCTCTCTCACCTTACATCTAGTAGGCTTATGTGGAGCTTATAGGTGGGGAGACAACAAATACATACTTGTAAACATTTATTGCATAGTCAAACCATGGATCCAGAGGAACGAGTCATACAGTCAAATCAAGATGTGCATGTGTGTGGAATATATGGTATGTAGTGGATAAATGGTGAATGGTAGATAGAGTGGTAATGGTTATGAAGGGATAAAGAATGGTAATGGTGAATAATCTAATTCTACTATTGCTCCTTGAGAAACTTCTCATACCTCTCCTTTGGAACTCTTTGGATATATTGATAAGAGGTAGCAAAAGGAATATTTGGAGCTTTATTAGCTAGCAAGGGATAGAAATGGATGGTAAGCTTATATATTTTTTAGGGCTCTCTCCCAGTGTAGGAGTAGAACTTTTTCTAGGTGGATCTGAATGGAATATATGTGGATTCGTACTTCTAGGATAGAAGCAGAATATATGGTGGAGTGTACGTGGATCTTGATTTTAACCGCATGACCAATCCCTAAGGGTCAACACAACTTGACCACATTCAATGCTCACAAGCAGTAAATATAAGTGTAAGTCTTTCCTAATTTAGCAAGCATGTATATATATATATGGCTGTAGTAGAAATTTAAAACTCTCATAATACAGGAACTCATCATGCAACAATTTTAATTTTTAAAAGATAAATTCTCCAGAACTCTAGTATCTCTAGGAACAAGATAAACAACAGCTCAAACCTTCCCATATCATATCCGTCAACTACTTAGACTTAAATCAAGCATTCGCTACCCACGAGTTTAGGTTTAGAGCAAATCTTAAATCAAAACCATTGTATCCAAAACTTGGGAGAATTCAAGGTTGAAAACTAGGTACTTGTAAGGAATTATGGCAGAGCAACTATTCATCATTTTCATATAAGAGTTCATTCTAGGGTTTCATTTTTAGCAGACAATTTCTTTGTACACTCTCCTATGTATTTTATTTAGCAAACTTAAAGATCACACATGAATATATATATAGAAAGGAAATATTTATTTTGATTTCTATGGTTATGCATCGTTTTATTGTTTTATACTCTAACAAAGCAGAACTACATGAGTGAATATATATAGATAAAAATATTTAGCTGGGTACATAGGGGATGCTCTCCCCCAAGCTGGATGTTGACATAGTCTTGTTTGTTGTAGCTAAAAGGCAGTGGAGGTGTACTTCCTTGCTCAGAGTGTTTATGTTGAGAACTGTTGAGACAACACTTCGATTGAGGATAGATCATCCTCTGTTTGTTAGCTTTTCTTGATCCTTCCAATTTTGCGAAGCTCAAATAGACAACAAAGCTTGTGGAACTGATTAAGTGTTCGTGATAAACCTCTAAGCCTTGAGTATCTAGAACTTTCTTAACATGTATGTCCTTTTTATTACCAGGATCTTTCTATCAATATTTTTGTGTTTATATTTTATACTTATGCAAAGAATTGAAGCTATGACGAATGCATATTTATTCTTACACCACCATAGTGAATACCCTTATGGTTTTATGCCATAAAATTTATTCACATGGGGCTTAGCATTTTTTTAGAATGAAATGCATGACACACATTTTTATTTTCTTTTTCTATGATAGCATTGATAAACATATAACTAACTATGCATTTAAAGGAAAATTAATATGCTGAGAGAAAATTACATAGTTCTAAAAAGGGAAATATTGATAACTACCAAGTTTACCTCTCAGCGCGGTGTTTGGTGATTTAGGTCCTCCGAACAGGACCTCTTGTTCGCTTAAACACCCTAGAGTAGCTTAGATGGTTCGAATGGTGCCACTGGCTGTGCTTCTTCTTGTGTTGAATCTGAAACTGATTTTACCTTTACTTTCCATACCTATTTTTTTGGTGAGGTTGACTTTGAGGAAGGAGCTTGTTCATCTTGAATGGGATCACTCTCTGTTGGTGGTACAACTTTCTTCTCAGGGGAAATCTCTTCTTCGGGATATCGGTCTTCATATCTTGATACTTCTCCTTCATAGTTTGCTCATCCATCTTTAGAGGTCTGATTCTTCTGATGTCGGTTACGGTGCCTTCTTCTTGTTCTATACGTCTTTGGATCTTCATTAACTATATAATTGTCATTGAAGTAGCGACGTACCTTCTCTGAGGGGAAGTGAAAGTGGACCTCCCCTGATCCTATGTAGATGATGGCTTTGGTGGTGTTCAAGAACAGTCTTCTAAGGATAATGGGTGGATCATACTCATCTTCTCCCATGTCTAGGACCAAGAAGTCAGTAGGGACGAAGTGGTCATCAATTTGTACAGGGACATCTTCTGCTATCACATCCATGAATCGAAATGTCTGGTCTACCATCTGCAGCTGCACATAGGTGGAATACAAAGGCATAGTACCATATAAGTATTCATAGGTTACCTTGACCATTATGTTGACTCCCGATCTGGTGTCACAGATAGCCTTCTAAAAGGAGCTTCGATTGATCGTGCATTCGATGGTTGGGACACCTAGATCGTCCTTCTTGATCAGATGCGGGGACTTGAGCTAGTGGTCATGCTCCCTTTGGACTGCAGTGACCATCCTCACTATCTTCATCTATTCTGGCTTCTTGTTCTTATTCTTGTTCTTATTCCTCCTGTTGTTCTTGTTCTTCGGCTCATAGGCGTGTTGTGGATGTGCGGGGAATTGTAGTACTCGATTCTTGAAAGAGAAACTTTCCCTCTTCCCTTTTATTTTGAAACATATCTTAGCACTATTGGCGTAGATGATAGCTCCAGCAGTGTTCAAGAATGGTCATCCCAAAATGATGGGTGACTTCTCATCACCTCCTGTCTCTACCACCACGAAGTCTATAGGAACATACGAGCTGCCAACTCACACACAAATATCTTCTAGGATTCCCTTGGCGTGGTAGAGTGACTAGTCTACAAGCTACAAGCACATGGTTGTGTACAATAATGGATAGTTAAACATTCTTTCATAAATTACCTTAGGCATGATGTTAACGCTTGCACCAAAGTCACAAATAACTTCATTGAAGTTCACACTCCCGATGGAGATCGGGATGACCAGTCTCCCTGGATCGCCTTTCTTGATTGGCAGATATTCATCGTTCCATTCTCCAGTTGAAGGATCACTCCAGTAGCTTCTTGTATTAAATATGTCTTCAAGATTTGCAGATTCTAATTCTTCTGGTTGCCCATGAATCTTACCTTGGTTAGTGGGAGGAACAACAGTTGCAAGTTGAGATATTTGTGATTCAATCATTTTATTAAAGCTATGTTGATTCTTAGTGGCATTTGAAAAGCTATCCATTCTATTATTGATTGTTTCTAGCACTTTATCATTGGATGCTAATTTCTTAGACAGGTTATCCATTAATTTTCCTTAATTAAGAACTAACTCCCTCAAAGGTGGTTGATTGAAATTATTGAAAGAATTATTACCTTGATAGTTACCTAAGTAGTTAGGCCTTTTGTTGTTGATTCCAACCTTGATTCTGTTGAGGACGATAGTAGTAGTAGTTGTTGATATAGTTCGCATCCTCTTGTAACTCTGGGTAGTTGTTGCCTGAATGCCCAGTTTCTCCACATTCTTCACAAGTCATGCGGGAATCATGAATGTGCATGACTTCGTTCTTCTCACTGGCTCCCTCATCGAGCCTCTTCATTAGCAAGACCATCTTGGCAAACAACATGTCTACCTCTTTAAGCTGGTACATACCTCCACCTCTCTTGCGGGTTTGAGTTCTTTGCTCACTCCAACCTTGGTTGGATGCCATCTTCTACACAAGAGCTGTGGCTTGAGCAATAGTAAGTGATAAGAATGCACCTCCAGTAGCAGCATCCATGGTCTCATGAGTGCTGTTGTTAAGTCCATGATAAAAGGTTTGTATAAGTAGCCAATTCTCCATTCCATGATGAGGACATTCTAGGATATAGTCTTGAAAACGCTCCCAAGCTTCTGGGACAGATTCATCATGTTGCTATTGGAAACTTGATATTTTCCCATGAAGAGAATTTGTCTTGCCCATGGGAAAGAACTTCACCAGAAAGCTAGTGGAGCAGAGTGCCCACGTAGTGTTCTTCTCTTTATTTGCATAAAACCACTACTTCGCTCTCCCTAAGAGTGAGAAAGGAAAGAGACGAAATAGTATGGCATCTCTGGGGACATCCTTGATAGCGAAAGTGCTGCAAATCTCCAGAAAATATTGGAGATGAGCACTAGCATCTTCATGTGCTTTCCCATAAAACTGGCTAGCTTGCACCATGTTGATGAGCACAGGCTTGAGCTCAAATCGTCGATCAATATCCGCAGCGGGTCCAGTACGGATGTTGTCCATTGTTGGAGCTAAGAACTCATGGAGTGACTTGTTAGGCATGGCTTCGGACTCTGGTGTTAAGCTTCGAATAAGGTCCTGGTGATCTTCTGACTCAAAAATGACTTCAAGCCTTGGTATAGAATGAGTTTTCTTGAGCTTGGCTCTAGTTTTTCTATGTAATGCTTCTGGATTATCAATAAAATTTTCTAGAAGATCAGATCTAATCATTCATTACCATGCATATGATGTATACAAATAGTCAAAAGACAAAAGATAAGGGTAAGGCTGTATGAGTAGAGAAACGATGGTTTCTCGATCACATTAGTGATGCAAGTGATAGCTCATTATCCTTTTTGGGTAGCTTAATCAACCTTCCCTGGCAACGACGCCAAAAATGCTTGTTGACACTTCTAACACCACTTTACATACCAGGTTGTCATCCCCAGCATGGCACTAGAAGTGTTGGTATTAATAAATGCAAATGCTCCTCTAAAATAAATATGAAATCTGTAAGCGCACAGATAATACCGATGTAGCATTTTAACCAGGAGTAATCCAGGTATCGTTATTTATATTTTTACCCAAGGGAAGGGAAAGCTAAGAATAATGAGCAATGAGCATCACTTGCATGTGATAATGGAGTGTAACCATGTCTTTGTCTATCTTCTCATATAGGGTAAGTGTCACAAGATAAGATATATATATATATAAGTGATAAATGATAAGCAGATGCCATATAATAAATGAATAAACATCTCAATAGAGTACTGTAAGTCTATAACACTAGCACGGTATTAGGACAATCTACGAGGATAAATCCTATGTTATTCTAACTATAAGTCAAAGCAAACGATGATTAGTGCAATTATACTTGGCAATCATGGCAAGACAAGCTTATATCAAAGCACAGAGATATTATGCAGAAAGATCACAAACATAGCCATCCTTTCCTTATAATAGTTGTGTTCTACACGATCTACATTTGGGAGGTGGAATATATAAGACTCAATAGGACTGTCACTCCCGCGAACTACCAGACGATCCAGAATATAGGGTGTAGTCGCTGGAAAATATGGTATAGGCACCACACCTACACAATATTTACCACTCACCCACGAATTCAATGAGCGAGTGCTATACGATCCTATGTTTGAATATAAATCTAATTCAGCTATGCCAAGCATATAATCAAAGTAAACTAAGAACACAATAATTGATAATATAAACAAATAGAACAAAGTCATATCCAATATAGTAGAATAGACCAAAGTCATATTCATAGTAGCAGATGAACAATATGAATAATACAAGAACGAATATAAAATAGGAGAGATCATGAGGAATTCCTAAGCAAACTCTTGATAGATCCAGAAACCAAGCAGGTGCCCGCCTCCTTCTAGTTCTAATCCTATATAGCTATGCTCTAAACTATGGAGCTCTAATTGAGATGGTGTCTCTCTGGCTTGATCAGTTGGCTTCTCTCTTGGATGAATGAATAATAAATTAGGGTTCCTCCAAACCTTGGGGTCTAGGCCTCTTTATATAGCCCCCTCCGAGGAGCCTCGGCCGTCGGATCAAACCGACCTTAATGAACGGTTAATATTGATCCTCAAATACAGTGTAAGATGGATCCACAAAACTCAACCTTCGGTTGAGGGGGGAGGGCGGCCGCCCTAGAGGGTAGGGCGCCCACCCTGTCTCGGTGATCGGTGGGCCTCCCCTCTGGTGGCCCTTCTTCTCGTGTCTTCTTAAGTGTTCTTTTGTATGTGTTGGTGTTTGTCTCTATGTAAATCTTACATGTGGACCTCCTTTGGATATTTTTTGATAACCCCCTGCAAAAATTGATATTCACCAAAACTCATAATATTCTATCAGTGTAACCCCTATATCTAGCTGATAATTATATTTAAGTCCTTTCTCATGTTTCGTTGACAGTTTACAAATGACACTTATCTACCATCAGCAGTGGCGTTCTCGGCCGATGAAGCTCGACGACAGCGCATGGCACTGCTGTTGTCTGCTTCAGCACTGGCAAGAGCAAGCGAGGGACGAGAGAGCGAGTGAGTGAGTGCAGGAGAGAGCGTGAGGTCGGCTGCCTTCAATGCCACCCTGACCATAGCATCGGCCAGACGCCGACGTACAGTAACCACGCGGCGGCCATGGCCTGTGGCCAGTCGGCCACTACCCGGCCAATTTGAATTGGCTGTCACACCCAAAATTTTCAATTTTGGGTTGTGCATGAAAAACATTAAATAAAATAAATGATTTCAATATTTGAATAAATTTATTAGATAAGTTAATTTGCTGCTAATTTAAATATAGAAAATTGTGGTTTTAAACTTTTTCATATTAATTTGATAATGTGGTGTTTGTTTGATGCTTGTCTTTGGTGTTGGTGAGTGCTATTATTTTCAAAATACCATAGGACGACGTTTACTTCTCACCGGAATTTTTTTTGGTATTTTCTAGATTTAAACTTTCAATTTCCGTGAGCTTAATCTTTTTTCTTGATCTCTTCATCAATCCTTTCATGAGTCCAAACTCATTTGGTTGAGTTCCTTATCTCCCCAAGAGTCTCTAGGATTTTTCCCGTGATTTTTCTGAGCTCCGGGCTATTTTTCGCGGCCAAAAAGGTAATTTTAGATTTTCTGAAATTATTTTTATTCGCAGAATCTATACCTAATAATAAAGAGACAAAATTTCCGCCAAGATTTTTTTTCCACCTCTTTTTCTTCCACTCCGGGTTCTATTCCAGTTCAGGTTGTCCTCCAATCTAAAATTTTCCTTGTCTTCTTTGATTTCTAGAACGCCTCGCAGACAATCTCCTCTGTCAGATACGAGACGTATTGGCCAACATAATTGCGTGCTGCCTTGGAGGCCGAACAGCAACAAGCCGCCAACTTGGTGCCAAGATCAAAATAATCCTGAAATTAAGAAATTCCGAAAAGTTTCCAAACCTTACGACTATATATATGCCGGCGTAGCCCTCGACGCCCTGGTTTCAGAAGTACAACCCTTATCGTGAGCCGCCGCTTGTAGCTCCCTCCACCTCTCGCCAAAGTTCTGCATCTAGAGCTTGCGTTCCGGCAAACTCTCCGACAAGCTTTTCCGGCCAAACCGTCGCGTCCCGACGCCGGCCACCACCACCAAGAGTCAGCCCTCGTCGTTCTCTACACCGTGGTATATCCGTTTGCGCGAATCCATCGTCGTTTCATCGAGTTCCCATCTCATCTTGCTTCTCTCCGGCGAGGTTCCACCATGGCTGACCGGAGCTCCTCCAAGCCCAAGGTAGAAGATGATACTATTTATAGTTTTGCTACTAATCTTATTTTGATCATAAAATCTTCGTTGTAACAACGATTTGACCCGTTCAAGTTGCGTTAGGTTCGTATTTGCGAGCTCTACATGTTAGTATAGCTGTACAGTAGGTTTGGAAAATTTAATTTTCGATTTTATATTAAAGTAATTATTTATCTATAGGAAATCTTAGAAAATTCATAACTTTCACGTTTTAAATCCGAATTTCGTGATCTTTACGTCTGTGTGATCGTTGTAATGTGTAGAAGAGTTTTACAAACTTTTTATACTGTTTTGCTACTATTGGTGTACTATTTTAATTATGTCTCTTTGTTTGCTTCGTGTATGATTGCTCGGATGATTGTGTGTTGATGCTGGATGATCGAGTATAGACAGTGAGTAGTTTCTTGACGATCAGGAGTATTATTTGAGCCAAACCAGCAGTATCAACAGGGAAGCTTTGATCAAGGCAAGTATAACATGGGACTATCCTTGTTACCTAATCACTATAATCAATATCATATGCATGTGTCTACCTTGATAACCTTAGAGATTATAACTTAGTGCTTGTTATCTTGATTCCTTGTCAACCTTGGGGTTGCATTTGGGTAGCTATTGCTAGTGCTTAATCCTGAACAATGATCTTATAATTTTGATTAATGGATTAAGCAATCAACCTTTAATGATTATTTTATTTGCTGTTAAAAAGGGGGCTAGAGCATGTGGGTTATTTTGATGCTCTGGTTTCTCTCCATAAGGACTTATCTGTACATGATCATCCGGGACATACAGTACAGCTGTGAGGGCTATATGGCTCTGGCTTTAGTTGCTTAAAGGACTTTTTCTAGCTTGTTAGTGGTTACCTTAAATGGCGTAAGAACGGCTTGCCACGTTGGGTGTAGGACAACCTCTAGTCAATGAGTATAGCCGAGAAGGAAGTGTGCCATTTGAAAAGGGGGGTTCCTACATCTGCCTACCGAGTGAATCTAATGGCCCTAACTTGTTAGATGAACCTTTAAGTGGCTTTATAGGATTTCCGGTGTTTTGGGGAGTCGCGAACCCATGCATTTGGAAGTCATGACTCACAGTGAAAGTGTACACCTCTGCGTAGAGTTTAATAAACTGGTATACTAGCCGTGCTCACGGATACGAGCGGCCTTGGAACATTTACAGATAGATGATCACCATGGTTATATCATGTTTAATTATTGTTGATTATTATTATGCTCATGTTAATGCTATTCATTATCGTTATTACAATTGATCATTGGTTCTTTAATGGGAAGTGGATTACCTTGATGCTACTCAATTGCTAATTATATGATGATTAAAAGCTAAATGCAGTTAAACAGTGTCTAGCCTTTTGTGCCTCATGAACCCTGTGTTATACTTGTTGAGTTCGACATGGACTCACTCTTGCTATTCCCCAACACTCTAGTGTGTAGTAAGGTGCTACTCAGAAGAAGGATAAAGAGGTAGTGGAGTTTCTAGAAGTCATTCAGAAGTGTTTGGCATACGGAGCCCCCCAGTCAGCCGTCCCTGAGAAGAATGGAGCCTGAAGTTTAGTCACCGTTCCGCGATACTCTGATGTAAGTGTTAATATAGCTATGTATACGTTATATAATAACATTGTTTCTGATACTTTTTCATCCTGACATATGTGTGGACTTCCTAGGCACACATATGATTAGCCTGGTTTTGTTCTTTAGAAAACCGGGTGTGACATTGGCAAAGGCCGATTTCAGGCTGATTGAAACCCATTTTTTCCTCCCTTCTATCTCCTAATCTAGTTCGAGTTAGCAAAAATTTCAATAATCAAAAGTGTAGAGCTACAGGAGATCTACAACTTTGCTTTAAGAAACTTTGTCTAATTCTCACTGGTTTTCAAAATAAAATGCTCCAAAGTGGGCTACATGCAAACTGAAAGTCAGTTTATGACTTAACCATTTCTTAGGTTTCAAAAATAGCATTTAATTGATTATTGTGAGCCCTATTTGACTAAGTTAGGCACTGATTCAGCTCTTGGCCAATAAACAAAGTTTGTTCTACATGACATGAACTACAACTTTTATTTAGGGCCCATTGCCATGCAAGCACTCTAATACTGTTCAACTTAAGTCAAAGCAGCATCATGAAAAAGACATTTTGAAGCAAACCAACACTTAGAAGCAATTTAGGACCAAGTCATGAATACAAACATTGTTCCATTTTTCATCCTATGTGTGTCTAAGGTGTTTTAGTGACCACACACAACCAGTTGCATTAATTAACCATGATCACAAGCATATACATGTATAATCAAGCATCACATGTGATAACATAGAGTAAATAAAATGCAAATTTCACATGCTCATGCTCATGAACGAATGAATGATGCTTATGCTCATGCAACACAAGTACAAAATGCAAGCTTAACACTTGGGGTGTTACAAAAAAGAATAAACTACTTAGGATAAATAA
Organism: Saccharum spontaneum; assembly: GCA_022457205.1. Taxonomy (NCBI): domain Eukaryota; kingdom Viridiplantae; phylum Streptophyta; class Magnoliopsida; order Poales; family Poaceae; genus Saccharum; species Saccharum spontaneum. The sequence continues at coordinate 27,640,478 of CM039613.1, read as the reverse complement.
AAGCCTAGTTAGCAAAGCTAACTTAAAATACAAATTCGATGCAAGTTGCCTTCTCCGGCAGCGGCACCAGAAATGCTTGTTGATACTTCTTAATGACTAGTGGAGGAATTCTACAAGCACACAGAACTATCGTGTAGCACTTTGCTCGGTGAATACAGAGTGTCGAATTTATATTTTCCCATAGGAAGGCAGAAGGCTAAAACTTATATTTATAGTTAGGATTGCTAGGGTAAAGCCTAAGTATATCTTGGGTAGGTAAACGATAATAATGGGTTGAGTGTAAACTACCTAAATTAACTACTAAACAAGCTACACTAGAGATAGCTAGGTGGAAGAGCAAGCGATATATCTTTCAGTAATAGAGGGTAAACTAATGACTAGGAGAAATGCGCTAGTACATCAAGGAACAACCCTCCTACCAACTAGGAGAGTTAAATAGACAAGGTCTGCCACGAGCCCTATGATTTAATAACTAGACCTAATGTGGTGGAATACAGAGGATGGACAAAGCTGTCATCACTTGCCAACTACCATAATCTATTTGGAGGCCTAGCCATATCCACAGGTAATCTATAGCCTAAGCACCTCGCTTAATCTACAAGCTTATTACTTTGATCTGAGCTCCGATGAAATGGAATCAAAGTATCCTAACCAGATGGTGGAACCGGTACTAATGAAAGACTACTAACTAAAAGATAACCTATGCTAATAATGCCAAGCAATAAGCACCTAAGCTCACTAATGATGAACAATAATGAACAAGTACTTAAGCAAATCAAAGCAATAATACTAAATAAAGTACTCAAAGTAAAGTACTGAATAAAGTAAATGCGAAATGAAAGAATTAAAAGGGAGCTATACCAGACACAGAAGACTCTTTCGGACTCCGAGAGAAGCTCTGTTCATGCTCTACTCTACTACTAGACTACTTCGACTACTAAGCTACTAAGCTAGAGAGCTTGGAGAAGCTTGGAGCGCTTGGAATTGAGTGGGGGCACTTCTCCATCGAGCACCACACCCTCTATTTATAGTGTAGAGAGGCATGTGGGTACTTGTAGGCAGCAGGAGGTCGGTTTGGTGCCTTGGGGTGTCGGGCAGTGCTAGGGGGTGCCGACCGGCCCTAGGATGTTGTAACACCCCAGGCGCCACAAAAGCCTAGGATGTCACTAACATCCCTTCCCTCAAGCCAAAGTCTAAATCTTGGCAAATAATCCAATGAACAAAGTGTAACGCAGAAGCAACTACGAGAACAAAACTATAGTTAAGTTAACCTCCAACTTAAATATTTTTATTGAACCATGAAGAATCATCCTGAAGACGAACTATGTTTATTAAAACAAGCCAAGAGTGTCATTATTATATCTGGATGTGGGTGAAAAGTGAAGGTGTGCCGCTAATCCCATCCCTTCAAGCAAGCATCCAATTAAGCACCTGGAAAGATAAAGGGGTGAGAATAAATCTCAGCAAGCAAACTGCCTAAACATGTCATTCAAACTACAATTTAATTAGACAATGATTTAATCATAGAAGAATACATATCATAATAAATAAAAGTTCATGATAAGAATATTTATCCAATGAAATTCCCATAAACATGTAATGACCATGATATACAATAAATAAAAGATATACATCTATGAATAGAACAATACTTCTCATATAAATGAAAAGAATACTCCTTGTATCCACTTCATGCCAACATAAGGCTTCAATACGACAGAACCTCAAAAGTGCAAATGCAATGCATGTCCACTTTTACATCGCACCCCTCCTCGGGCAACGTACGATGCGTACCGGTACGGTCCTGACCATAGGTCAACGACATAATCCACAAGAGCACTCTGGAATAGTCATATAACTTTCTCACCGACCTGGCTCAAGAGCACTCTGAAATAGTTATATGACTTTCTCACCGACCTAGCTCGATGCATATGCTCGTGAAAAGAATGCACATGATGCCATAATATGATGCAACCGCAAGAATACTTACCACATAGGTCATATACCTCCACAATCATAAACAATATCGCTTACCTTCTGATGATAGACAAATACTTACCACATATGTCATATACCTCCATAACAATAAAACATAGCACTTACCTCATGATGATAGCCAATTGATGAAAGATTCAACAATGAAGATCATGTATAAATTACTTTAAAGGATAAGTGATTTCATAGTTATATCATCTTGGTTTCATTCATGTTAAGACAAAGTGTAGGTAGAATGAACAACAAGTCAAGCTGTAGCAACCACCGCTACGTTTACTTGCCTCAAGACGACGATGCAAAACGAGAGCTAAGTACGATCCAAAGGCAACCACCTGTTTAAACATCATCACCTCAGAAAAATAAACTCATACAAACATTCTTAAATGGCACATAAATCGCTTCTACGACCTGTGCTATCGTTTCCCCAAAACAACAACCGAACAATCAATCAACAGCAGGAACCCTGCTTCACATTTTTGTTGTGGACCAATTACTTGCTCAAAAGTTATGAAACTTTCACAGAAGATGGAAAACACCATTATCTACAACTTCTATATAAAACTATCAAGCATATGAGACCTTTAAGATGACATAAACAACCCCTGAACATAACCGAACTTTTCTAACAACCCAGACAGGACAGCAAATTTATAAAATAAATAACTGCAGTTATACTCATCCAATAATTACAATCTTTACGAATATGGAAAGCTTAAGAAACACACTACAACTCTTATTCAGATCCTATATTCAAAATAATCCGTTAATATAGTCAAAACAGATTAGATCTAAAATTGTCATGATTCCCATCACAGAAAAGCTGCCAACTTAAACAGACCGTATCTCTCAAACTACAGTGGTTATGATGGTGATTTTAGAGTCAAAAGAAAGCTATTTGAGTCCTCTACAACATTGTCAAGATTTTCAAAAACTAGTTTGACCTTTAACATTATCAAAAACTGAATCAATCCACTACTGTTCAGAACATCGTCAAGACAGCAGTCAAACGCTTCATTGGCAACAATAACTTATCTTCACATTTTCACTATGGATAAACTACTTATGCAAAAATTATGAAACCATGTCAGAATATACAAAACAATATGATCTACAACTTTCATATTATAACTTTAGGAGTTTGAAAAATCTAAGGTACCAAAAACAAGCCTACAAACTAACTGAACTTTTCTGATTACAAAACAACAGCAGGCCACTAAAACAAACATAACTCAAGATATGGGGACCCAAAGTTTATGATCTTTAACAATATGGAAAGATTATGAAACTGTCAACAACTTTCATATAGATCAAATTGCGAAATAATGGACTTAGGACATCGTAAAACTGAACGCATCTAAAACTGTCCAAAAGTTTGACAGCACAACTGCATCACAAAAGAATGATTACATCTCCCAAACTAGAACAGCTATAAAGGTGATCTCTATACCAAAAGAAAAGTATTCAAGTCCACTACTGGAATATAAATTTTTTATAATTTTTGGGCACATAAAAACAGTCTTAAATGGTGCATAAACAACAACTGCACAATCTGAAATAAATAGCAGAACTTAATTACGAGATTAGAACCCTAACCCCATCGACTAATCGACATGAAAAGCTAAACCCTACCATGGATTTCGCATCAAAACAGCAGGTAAAAGTGGGATCTTACCCAAACAGCAAGTACCACATGGATCCTCAACGATTGACCTCCGATATTCCTTTCATCCTTGCGGCGATTCCCCCACCATGACACCTCCGTCAACTTGATCTACTCCACGCATGACATCGGCATCAAGAAGAATGATGAGAGGCATGGAATTGAGGGGAAAGCAGAAAGAGAAGAAGATGATCCACCGGTTTTGGACGAGAAAGGCATACGCACGAACAAGGGTCAAGCCCTAACCCTCTCCCTCTCCTCCGTTCTCCATCCTCCGATCCGGTGTTCTCTTGTTTTTTTTCTCCCATTCGTGGAGGCAGCGGCGGCTCAAGGCATGAAGCATTAGGTTTATTGGAAGAGGTCAGAGAAGACACGGGAGAAAAGAACGGGCAGGTACTGTAGCATCGCGCTACAGTAACATGGTAACTGTTAGACTCCTCGCTTTCTTTCCTTAAACACTGCAATAGTTGTCTCTTCATGACCCGAACTCCGAACAGCGTGTATGAATAGTGAAACGAAATGCGTTCGACAAGCCCTACGCATCTATAGTCTCTACTCATCGATCCGAGCTACGGATAAAAGTTTTATTTTTTACCACTCATTAAAGCTCCCATTGAACCCTTTGCCACTTTACGTTTTCTAACAAAAAAAATGTATTTTGGGGTGTTACAGATGCACCGCCTCTGCATCCTACAGTGCTGGTTAGCTCCCAAAGGCAGTTGTAGGAGTGGCACATGTCAAAATTCATGTAGGAGCACTACTACAGCACAGGTATTCACCGTTAGCTCTAGACCCCCCATCATCGTTGGTTTTGGCCCTCGGTAGTGTATGTCAGTGGTGATGCCCATTGTCATTACTGTCGGTTAGGAAACCGGCAGCGACAAAAACTTATCACCACTGGTTTGTGTTACTAGCCGGTGGTGATAAGGTTTTTTAGAAATTCAAAAATCAAGTAAAAAAATAGCAATTTTTTTAAAATCCTAGGAAGGCCCCACCAGCCACAAGTCACATGATTTTTCATGCGAAAATCCGCATGCTGCATGGTGCTACGATTCGAACCTAAGACCTGTGCCCTCATGCGTAGCTACTCTAACCACTCTACCCCTAAGTCACTTGTGTCCATACAACATGATATTCCTTTAGTACTAACTTCTTGGGATTTTAAAATGAATATTTAGAACCCTAATGACTTTAGATAAAAAAGTTATCAACTATAAAGTTGTTGTTCTAATCGAGGTCTACAACTTTGATGTTGGTGGTTTCGCCATCCGAGGCCGTTTGACAAATTTGAATTTCAAATAATCAAAACTTCAGCCATACTACTAGGACATCAAATGATTTCAAATGAAAAAGTCATCAACTATAAAGTTGTAGTTATCGAGATCTACAACTTTGGTTTTAGTTGATTCTACATCTGAGGTCATTTGCAAAATTTGAATTTCAAAATTTTTGAACTTCAGATACAAGTTTAGGACCCTAAATGATTTCTAATGAAAAGTAGTCAACTACAAAATTGTAGATCATAGTGAGATCTGCGACTTTGCTTTTGATCATTTTTTCATCTGATTTTGTTTGTATATTTCAAAAAAATAATTTTAAAATATAATAGCTTCAAACAGAATTCTAGGACTCTAAACAATTTCAAATGAAAAAGTCATCAACTACAACTTTGATATAAAGTTTATTTTCATCCAACTTTGTTTATAAAAGTTATGAATTTTACTATGCTACTGCATAAATCATCACCGCCGGTTCATATTACAACCCGTTAGTAAAAAAAAATTTCACCACCGGTTGGTACCACAAACCGGCAGTAAAAATGGATCGACCATCACTACCGGTAGTTAACACAAACCAGCTGTAATGATAGGTTATTTTTCGCTAGTTTGTTTTACCAGCCGGCGGTGATAATTGTCTAAAGTTTCACCAACGGTTCGTAATATGAACTAGCGATGATGAGTATCACTGCCAGTTTTTAGCAAACTAGCACTGAAAGTGGCGACGGTGATTACCTGTTATGTAGTAGTGGAAGTCGGTTCCAACATTGAGATCCAATTGCAAATTGCTTAGATTTGTATAACCATGCTATGCTTGATTAGCTACTAAGATCACATGTTCATTTTTGTACAAAATGCCTTTATGCAAAACCAAATTCAACCTTTGCTAATGAGCCAAATGCATGATCCTTGTATTTATATTGGGTAAGTCATATTGAGTACAACTGAATACTCACCCAGTAAATGTTTAATTCTTGCAGGTGCCTTTGTTCTAGCCTATAGATTGTTCTATGCACCTGAGTCCTTTGAGGACTAGGAGTGGTAGAGGAGACATGTTGCGTAGATACATGGAAATGGCACACCCATGCATTGTATCTTAAAACTTATCTTGTTTTAGTAAAAGACATCCGCTAGTGTACTCCACATGATGTGGTGTAATGACTAAGTGTGAAACAACCATGTTAACGTTGTAAACTTAATGTACTTCTTGTAATACGTGAACCTGTTGTATGTTGTGATGATCCTTTCCAACCGTGTGATCCTAGATGAAGGTTGCTTTAGTACATCATATGGGTGGTGTACTGTGATGATCAATCAAGTGTATTACCTAACAAATGCTAGTCAATGGAAGACTACTTAGTTAGGTAATCTACTTAAGAGGGAGGCGATCCTGACATCCGACATGCCATTGCTAGATCTCATTGGGTTGCTACTGGATCTCGAAGTGTCATGCATTGTCTTTGCCTCTGATTTGAGCCATTAGGTCTCGACTATGTCTCTAGTTGCCGCCTCCTTCACAACTTGCCTCAAATAAGAATAGATCAACAAATGAGATGAAAGGAGGGCATAGGAATGGAGAGGAGGGAGGGGGATTGACCTGTTATGATGGGCGTCTACTATGAAAGGAGGAGGCCTACTAGTGGCTAAGCAGGCGCGCGCAGAAGGGGGCTCAAGGCCCAAGTTATCATCTATTTACCATTATTAGAATTATTATTAGAGTTATTAGTGATTAGTTTCTATTTTGAAGAGAGGAGGAGATATAAATAGCTAGGAAGACAATTATGAGAAATTAATCAGAAACAATCTTAATTGTTTCCAGCTTCCCGAAGGGAGCCGGGAGATACCCTACACCCCGTCTTCCCCCTCTTGCTCGCGTGACCATGGTGCCGCTGCGCTGATCTCGTGCCTACAGACCTCGTCCCCCCTATTCATCACACCTACAGCCTCCGCACCAAGCCTAGTAGGACTAGGGTTCCTATCAACCTGGTATCAGAGATGTTTGGGCCACCGATCACCTCGCCCTACGTGGCCGCTGCGCTGGTGATCCCCACCGCGCCGTTGCCCTTGTCCACCGCGCCGCCACCCACCTCCTCGTTAGCCTCGCCATCCACCTCCCAGCCATCGGTGCCGCTGTCCCTGGAGTCGTTGGCGGCCGACATCCAAACCCCAACCCACAACATGGATATGATGCAAGCCTTCCTCGTGGGATCATACCAGTCGCCTGAAAGGTCTTATGGCTAGAAGGGGGTGAATAGCCTTTTAAAATTTTCTACAAAGACAAGCTAAACAAGTTTATCAATACAACAAATAGCGAGATGCGAGTTTTACTTAGCCTACGGGGTGTTTGCAAGCTACCTATCCAATTCACAATTCTAGTATAATGGCACTCAACCGCACAAGTCAAACCGAGAAGGTAACTACAACTACAACTAGCAAGCTACACAAAAGAGCTATTCTAGCAAAGCTAACTAGCTAGCAAAGATAACTAAGAAAGTAATGCGGAGTTGAGTTATGAGAGTTTCACCGAGGGGCGAAGTATTGAGCCAACCAATATGATCAACAATGAATACCAAGACAACCGAACACCGGGATCAATCAATCACAATATGAAAGTGATGACACGAAGATTTATCCCGAGGTTCACGTGCTTGCCGTCACGCTAGTCCCCGTTGTGTCCCTCTTCACCACGTGGTTCGGTGGCTAATCGGTCTCACACCGAGCCTCTCAAAAGGCACCACAAGAACCTACCAAATGGCAAAAGGTTGCAATGACACGAGCAATTTACTAATGTTACCTTTGGCGCTTCGCCGAGGTAGGCACAAACCCCTCACAATCACCGGAGGTGGCCAAGAACAATCACCAACTCTTGCCAATGCCTCCAAGCTGCTCCAAGCCGTCTAGGTGGCGGCAACCACCAAGAGAAACAAGAATCCCGCAGCAAATCAACCACCAAGTGCCAACTAGATGCTATCTCACAATGCAAATGCACTTGGATCACTCAATCTCACTTCGAATATGCAAAGAAGCAAGAGAGATGAGTGGGAGGGGAGTTGCTTAGCTCAAAGTGCTCACAAGTATGTCAAATGTCCAAGAGATAGAGCCTTGAGCCGGCAAACAAGTATTTATAGACGTACCCCTTCGAATATAGCTGTTACACACTTGAAACAGCCGAAGTCGCGCTAACCGGACGCACTGGTCAAACTGACCGAACGCGCCGATCGCACAACGGCTACTTTTGTGAACCACCGACTGGACGCGCTGCACGCAACAACTGGACGCGCGAAGCTCGACCGGACGTGCTGGTCCCATGACGGACCGGACGCGCTGGTCAAGCCTAAGCAGCACACAACGAAACAGCGACCGAACGCGCTGGAGAACTGACCGGACGCCACAGTGCTTGAGTCCGGTTGGAGTCCAGTAAGCTCCCTGATCGACCGGACGTGTCCGGTCGACTGTGACCGGACGTGCCACCGCGTCCGATCAACAAACTGAAACACGCGAAGATGCTGAACGCTGACCGGACGCGTCTGGTCAAACAGAGACCGTGTCCGGTCCAGCGTCCGGTCACCACTATGACCTCCGTTCGCTTCCGTTCGATTTCCGACTTCCGTCGTAGTGGAAAATAGTCGTTTCAACTCCTCAAAAATGCCTGAATCCCGCCGAGCAAGCTCGGCGGGAGGGAGAGAGGACCCCAAACCCTCTCTACCGCTCAAACTCCAACGCCATCGCAAATGTGCTAACACCACCAAGTGATCCCATCATGTGCGAGTGTGTTAGCATTTTCACAATCATTTTTCGAGGCGTTATTAGTTCTATCCAAATGCATATGATTATGAGATGCACACCTAGAGGCACTTAGGAGTTCAATAGCCGCATCATTCCCCTCTTTATAGTACGGCTATCTATCCTATAATGTAACCACACCCACTAGGTGTCTAGGTTACTAAAACACAACCCTTAAGCATATACCTTTGCCTTGATCACGTAGGGTTGCATCCAAATCCAAGTGTGGCCATCATGATCACCATGTCCATCTTGCCACCAACCTTGGAATGTACTAATCCTCATATGCTACATACAACTTAGGCATAGGATTAGTACTTAGGCATTGTCACTAATTACCAACACCAAACATAGAGCTTTCACCGCCGCTCCCACCAACGCACCCACCACCAGTGCCTCCACCGCCACCATAGTCTGCCTCGGCCTCAATGCCTTCGGGTTCCCCTACGGCATGTTGTCACCTAGCACCACCAGTGTGCCGATCCATCTGTTGCGGTTCCTACCCTCGCTGTCGCCCGTTCCATCTTGGGCCCTCGGTGCGGGAGTGACTGCACCGGTCTACACCATAGCCATGTCACCCACTCCATTCATGGGGTTCGCAATGATGGTGCCAGCCACGGCGCCTCCCTATCCCCCTGCATCAGGAGGGGTATTCTACGGCGGCGTGGATGGGCCGCTCCTCTACGGGGCCGCGACCACCATGGGTGTTGCCTCCCTGGGGGGCAGTGGCTACTGTGGCACGCCGCCCATAGTGGACAGCGCCTTCACCCCTGGTCCTCTCCATGGTGCCCATGCTTCTCTGTGCTTCTACAAGTCGGAGTTTCCTACGTATGATGGCATGGAAGACCCCCTCAACTGGCTCAATCACTATGAGCAGTTCTTTCGGGGCCAACACACATTGGTTTCAGATTGGACATGGCTAGCGTCCTACCACCTCACCAGCACCGCCCAGACATGGAACTATGCCCTCGAGCAGGACGAGGGTATGCCGTCTTAGGAGCACTTTCGTGAGCTGTGCTCGTTGCGCTTCGCATCGGCTGTCCAGGGCACCCACCTGGCAGAGTTGGCGCATCTTCCCTTCACGTCTTCTATGCAGGACTACTCGGATCGCTACAACATGGTCCTCTACCATGCCCATAATCTGTCTCCTCGGCAGAAGGCAGAATTGTACGTGGGTGGGCTACCGGAGCACATCAAGGTGGATGTGGAGATGCGGGCACCCTAGGACCTTTAGTCGGCCATGTACTTGGCTTGTGCCTTCGAGCATCATGCTGCGGCGTTTACTCTAGCATGGGCCACTCTATCATCGCTGCACCCCGTGCTGCCCCGTCCTCACGCGACAGCGGCCGGTGTTGGTTTGGCTACACCACAGGCGTCCTCGGGCGCCTCTTTGCCAATGTGGCCGTTCCGTCGGTTGTCTCCAGCGGAGCAGCTAGAATGTCGTTGCCTTGGCTTATGCTACAACTATGATGAACCCTATGTCCATGGCCATGTGTGCCAGTGGCTCTTATACTTGGAGTCCATGGACTACCTTAACGATGAAGTCCCCGCCAAGGTGGCGGTGGGGGATACCTTCTAGGACCTTCCGGTAGAACATGCGGCTGCCCCTAAGGCCATGGGTGCTGATATGGCAGTGCATCCCATAGTCTCCCTGCGCGCCATTGTTGACATCTATAGCAAGAATGCCATGTTACTACCCGTGACGGTGCATGGCCACCACCTGGTGGCTCTCCTCGACTCTAGCTCCGCGACCAACTTTATCAAAGCCGATCTCATGCATCATCTCCAGCTTGTCACCACCCCGCAACCCACCCTATGGGTGCTAGTGGCCAACAGCGTGCCAAGGGGTCACTCATGATGTGGCCCTCACCATCGGCTCAGAGGAGTTCCCCATTAGCTGATTCGGCATCAGCCTCGGTGAGTTCGGCCTCATCTTGGGAGTCAAATTCCTCCAGACTCTCGGACCCATTCTCTAGGATTTCGAGGACCTTTGCATGGCCTTCACCCATGGCATGAGGTGCATGCTGTGGAAGGGGCTGGGCTCCTCCCACGATGACATCCGAGAGCTAGCTGTTCGAGCGGTTGCCACTTCGCATAGACAACCGCTCCTGGACCGGCTTCTTCACGAGTTCGCGTCGGTCTTCGATGCGCCAAAGGGGCTGCCGCCGTCCTGTCCCTATGACCATAGCATCCACCTTCTTCCGGGTATCGCTCCAGCCGTCGTCTGCCCCGCCGCTACCCCCCAGTTGTAGAAGGACGAGCTGGAACGACAATACGCGGATATGCTCACGCAAGGGATCTTCCGCCCTAGCACAACTCCGTTCTTCACCCCAGTCCTCCTGGTGCACAAGGTGGACAAGTCTTGGAGGTTCTGCATCAACTACCGTGCCCTCAATGTGCATACCTCCAAGGACAAGTTCCCTATACTGGTGGTGGACGAGCTTCTCGACAAGCTGCACGACACTCATTTCTTCACCAAGTTGGCCCTACGTTTCGGCTACCACCAGGTGCGGATGCACCTAGACGACATTAGCAAGACGGCATTCCGTACTCACCTGGGGCACTACGAGTTTTTGGTGATGCCTTTTGGTCTCTCCAATGCCACGGCCACCTTTCAGGTGCTAATGAACGATGTCCTCCGGCCGTATCTATGTAGGTTCATGTTGGTGTTTTTTGATGACATACTGATCTATAGCTCTTCTTGGGCGGAGCACCTACAGCATGTCGGCATCATCCTCAACGCCCTCTGCGCTCACCGCCTGCACCTCAAGCATTCCAAGTGTTCGTTTGGGGCTACCTCGGTGGCCTACCTCGGCCATGTCATCTCCGCCGATGGGGTCGCCATGGACACCGATAAGGTCACGACGGTCTCCTCGTGTGCTACCCTGTGCTCTGCTCAGGGCCTGTCAGGCTTCTTTGGGCTTGCCGGCTACTATCGGAAGTTATCCGGGACTTCAGCATCATCGTGACTCCACTTACGAGTCTCTTGAAGCGAGACGCGTTTGCCTAGGACGATGAGGCCGAGTCGGCATATAGGGCACTCAAGGGCGCTCTCACCATAGGGCCAGTACTCCAGATGCTGGACTTCAACAAGGTCTTCATGGTGGACAGTGACGCTTTGGGCGTGGGGTTCGGTACCATCCTCCATCAGGGCACCAGGCCCCTCGCCTTCTTCAGCAGGCTCTTCACTGCACACCTCAAGCTCACCACTTATGAGCGGGAGCTAATTGGGTTGTTCTAGGCGGTGTGGCATTGGCATCATTACCTATGGGGGCGACATTTTCTTGTTCGTACTGACCATTATAGCCTCAAGTACCTACTAGACCAACGCCTATCGACGGTGCCTCAACACTAGTGGGTCAGCAAACTCTTCGGCTTTGACTTTATTGTGGAGTACCGCCCGGACCACCTCAACACTGTGGTGGATGTGCTATCCCACCACGATGCCGAGGCCATGCCCGCGGACGAGGGGACAGCAGCCGTCGTGGCCCTCTCCAAGTCGTCCTTCGCCTTCATCGACGACGTCCGTAGCACCACAGCCGCCGCGCTCGACGCACAACTGCTACTGGATTGCCTACATGCGGCTGAGCTGGTAGCCACGTGGCATGAGGACGGCTCCTACTGCACAGGACACGCATCTTCATCCCCAACTTCGGTGACCTGCGTCATCAGGACCTCCAGCTGGCTCATGGGGCCAGTCACGAAGGGGTCTAGTACTCCAGAAGACATTCCACCACCTCCACTCAGACTTCTACATCCTAGGTGACCACTCCTTGGTTTAGGATTGGGTGTAGACTTGTGCCACATGCCAGCGCAACAAGACGGAGGCCTTTCAGCCGGCCGGGCTGCTGCAGCCCCTGGAGGTTTAGTCCCAAGTGTGGGCGGACATCTCCATGGACTTCACGCTTTCGTTGACTGCTTCTCCAAGTACGTGCATTTTATTGCGCTTGGCCACCACTACATGGCTACCTAGGTCGCCTGCACCTTCTTCGACGGCGTCGTCCGGCTTCACGGGTTTCCATCGTCCATCGTCAGCGATCGGGACCCCATGTTCACTGGCCACGTGTGGCGGGATCTCTTCAAGATGGTGGGTGTGACTCTCTGCATGAGCACGGCCTTCCACCCACAGAAGGATGGCCAATCAGATGTGGTGAACAAGGTGATCGACCGCGAGCTTGGGTGGACTGGCTATCGTGGGCAGAGTATTGCTACAACACCTCCTTCCACACCGCCCTCCGCGCCATGCCCTTTGAGGTGGTGTATGGCCGCCCTCCCCCACCTATTCTATTGTATAGGCTAGGGACAGCGTGGATAGAGGCTGCGGATGCTCTCCTCCGCAGTTGTGATTAGATCCTCATCGAAGTCCGCCAACGCCTCCTCCAAGCGCAACAATTGTTGAAGAAGTACTATGACACGGGTCACCGCGATGTGGAGTTTTTGGTCGGTGAGTGGGTCTGGCTGCGCCTCCTCCATCACACGGTGCAGTCCTTGGACTTGCGTGCCAAACACAAGCTGGGGCCGCTCTATGCCAGACCCTTTCATGTTTTGGAGTGCATCGGCCGTGTCGCGTACCACCTGCAGCTTCTAGAGGGCACCCGCCTCCATGATGTCTTCCACGTGGGCCTCCTGAAGAAGCACCATGGAGACCCTCCAGCCACCCCGGCCGCCCTGCCACCAACGTTTGACGGTCACGTGCTGATGAGGTTGTTGTCCCGATCTTCATGACGTAGGATATTGATCTTGATAACTAGCTGATAACAGCCGATAACTTGCTGCAAGCAGCGATAACTAGTGCAACCTGACGACACGCACAAGGAGCCAACCACCGTCTCTATACGGCAGCCTGAACCAAGGATTCGCCCAACCACACTCTCAAAGAAACCAACCTACGCAACCTGGAATCAATGGACCAGGAGCATGGATTGGGTGCCGATGACGCGGCCGCTTCTGTAATCTCCGCGAAGGAAAACACAAGAGCAAAGGGGTAGAGATCTCTCTCTGGTTTTTGTTAGCACACAACTGAACAAAGTGGTCTGTATTCAAATTATCAAAAGTCCTCTTTTCTTTACAAGCATAGGAGTATTTATACAAGGAACAACCCTCCTGTATAGGTGTGATCACGAGATGGAAAATAAAAAGACTAGAATGTGAAAAGGCTTCCACGAAATGAGTTTCCAGGAGTCCACGCGGCTGTCAGTTTCCAAAGCAGTCTCCACTAAAAGTGTCATAACTCCCTAGTGGGAAGTCCAAATGATGATCCGTTTCTTGAGTGTGAAACTAGACTCAACAAGCTTTCCATCCATATATGCCATGCACCATGTAACGTCGTATACTGGTACAGTTTTGCACGGGAACTTGAACAACATGCATGCTGTTGACCACCTGACCAGTCCTCACTAAATCTGGTTGGACGCTATGGGGAAAATTCCAATCTAGTCGGGACTTATTGCATTGGAAAATAGACTTGATAAGCTTTCCAAAATGTCCTCATGGACCTTTATAGCTTTTGTGAATCAAGAGTTATGGTCGATTCTTTCTGCTGGTTCCGTCGCACTGGACTAGCCCAAGCTGGTGGTCGGTGGTCTGGTCCGAGCTGGTGGTCGGATTCTTCCTCCTCTTCATGTATTTTCCTAAGTACAACCAAAGTAGCATTCTTAGGTAGTATAATATTCTCACAAGTGTTAGAATTGAAATCAATTAGGAACGAATTCACCTGCTCTTGTAGTTTCTTAGCACGACTTCTTGTAAGTGGTCCTGGATTTATGATATTCATGTTGGATGGTGAATGATTGTCACTCGAGGAAGCACGTATGGCTGAGATGTCCTCATCATCCTCCCCCTCTTGAAAAGGAGTCATCCTCGACTCTGATTCTTCCAGTCCGAAGAATGGTGTCAAGTCAGCAACATTGAAGGATTTGCTAACACCATAATCTTCAGGGAGATCAATCTTGTAAGCATTATCATTGATCTTGGACAACACTTTGAATGGACCATCTCCTCGTGGCATCAACTTGGATTTGCGCTTCTCTGGAAAGCGGTCTTTGCGAAGGTGTACCCAAACTAAATCTCCAGGTTCAAATGTCACCTTCTTGCGATGCTTGTTCGCCCATTCAGCATAGTACTTGGACCTTTTCTCAATTGTTTCTTTGGTCTTCTCATGAATCTTCTTGACATAAGACGCACGCTTGGAGGCTTCCATGTTAGGTCTTTCCTGCAATGGCAAAGGCAACAAATCGATCGGAGCAAGTGGTTTGAAATCATATACTACTTCAAAAGGACACATATTAGTTGTAGAGTGTACTGCCCTATTGTAAGCGAATTCCACATGTGGTAAGTACTCCTACCATTCCTTCAAGTTCTTCTTGATCAAGGCTCGCAGCAACATAAAAAGTGTTCTATTCACGACTTCAGTTTGCCCATCCGTTTGAGGGTGGCAAGTGGTAGAAAACAGCAACCTTGTACCGAGTTTTGCCCATAACGTCTTCCAAAAGTAGCTCAAAAACTTAGTGTCACGATCTGAAACAATCGTCTTGGGCATGCCATGCAACCTCACAATTTCCCTGAAAAATAGAGAGGCTACATGGGAAGCATCATCGCTTTTATGACATGGTATAAAATATGCCATTTTAGAGAACCGATCAACAACAACAAAAATTGAATCCCTCCCCCTCTTTGTCCTTGGTAAACCTAAAACAAAATCCATGCTAATGTCTTCCCAAGGAGCACTAGGAACAGGCAAGGGAGTATATAAACCATGGGGGTTCAGTTTTGACTTAGCTTTGTGGCAAGTGATGCATCTTTGCACAAATCTTTCGACATCCCTTCTCATCTTCGGCCAATAAAAATTGTCAGCCAACATGTCATATGTCTTTTTCCATCCAAAATGACCCATCAATCCACCTGCATGTGTTTCCTGTAACAACAAGAGTCTAACAGAGCAATTGGGAACACACAATTTGTTAGCTCTAAACAAGAATCCATCATGTACATGATATTTTTCCCAACCTTTTCCTGTTGTACATTTTGCATAAGGTTCTGAAAAGTCATGATCAGCAGAGTATAATTCTTTTATGTGTTCAAGTCCTGGCACTTTAACATCGAGTTGATTTAACAAAACATTTTTATGAGATAAAGCATCAGCGACAATGTTTTCCTTACCTTTCTTATATTTCACAACATATGGAAAAGTTTCAATGAATTCAACCCATTTAGCATGTCTACGGTTCAGTTTTGATTGTCCTTTTAAATATTTCAAGGCCTCATGGTCTGAATGAATAACAAATTCTTTTGGCCATAAGTAATGTTGCCAAGTCTCAAGTGCTCTTACCAAAGCATACAACTCTTTGTCATACACCGAATAGTTCAGTTGTGCTCCTCCCAACTTCTCACTGAAGTAGGCCACAGGTTGTCCAATTTGCATGAGAACTCCTCCAATTCCAATCCCACTTGCGTCACATTCAACCTCAAAGGTTTTTGTGAAATCCGGCAACACAAGCAAGGGGGCTTCGGACAATCTTTTCTTCAATTCTTGGAAAGCTTTCTCTTGTGGCTCACCCCATTGGAAGGCAACACCTTTCTTCGTTAACTCATTCAATGGAGCAGCTATTGTGCTAAAATCTCTCACAATTCTCCTGTAAAAACTAGCAAGTCCATGAAAACTTCTCACCTGGCTTACATTTTCAGGAGTTGGCCAATCCTTGATTGTTTTCACCTTTGATTCATCAACTTCAATTCCTGAACCTGAAACAACAAAACCAAGAAACACAACCTGATCTGTACAAAATGTGCACTTCTCTAGGTTAGCAAATAATTTTTCTTTCCTGAGCACGTCTAACACTTGCTGAATATGATCAACATGTTCTTCCAATGTCTTGCTGTAAATTAGGATATCATCAAAGTAAACAACAACAAATTTTCCAATGAATGCTCGCAAGACATGGTTCATCAATCTCATGAATGTACTAGGTGCATTAGTCAAACCAAAAGGCATAACTAACCATTCGTACAGCCCAAACTTTGTTTTAAATGCAGTTTTCCATTCATCTCCAATTTTCATTCTAATTTGATGGTAACCACTTCTCAAATCAATTTTAGAAAATATAATAGATCCACTCAATTCATCAAGCATATCATCTAGCCTAGGAATAGGATGACGATAACGAACAGTGATGTTATTGATGGCTCTGCAATCTACACACATCCTCCATGAACCATCTTTCTTTGGCACTAAAATCACAGGGACAGCACAAGGACTTAAACTTTCACGCACATAACCTTTATCTAAAAGTGCTTGTACTTGCCTTTGAATTTCCTTGGTTTCTTCGGGGTTGGTGCGGTATGCTGGACGGTTTGGGAGTGCAGCTCCAGGGATGAAATCAATTTGATGTTCAATGCCACGCAAAGGAGGAAGTCCATCAGGTGTTTCTTCTGGAAAAACATCTTCATATTCCTGCAAAACACGTGCAACAACACTAGGGACAGAAGTTAAGTCATTAGCTGAAAGCAATGTGTCCTTGCACACAAGTATGATTAATACTTGATCTGGGTTTCTCCTCACATCTCTCATTTCAGATTTGGTGGCTATCATCACTAAGTTCTCTCCCTCTCTTTTTTTGTTATCTCTCATGTTTGGCTTGTGGCTCTCACTCTCCGATTTGTGGAAGGCACTCAAATTCTTTTTCTCTCCTTCTTTTCCACTCTCATTCCTCACAACAGAGCTCTTTTGCAAGTGCTCAGCTAGGATTTGCTGTGGTGTCATGGGTTTAAGTATCAACTCCTTTCCCTTCCACTTGATGGTGTATTCATTGGTCCGACCATAATGCAGAGATGACCGATCATATTGCCATGGTCTTCCCAACAGCATATGACACACTGTCATGGGTGCCACATCATATTCCACAGTGTCAACATATTCACCAATCTTGAAAGGAACTTTCACTCTTTGTGCAATCTTAATGGAACCCAAATTATTTAACCATTGGACATGATAGGGATGAGGATGTTTCAGCAGCTTTAGACCAAGCTTGTCAACCATTTCTTTACTAGCAAGATTGTGGCAACTTCCACCATCAATGATTACCTTGCACACCTTGTCTTCAACCTTGGCTCTAGTTTGGAAAAGATTGTGCCGCTGTCCATTTTCAGCTTCACTCATTTGCACACTCAAAATTTGAGTTACAACAAGAGCAGCACCAGTTTCAAATGCACAGACTTCCTTTTCAGGATTATCTTCTCCTTCAGTATCTTCATGTTCTTCATCACTAGCAGATTCATATTCTCCTTGGTCATTCACAATGATGGTTCTATTATTGGGACACTCCCGTATAACATGACCACGACCTCCACACTTGAAGCATTGAATTCCACTACTCTTAGTTGAAGAACCCACTGAAGTAGGTGATAAAATTGCTGATTTGTTCTTCTCATTTGGAGCAGCCAGCTCCTTCCTATTAGAAGCACCAAAATTATTTGATCTTGTACCACCACTTGAGTTGGAAGTTGTACCTCTACTTGCACTTGTCACACCCGGTTTTAAGGACAAAACCAGACGTACACCATATGTGAAATAAAGTAGTCAAATCTCACATATAGCCACAGATAAGTGTAACATCAAGAAACAAATGCTTAATATACATAACGCAATAGTATAAAATATACCTTAAAGAGCAACACAGCGGAAAGACAACTCCGAACACCGGGTGTAGACTTCACTCCAGGAACAAACTAACTGGTTGATCACAAGCCTAACAATTCCAGAATCTAGCAGTCTGGTACCCTTCCTGAGAAGCGGGGAAATAGCAAGAGTGAGTCCATGTCGAACTCAGCAAATATATCATGGGGTTCATGAAGCTCAAAAAGGCTGACACTGGTTTACTGCAATAGCTTTTAGTGAGTTATCTTTTTAACAATTGAGTAGCAACAAGTTTAACATAAGCCCAAATAACCTCATGATCATGTAAACAAGAATAATGTATCGCAAGAAACAATAATCATTAGTGAGCATCAATATCATCAGAATTCATCGTTTATTCTGTAAGGGTCCAAGGCCACTCGTGACCGTGAGCACGGCTGTTATAACAGTTTTACACTCTGCAGAGGTTGTACACTTTCACTGTGAGTCATGATTACCCATATGCCCAGGATCGCGACTCCCAAAACACTTCCAAGGTGAGCAGGCAGGGAATCACTATGAAGCCTTTCAAAGGTTCGTCTAACAAGTTAGGGCCGCTAGGTTTCCGAAGTCAGTCCGTGTGATACACCACGCAGGGATCCACAGTCTGCTTTACCCCATTTGCGCCACAAGGGTAACCTCTAACAAGCTAGAAAAGGTCCTCATACTGAGCTAAAGCCAGAGCCATATAGCCCTCACAGTTGTACTGTAAGTCCCGGATGTTCGCTTACAGATAAGTCCTTATGGAGAGAAACTAGAGCACCATAAAAACAACCAAATATGCTCTAGCCCTCTTGAGCCATATTGCTTTAAAGCATCATTTAAACGTTTATTGCATATATCATTAGTCAAGTTACAGATCATAGTTATTTATCTTGAGCACTAGCATAATACTACCCAATGCAATGTCCCATGGGTGTCAAGGTACAAGATACAAAAACTAGGATATCCTTAGTGGTAACAAGGTAGACACATGCACATGAATTAAGTATATTAAAGGTGAATAGGAAACAAGGATAATCCCATGCTATACTTGCCTTAAATTGAGATCCTTTCTCTGATCCAAATCTTCAATTAATAGCTTCTTGAATCTCCACGTAAATCTCACCGACTGGACTTGATCAATAAATCACCACACACACATCGAGCAATCATACACGAAGCAAACAATAAATAATAATTAGAACAGTACACCAAACATATAAAACAATATGTGAAAAGGTTTTAAAGATGTTCTACGCATTGCTACGAACACACAGACACGAAAAACACGCTAATCGAAGCTACGGTAAAAGAAATACATACACCGAAAGATTTTGTTGTATAAAACAGAAAAATTATAGGTCTCATTTGTTTTAACTATATAAAATCATATATATAGGATAAAATACTTTTTATAGATATTCAAAAGTGACTTAGGCTAAATTACATTTAAATTTAGAAAACTAAAGGAAAAATCAATAATATTTTATTTATAAATCTAGTTGCACAGTTATTAATCAAATTAGATCTAAACTGTGAAATTCCAGAGATTTTTATAAAGAAAACATTAATACTATTGCATAGTTCAGGTTGTTATAAATCCATTACAATTTGAACGGACTAATTCGGAATTCAAACAAATAAGTTATGAATTAAACGAGATTTTCTTTAGTAAAGTAATAGATTAAATCTAACATCGGAACTTAAAGATAGAAAACCTAACCAACAGTAACACTAACAGTATAAAAATTTGTAAAACTCTTCTACACGTTACCACGATCACATAGATGTAAAGATCACGAAATTTGGATTTAAAACGTGAAAATTATGAGTTTTCTAAGATTTCCTATAGATAAATAATTACTTTAATACAAACCTCGAAAATAAATTAATCTAAACCTACTGTACAGTTACACCATTAGATAGAGCTCGCAAATATGAATCTAACGCAATTTGAATGGATCAAATCGGAGTTAAAACGAAGATTCTACGACTAAAACAATCTCAGTGGCAAAACTGTAAATATCAGAAAACGTATTTTTGAATTACCGAGAGGAAATACGCTTTCAAAACGAAGAAACGAATTTCGGATAATACGCCAAGGACCGCGGGTTAAACCTTAAGGAAATCCAGGGTCTCTTTAGCAAAAACGCCGGCCGAAGGGGTATCGTGCATTATCAGCCGTTGGATCTAAAATAGATGGCTCGGATTGGATCGGGGGGGAATGAGCGGCGGCGCGACGGCCGGAGCAGTGGCCCGGCGGCTTTCCGCGGCGGCGCCATGGCCGGAAACACCTATCCCGAGCTACGGAGCACGAGCTCGCGAACGGAAAACTCAGGGAGAGAGAGAATGACATGGCGAGCTCACCTAGGGCAAAATCGTGGCCGGGGACGAAGCAAAGAGAGCGTGCGGCTAGGAGAGGCGGACGGTGGAGGCGGACCTTCGGCCGTGGCCACCACAAGGCGGTAGAGCTGCAACTTGCGGTCGGATGTGGAGCGGGGAAGGGTGGCGGTTCCGTTTTTATAGTCCGGAGGTGGCGCTAAAGATGGAAAGGGGAGGATTGAGGTGACGGATTCGAATCGGGAGAGCGAAGGAAAGAAATCGGAACTGGCGTGGGGAAGAAGAAGGAGATGAAGCCGCTGACACGTGGGACCGGGCTGTCAGCGACGCGGGAGCGAGAGAAGGCAGCGCGTGCGAGTTGGGCCGGCGGCTGCGGTTGCTGGGCCAACGGCCAGCTCGCTGGGCTCGGCCCGAGAAGCAGAATGCGAGCGCGGGGGGGGGGGAAAGAAGAAGCGGGCCGCCGCTGGCGGGCCGAAGTGACGGGCTGCGGGCCAAAATAGAAAGAAGAACATTTCCTTTTCTTTTTCTTTTCCAATTTTTCAAAGACATTTTTCAAGAGATTTTGAAATCCAATTTGAATTTGATTTAGACCACTCAATACAAAATTTCAAATGCAGTAGCATGAATGCTCAATCATGTTTCTACCCTTATATTTGATTTTAAATTTATAAAATTATTCTTATTCTAAAGTTGCATGATTCACAAAAATAAATATAAAAATCACATTTTCCCTATTTTTCTTTTCTTCAAATTTTAGGGTGTTACAATTCTACCCCCCTTAAGATGAATCTCGTCCCGAGATTCGGAAGATGATGATAAAGGAGATAATGACACTTTGTCTTTATTTGATCCTCATTTTCCAAATTACATCTTTCGTTCAGAGTCATTAGACAGTTTCTCATATCCCGACTGACTAATCTACCTAAACATGATCATCTCACCTATTGAGCTCCTCCAAAGTTATTTGTTCCTCTGCTATGACTCCTGTAAACTCATGGTCCACTTTGCTATCCTTGGTGTACCTATCTTCTAATGGATCATTTTCGTCTCCCTCAGGTAAAAGTTGACCACCTTGATACTCAATTTTTTTTCCTATCGGTGTTGTTAAGAGCATTGTGCACCGAGTACCATGAATCACTCCTTTGTGTGCACAGAGCCATCCATTACCAAGAACCATGTGAATTTTAAGTGACTTCAACACAATGAGAGTTGCGGTGAAGTTTTCCTTGTTTATGACAAGACTGACATTCGGGCATATCTGATCTGCCTGCATTTCTCCCACTGGGGTTTGAACTAGCAAAGGCCTCCTCATTGGACACTTCACCATCTTGCACGTCTCTACCATGTCGGCGGAAATGAAAGAATACGAAGCACTAGGGTCAAATAGAGCAAAAACTTGTACTGAACTTACTTGAATATAACCTCCCACTACTTTGGTAACTCCATGAATTTTATCCATATCCACATTGCTCAGTCTTCCATTGACATAGTTTTGCTGCGCTTTGCTTCCTTGAACAGGCTTCTTATGGGCTTTCCTTTTTCGCTTTCGTTGTTGTGGATTCTGACTTAGTTCACTCCCAACTTGTTCTTCAACATTGTTGTTTTGATAGTGCACAACTTCATTATACCCATAACATTCTTCAATGGCAGAAATATCAGTCTTTTCCCACATATTAGTGCGAAACATCATATAGGGCTTCTGAGTCATGAGACACTACACTTCCTGTTATCAAGTGACCAACATCAGCAACACGAGCAAGTATAGATGATCATAATCATGAACTATCTAAAGAGACAACTCTCATCTCCATGGATCCAAAATTATCAACCTTGTTCACAGGACATTTTTGCTCATGAGTGGCAACTCAATCATAGAGATTAACCAATACTTCCAAATAAAGAGTTCAATCTTAATAAACCTTCTTTACATTGGCTACCCCCCTTAAAATAAGGGACACTGAATAGGGTAGCTTGAACCCTTTTCTAGATGAGCTAAAAAGTGTTCTGACATCTCAATGATACTCTTGTGTATGGGTAAGAACAAGAAATCTGAAATTTCTCGCGAGCAGAAAATCAGCAGTGCAGTAAAACAGCTGTAACTCTCATTTTGTTAATCCAATGAAGCTGTAGTTTACACCGATGGAAAGCTTATAAAATTCTCTACAACTTTCTTATAGAACATACTTCCAGATTCTGTAGTTGACTTGGTCGAAAACAGTACATATCAGAAACTGCTCCAGGTTCATGACAGCACAGATACATTGCCTTATGCTTTTTGTATCTCCCAAACCAAAGCATCTTTGGAGATGGTTCTTGCATTTAGAGAAAGGTATTGAAGTCCACTCTTATCCAGAATTTTCTCATGATTTTTGGTCTTTCAAGAACAGAGATATAAGTTGATAAAGATAGGCTGCTCCGAAAGACAAGATATAGAAAACAGGAGATAACCAAAACCCAGCTATTTATTTCATTAATCCTTATACCTTATACATATAAACTAAATGAAATCATGGACAAAACCCACGAGATCATTCCACTCATTACAAAATTCCAACTCAAGCATAAACATAAGCACAAAGCAACTAAACACTTAAAAGTTCATAAGCCACACATTAAGACGACTCAACTTGGCTACTAACGGTTTTATTACACGGGACATAACTCCTATTTCTTAATCATGGTGTGATTGCAGCAGTATCCGGAGTAGACAGAGTCTCTTACATTCCTGAGTCCTCTATATTGACATCTGAATCTCTGCATCCCTCTTTACCATTCTTATAACTCATACCTTAAGATGGGTTAACCTGGTATCCCTCAGGTGTAGATTTAGTACCCTCATACTCAATCCTTTCTCCTGAAAGTGTAGTTAGAAACACTGAACATTGGGCATACTCAATCACTCCTTTACAAGTAGATAACCAGTCTATTCCCAGGATAACATCAAGGCCCATTAATTCCAAAACAATGAGGTTTACCTTAAAATTTACCCCCTTTATGTCAAGACTAACTTTTGGGCATACGCGGTCTGCCTTTATTTCACCTCTTGGAGTTTCAACCATCACTGTTTTCCCCCTTGGAAGCATAAGTATGTTATGATCGTTTACATATTGTCTAGATATGAACGAATGTGAGGCACTGGGGTCAAACAAAACCTTGGCGTTTCCGGAACTTACTGGTATTGATCCAAACACGACCTCCTTAGCTCCAGGAATGGTGGAAATATCCACATGTTTCAACCTTCCACGGATGTAATTTCTCTTTAATTTATTTCCCTGCACATGATCCTTTTGGACGTCCTGCCCTGGGTCTTGCTGTCGTTGATTCTTTTGCGGGCAAGATTTGACATAATGTCCTTCCTGCTGGCAATGATAACACTTTCTCTTAGCTGGATCTTTTGTGATGTCATACTCCACGGAACTATTGTTTGGTATGCTGCTATCTTGCTGGCCATAAAAGTTCACCTTCGTCCCTTTGGCTTGTTTCCTAGCTCGTTTGGCCTTTCGGGGTTGATACTCCTTATAGGTAATTGTCCACCCATCTATGACTACTTCATGGGGAGTAGTTTTAGCGGGAGGGGCTTCTAACTCTTTAAGGTTTGGATTTATTTGACAAGGGATCGGAGCTGCATGTGACAATGTAGTATAACTCGATTGCTGATTGCTTTCCACAAGTGGTTCTAATAAGATTGCCTTCCTCTTCTTGTCCTTGTTGATCTCAAAATTTGGATCCACCTTGACTTTCCCCTTATTAGACTTGTTTTGAAGACAGGGAAAACCATAATGCTTACAACAATGACATTGTTTCTGCTCTCCAAGTGCCTTACTATCAACATCGTTATTGGATTTCATATTCTTCCAAGCTTCTGCTACTTGTATCTTCTCTAGCCCCTTGGATATGTTGGTCTGACCCTGAGTTGAGCATTGTTGAGAATTTCCATGTTGAGCCATTTCTTCTGATATTTGATTTTGTATTGCTAATGGCTTCTTGTCAAAAGTGAGCAAAAGCGACACAGTTCAGTCCTCTTAACCTCTGAAGTCCAAAGTCTTCTCGTCACGAGCCGTCTAATAGACAAGGAGAAAAGGTTCAAAAATAGAGACAAGGTTTTTATAACAGAACGGGGATAGAATTAAGCATAACTTTGAGAAAATAACAAAGTTAAAGAGAAAGCAAGAAATAGGCAAAATGGAAACATGCTAAACGTCCAGTTCTAACTAGGCTTGCGTCCTACAGTCAGCATTGCTCTGATACCACTCTGTCACACCCGGTTTTAAGGACAAAACCAGACGTACACCATATGTGAAATAAAGTAGTCAAATCTCACATATAGCCACAGATAAGTGTAACATCAAGAAACAAATGCTTAATATACATAACGCAATAGTATAAAATATACCTTAAAGAGCAACACAGCGGAAAGACAACTCCGAACACCGGGTGTAGACTTCACTCCAGGAACAAACTAACTGGTTGATCACAAGCCTAACAATTCCAGAATCTAGCAGTCTGGTACCCTTCCTGAGAAGCGGGGAAATAGCAAGAGTGAGTCCATGTCGAACTCAGCAAATATATCATGGGGTTCATGAAGCTCAAAAAGGCTGACACTGGTTTACTGCAATAGCTTTTAGTGAGTTATCTTTTTAACAATTGAGTAGCAACAAGTTTAACATAAGCCCAAATAACCTCATGATCATGTAAACAAGAATAATGTATCGCAAGAAACAATAATCATTAGTGAGCATCAATATCATCAGAATTCATCGTTTATTCTGTAAGGGTCCAAGGCCACTCGTGACCGTGAGCACGGCTGTTATAACAGTTTTACACTCTGCAGAGGTTGTACACTTTCACTGTGAGTCATGATTACCCATATGCCCAGGATCGCGACTCCCAAAACACTTCCAAGGTGAGCAGGCAGGGAATCACTATGAAGCCTTTCAAAGGTTCGTCTAACAAGTTAGGGCCGCTAGGTTTCCGAAGTCAGTCCGTGTGATACACCACGCAGGGATCCACAGTCTGCTTTACCCCATTTGCGCCACAAGGGTAACCTCTAACAAGCTAGAAAAGGTCCTCATACTGAGCTAAAGCCAGAGCCATATAGCCCTCACAGTTGTACTGTAAGTCCCGGATGTTCGCTTACAGATAAGTCCTTATGGAGAGAAACTAGAGCACCATAAAAACAACCAAAAATGCTCTAGCCCTCTTGAGCCATATTGCTTTAAAGCATCATTTAAACGTTTATTGCATATATCATTAGTCAAGTTACAGATCATAGTTATTTATCTTGAGCACTAGCATAATACTACCCAATGCAATGTCCCATGGGTGTCAAGGTACAAGATACAAAAACTAGGATATCCTTAGTGGTAACAAGGTAGACACATGCACATGAATTAAGTATATTAAAGGTGAATAGGAAACAAGGATAATCCCATGCTATACTTGCCTTAAATTGAGATCCTTTCTCTGATCCAAATCTTCAATTAATAGCTTCTTGAATCTCCACGTAAATCTCACCGACTGGACTTGATCAATAAATCACCACACACACATCGAGCAATCATACACGAAGCAAACAATAAATAATAATTAGAACAGTACACCAAACATATAAAACAATATGTGAAAAGGTTTTAAAGATGTTCTACGCATTGCTACGAACACACAGACACGAAAAACACGCTAATCGAAGCTACGGTAAAAGAAATACATACACCGAAAGATTTTGTTGTATAAAACAGAAAAATTATAGGTCTCATTTGTTTTAACTATATAAAATCATATATATAGGATAAAATACTTTTTATAGATATTCAAAAGTGACTTAGGCTAAATTACATTTAAATTTAGAAAACTAAAGGAAAAATCAATAATATTTTATTTATAAATCTAGTTGCACAGTTATTAATCAAATTAGATCTAAACTATGAAATTCCAGAGATTTTTATAAAGAAAACATTAATACTATTGCATAGTTCAGGTTGTTATAAATCCATTACAATTTGAACGGACTAATTCGGAATTCAAACAAATAAGTTATGAATTAAACGAGATTTTCTTTAGTAAAGTAATAGATTAAATCTAACATCGGAACTTAAAGATAGAAAACCTAACCAACAGTAACACTAACAGTATAAAAATTTGTAAAACTCTTCTACACGTTACCACGATCACATAGATGTAAAGATCACGAAATTTGGATTTAAAACGTGAAAATTATGAGTTTTCTAAGATTTCCTATAGATAAATAATTACTTTAATACAAACCTCGAAAATAAATTAATCTAAACCTACTGTACAGTTACACCATTAGATAGAGCTCGCAAATATGAATCTAACGCAATTTGAATGGATCAAATCGGAGTTAAAACGAAGATTCTACGACTAAAACAATCTCAGTGGCAAAACTGTAAATATCAGAAAACGTATTTTTGAATTACCGAGAGGAAATACGCTTTCAAAACGAAGAAACGAATTTCGGATAATACGCCAAGGACCGCGGGTTAAACCTTAAGGAAATCCAGGGTCTCTTTAGCAAAAACGCCGGCCGAAGGGGTATCGTGCATTATCAGCCGTTGGATCTAAAATAGATGGCTCGGATTGGATCGGGGGGGAATGAGCGGCGGCGCGACGGCCGGAGCAGTGGCCCGGCGGCTTTCCGCGGCGGCGCCATGGCCGGAAACACCTATCCCGAGCTACGGAGCACGAGCTCGCGAACGGAAAACTCAGGGAGAGAGAGAATGACATGGCGAGCTCACCTAGGGCAAAATCGTGGCCGGGGACGAAGCAAAGAGAGCGTGCGGCTAGGAGAGGCGGACGGTGGAGGCGGACCTTCGGCCGTGGCCACCACAAGGCGGTAGAGCTGCAACTTGCGGTCGGATGTGGAGCGGGGAAGGGTGGCGGTTCCGTTTTTATAGTCCGGAGGTGGCGCTAAAGATGGAAAGGGGAGGATTGAGGTGACGGATTCGAATCGGGAGAGCGAAGGAAAGAAATCGGAACTGGCGTGGGGAAGAAGAAGGAGATGAAGCCGCTGACACGTGGGACCGGGCTGTCAGCGACGCGGGAGCGAGAGAAGGCAGCGCGTGCGAGTTGGGCCGGCGGCTGCGGTTGCTGGGCCAACGGCCAGCTCGCTGGGCTCGGCCCGAGAAGCAGAATGCGAGCGCGGGGGGGGGGGGAAAGAAGAAGCGGGCCGCCGCTGGCGGGCCGAAGTGACGGGCTGCGGGCCAAAATAGAAAGAAGAACATTTCCTTTTCTTTTTCTTTTCCAATTTTTCAAAGACATTTTTCAAGAGATTTTGAAATCCAATTTGAATTTGATTTAGACCACTCAATACAAAATTTCAAATGCAGTAGCATGAATGCTCAATCATGTTTCTACCCTTATATTTGATTTTAAATTTATAAAATTATTCTTATTCTAAAGTTGCATGATTCACAAAAATAAATATAAAAATCACATTTTCCCTATTTTTCTTTTCTTCAAATTTTAGGGTGTTACAGCACTACCTCTTGGTGTGAATTTGCTACCACTTGGCGTACTTCCTGTGCTGAAAGATACTCCTCTATTGGACTTCATGTCCTGCTGCAATTGACGCTCAGCCTTGCTAGCTTGATGTACCAATTCAATGAGATTACGGTACTGCTGAATTTCAACAATGCGCTGAATATTGCGATGCAGCCCTGACATAAAGCGTGCAATAGATTGCTCTTCATCTTCATATCATTGGCTCGAATCATTGCCTTCTCCATCTCTTTATAATACTCATCAACATTAAGGCTTCCTTGCTTCAGATTCTGCAGCTTGTCAAATAAATCACTACGGTAATGTTTGGGGACAAACCTTGCCCTCATTTCTCTTTTCATTTTAGCCCATGAACGGACTGCACCTTGCCCAGCTTCTTCTCTGTCATTGAGCATTTGTTCCCACCAGATTAGAGCATATCCATCAAACTCAAGAGCAGCCATGGCCATCTTCTTTTGCTCAGAATAATTATGTAAGCGAAAAATTTTATCAACCTTCAACTCCCATGTAAGATATGCTTCAGGATCAGATCCTCCATCAAACTTAGGCATGTTGAATTTTAATTTGCCAAACCTCTCTTCATTGGGCCGATTACGCCCATGATTACCTCGGTGACGACGGCCATCATTATGGGGCTGTTCAACCTCCTCCTCTTCTTCTTCTTCATCCTCTTGTTCAGTCCCACTTTCTTCTAGGCCAACACTCCCACGATCATGATCAGCACCTCTACCACCTCCTCGATGCCCTGGAGGTGGAGGCCTTCTCGCATGTACAGCAGCTCGCTCTCTACGTCTCTGTTGTTCTCTTACAAGTCGAGCAGCAGATTCTTCTTCAGCTTCATTAGTATCTTCTCCATGGTTGCTTACACCATCACGAGGTTGGTGTTGATCTCTGATTTCAGCCATAAGAGTCTGAAAATCTCGTGACAATCGATCTTGCTTATCTTCCAAACTTTGCTTCAGCTCATTAAATTGTGCCATAGTGACACAATCCTCAATCTCAATTCCACTCATCTTCCTGTAAAGTTAGCTAGGCCAAACAACAATATATGTAGAATAGGAAATATATATATATATATATGGAATCTCTCAACCTCACCTCTCTTACCAACCGAAGCTCTTATGAATTCCTGCGGATTACAGAAGGCCAATGCGAGGTGGTAACAAGAAAGTGATGGTTAAGCGAATACAAGATCAGTTTTCCTATGACAGTGGCTTTTATGTGGAGCTTGGTGGGGAAAAATTCACAAGGAATGCAATCTGAATTCTAGATATTGTAAGGCTAAATCACAGTCCAAACTAGAAGTTCAATGCCTAGTGCTGACCACAAGTTATGAGTGATGTAAATGGATCAAACACACGCGCAAAGAAAATTCAGATTTGATGCAAACAAGGAGTATGCTTAGGATGCAAGTGTTGCAATCAAACCCAAGCAAAATTTTGCACGAAAGAAAGGATAGCTATCTGGTTGTGTAATTGATGAAAATTTCAGAACTTGTGCATATAACAAACTGATCTTTCAACTATTCTTTCACTATTTTCTCAACTCTTTTTTTTTTAACTTTTCTTTCTTCTTTTTTTTAACACTTTTTTTATATAACTAAGAACAGGATCAGATATAACACGTGCACACTTGTTTTTTTTGTAGAAACAAGACACAACCGTCAGCTATAACTTGATAGGATCAAAGTTAACGCGAAGGATGATACGGATTTCTGATTTTTTTATATATATGGGAAAATTCAGATATATATATAAAACAAAGAGGCACAAAGGACACACGAAGGATAATATGATCAGCAACTAAAACAAAGACTCTAATGGACTGAAACTTAACAAAACTCACAAGAATAACAGATTGAAACAAAGGGCTATAGCAAAATATTTTTCTGGCTTTTTGGTGGATAGGACAAACACGATATATATGTAGCTAAGGGTAAAGATTCCTACCGTGGCAACGAAGCTTTGATACCAAATGATGAGGTTGTTGTCCCGATCTTCACGACGTAGGATATTGATCTTGATAACTAGCTGATAACAGCCGATAACTTGCTGCAAGCAGCGATAACTAGTGCAACCTGACGACACGCACAAGGAGCCAACCACCGTCGCTATACGGCAGCCTGAACCAAGGATTCGCCCAACCACACTCTCAAAGAAACCAACCTACGCAACCTGGAATCAATGGACCAGGAGCACGGATTGGGTGCCGATGACGCGGCCGCTTCTGTAATCTCCGCGAAGGAAAACACAAGAGCAAAGGGGTAGAGATCTCTCTCTGGTTTTTGTTAGCACACAGCTGAACAAAGAGGTCTGTATTTAGATTATCAAAAGTCCTCTTTTCTTTACAAGCATAGGAGTATTTATACAAGGAACAACCCTCCTGTATAGGTGTGATCACGAGATGGAAAATAAAAAGACTAGAATGTGAAAAGGCTTCCACGAAATGAGTTTCCAGGAGTCCACACGGCTGTCAGTTTCCAAAGCAGTCTCCACTAAAAGTGTCATAACTCCCTTGGGAAGTCCAAATGATGATCTATTTCTTGAGTGTGAAACTAGACTCAACAAGCTTTCCATCCATATATGCCATGCACCATGTAACGTCGTATACTGGTACAGTTTTGTACGGGAACTTGAACAACATGCATGCTGTTGACCACCTGACCAGTCCTCACTAAATCTGGTCGGACGCTATGGGGAAAATTCCAATCTGGTCGGGACTTATTGCATTGGAAAATAGACTTGATAAGCTTTCCAAAATGTCCTCATGGACCTTTGTAGCTTTTGTGAATCAAGAGTTATGGTCGATTCTTTCTGCTGGTTCCGTCGCACTGGACTAGCCCAAGCTGGTGGTCGGTGGTCTGGTCCGAGCTGGTGGTCGGATTCTTCCTCCTCTTCATGTATTTTCCTAAGTACAACCAAAGTAGCATTCTTAGGTAGTATAATATTCTCACAAGTGTTAGAATTAAAATCAATTAGGAACGAATTCACCTGCTCTTGTAGTTTCTTAGCACGACTTCTTGTAAGTGGTCCTAGATTTATGATATTCATGTTGGATGGTGAATGATTGTCACTCGTGGAAGCACGTATGGCTGAGATGTCCTCATCACGTGCTTCCTACCCCTGAGCGCACGCTGCAGGCTCAGCAGCGTCGCTGGGTCTGGAAGGTGTTGATCAAGTGGCGTGCTCTGCCAAATGATGATGCCACCTGAGAGAGCCTCGACGAGTTCCGCGACACCTACCCCGACTTCTAGCTAGAGGATGAGCTATTTTTGTAGGTAGGGAGAGATGTTATGATGGGCGTCCACTATGAAAGCACGAGGCCCGCTAGTGGCTAAGCGGGCGCTCACAGAAGGGGGCTCAAGGCCCAAGTTATCATCTATTTACCATTATTAGAATTATTATTAGAGTTATTAGTGATTAGTTTCTATTTTGAAGAGAGGAGGAGATATAAATAGCTTGGAACATAATTATGAGAAATTAAGAAGAAACAATCTTAATTGTTTCCAGCTTCCTGAAGGGAGCTAGGAGATACCCTGCACCCGTCTTCCTCCTCCTACTCGTGTGACCACGGCGCCGCTGCGCTGATCTCATGCCTGCAGACCTCGTCCCCTGATTCATCACACCTATAGCCTCCGCACCAAGCCTGGTAGGACTAGGGTTCCTATCATGACCACTCACCCACTTGATATCATCTTATTCAAGCCATTGGATCTTGACCCCATCGCTAGTTGTTGGCTCCTTCACATCTACCTTAGAGAACAGAACAAAAAAATCAGATGAGAGGAGGCACAATAATGGAGTGGAAAGATGGGAATTGGGTGCTCTTGCACTAGTTGATGTCCTCGATATGGCTGGGTTGAGGAGCCAGAGCGCACCATGGGGTTGAGAAAAGCCCATGGCCTCTGTGTCCTTCACTAGGGTCAGGGTTACCTTGACTCACCAATTCATGTGGCGGAGATATTGGAAAAAGTACAACTGGGTAAAGAGGAATGAGCTGTGACTATGGTGGTAGGTGCCATGGCTCTCCACCATCATGGATATGGAGGACACTGTGTTTCCAAATCTGCAACGACCATAGCCAAGGCGACCTCTGCATCTTCAGTGACCATGGCCAAGGCGGCTACGGAGGGAGGTGCAATGAAACGTGAGGTGGGGGAGAGGAAGGAGGCAAGGAGCATGATAAGAAGAGAGGTAGGCGTGCCAACATTGGGTGGATGGGAGAGGAGCCACATCAGGCAAAGAGAGAGGGTGGAGGCGAAAAGAGGCGGTGGCTATGTGGGGGAGTGCGGCGGGGGCTCCTGTGACCATGAGGATAATTATAAGTTACAGTTAGAAGATGAACCATGGACTGGCCTCATTTGCATAGGTGGGGCAGTCAAGGGGCGTGCCTTTGTTAATATGTTTTTAGAGATATTAATTTATTGAGTGTTTGTATAAATAGTAAGATCACCTCTAAAATGCGCGGTATATTTTTAGAGACAGATTCTCCTTTTATAACTGTAACACCCCAGGTGTTTGGCTTCCATATTTGCACTTGCATTTCATAAACTTGAGCATCATTGATTCATGCATGAGCTTATAATGTGTGAAACATGCTTTTGAAACATTGCAACATGTGCTTATATTTCATGTGTGTTTATGAAATGAGTAGTGTACAACACCCAAGTGCAACATGTGCAACTTCCTTTTGAGACATGTCACCCACTTTAGTGAAACATGAATAGCAAGTGCTATGCAACACACTCATGAAACATATGAAACAGGGCTTGGAAACAAAAGTAGCAATTCACTTGTTTTTCCTTATTTCAATGCATGTGATGCTTGATTTTGGTGTGATCAATGTGTGGTGTGGGTAATTATTCCCTACAACACCTTAACTACACTTAGGATCCATGGTGGAACAATGTTCATGTTGACCAAAATGACCAAAATACCCTCCTAAGTGATGTTGACCAAGCTTTGAGCCCTAGAATGCTTTAGTTTGACTGTTTAAAAAGTCTAGCTTAGAATTCTTGCATGGAAGAGCAACCTTAATCAAAGTTGTAGAGAATTTCATGGGGAACAAAAGTCTCAACATGGCCATATCATGAAAATGGCCAGAACCTGCTCAAAAGTGGCCCACAAGCTAGTGGTAGTGGCTGTTTTGGGACTTAGTAAAAATTTGCTAAGTCAAACACTGAAACCGTTTCACTGTACCCTACTTCAGAGCCTTGTAACTCTCAAACCATGCCAAACCAGTTTGAGCCCGTATTGACAAAGTTGTAGACCACATATCCATCCCCAACTTTGATGTTTAAGGTTTGCACTAATTCGGCCTGGTTAAGGAGATATAGGACATCAAAGTTCCACTGTCAGTCGTCGGTTACGGCTTCCATTCAGTTCTTCAGATCGATAGTGGCCGACCGGCCTCAGGCCGTTGCTGCTGCGTGGACGTGCCGTGGCGGCCGTACGCCGGCCGTGGCCCCACTGGTCAGTCAGCGACGCTCTCAAGATGCCACGGGACATGGCTGCGGCTCTCATTCCTTCCTTCCTCCTCGCTCTCCGTCCTGGCGGAACAAAAGTTTTGTTTGCGAAAAGTGTAAAAATCTAGAATTATTTCTATTGTCTGCCAATGATCACATCCCTTAGCCCAGATAAGGACTCTTAGGTGGCTTAGTAAAATACTAACTTGGGGGTCTTGTTTGTTTCTGTTTCATCGTCCATACGACGTGATATTGTATGGATGTCATCCACTTGGGTGGTAATGTATGGATCAAACACCTCGACGCTCTGGTAAGTGTGAGTTGTGAGAGCATGAATGTCCAACCGTCAGTCTAGGGGAGAGTTGTTGTGGTTACTTGCATACTTACATGTTCAATCATGTAATTATGAAAGTACTTAATTGTGGGTATATCTGTCGGGTAGTTGTGATACTGAAGTATATACATTGGGGATGTGTATATGGAAAGTATTTAGTTTATTGCTTACTTGCGTGCTTATATTGGGAAACTGTTGGGCTGAAATGAGATTTTCTGTAGGTACACTAACAGCGCAAATGAGTAGATCGATAGTTTCGCCTATATGACAGAGCATATGTATGCCACCGCCTAGTGTTAGAAGTTTATGATTCTACTAGGGTGAGAGTGCATACGAAACGCGCATGCATCATGTTTAATTCATGTCATACATTTCATATTACTCCCTCCTTAAAATTTTGATTGTCCCGACTAAATTAAATTTCGTATCCCCTAAATTATCCTCACTTTAAGTTGTACCTTGTTGCTACAGATGGCTCGCACTAAGAGGACCGCTCGCAAGTCCACTGGGGGCATGGCTCCTTGACACCAGCTCGCTCCACGTGAACCCCGCCCTGAGCCCACCAAGGCGGAAAGGTTGAGGGCTGAGTTGGCTGAGGTGACTGCTGCTAGAGATGCGGCTCAGTAACATCTGGAGCAAGTGATACATGACAGAGATTAGGAGACACTGGCGGTCCAGAGGTTGACAGTGGCTCATCACAACTGTCAGCGCATGCTGGTCCACGTGATGAACCAGCGGGATGAAGCTTGGCACGAAGAGAACATCCTGAGAGCTCGCCAAGTGGAGCTTGAGCAACAGTTAGAAGCTACAGAAGAATACAACGACAATCTTCACGAGGAAGTGCACCGCCTAAACATTCATCTCAATCCTCTGCTCCCTCGTGACAATGATGATGATGAGGAGATGGGCTCTGGAGTCTTCATGGCTGAAGGTGATGACGACATGGAGATCAATGGGCTAGAGGATGTTCCACCAGAAGAAGAAGAAGAAGAAGAAGAAGATGAGGAGCTAGAGCCTGCTAGTGACGTGGATGGTGGGGAGATCTTCGACACTGACTTGGAGGATGATGCTTAGAGTAGTCATCGCATAGCTACTGCGCTAGAGTTATCTTTTGTGCCCTCCATGTGTGGGAGTGGGGCTTTGTAATAACTTAGCTTTTGGGATGTAACATCGAACCCTATGTTATCCTAGATGTTTGTTCGAACATGCTAAATTTCGGTCACAAGGGATGTCTCAATTGTAACACCCTAAAATTTGAAGAAAAGAAAAATAGGGAAAATGTGATTTTTATATTTATTTTTGTGAATCATGCAACTATAGAATAAGAATAATTTTATAAATTTAAAATCAAATATAAGGGTAGGAACATGGTTGAGCATTCATGCTGCTGCATTTGGAGTTTTGCATTGAGTGGTTTAAAATCAAATTCAAACTTGATTTGAAAATCTTTTGAAAAATGGATTTGAGAAATTAAAAAAAAAAAAGAATTCTTACCTTCTTACCGGGCCGCATCCTTCCCCGCAGCCCAGTTCCTCGGCCTGCTGCGGCAGCCGCTCTCCCCTCCCTCCCGGCCGGCCTCATCCTGGGCCGAGCCCAAGCAGCGAGCGCGCGGCCCGCTTGACCAGCCGCCGCCCCGTTTTCGCTTTGAGCCGCCGACAGGTGGGACCCGCTTGTCAGCGACTATCTTCTACCTTCCATCTTCTTCCTCCCGACGTCGGTGGTTTCTCTTTCCTTCCTTCTAACCGAATCGAATCGATCTCGCCATCCCTCCCTTCCTTAGTTAGCAACGCATCCGGACTATAAAAACGGGACCCCCGAGCTATTTCGCATCTATCCCACCTCCTTCGGGTCGTTTTGGTCGTCTCCTCGAGCTACCGCGCGCGCCACCGTCGCCATCGCCGCCACCGCAAGCTAGCCGCCGTCTTCCAGCCATCCTTCGGTCCTATCTTCTACGTGGGTGAGTTCGCGTCGAGGTCCTCTCTCGATTGGTACCGGTTGCGTGGCGTTTGGTGCTCGGGATGCCCTTCTTCGTGAACTCCGGCGAGTTCGGGAGATGCCGGCCATGGCGCCACCGCACGGTCGCCTTCTCCGGTGGGAGCGCCGCCGGGCTTCCTTCCCCGATCAATCCGGACCGTCCGATCTAAATCGGACGGATCTTATTAAAAGATACCGGTTCGCATGTATTTTTGTAAAAGAGCCCCTGAGATTTCTGAGTATATAACCCGCAGTCCTAAAGCGTAAAGTTCAGAATACGTTTTTAATAAAAGAAAAC
This sequence comes from Saccharum spontaneum, assembly GCA_022457205.1. NCBI lineage: Eukaryota > Viridiplantae > Streptophyta > Magnoliopsida > Poales > Poaceae > Saccharum > Saccharum spontaneum. The sequence continues at coordinate 27,604,183 of CM039613.1, read as the reverse complement.
GTAATTCGTTTCGGAAAAAGAAAAATACGCTTTCTGATATTTACAGTTTTGCCACTGAGATTGTTTTAGCCGTAGAATCTTCGTTTTAACTCCGATTTGATCCATTCCAATTGCGTTAGATTCATATTTGCGAGCTCTATCTAATGGTGTAACTGTACAGTAGGTTTAGATTAATTTATTTTCGAGTTTTAATTAAAGTATTTATTTTTCTATAGGAAATCTTCGGAAATTCATAACTTTGTCGTTTTAGATCCGTTTTTCGTGATCTTCGCGTCTGTGTGATCCTAGCGAGTTGTAGATTCATTTTAAAGACTTTTTATTTTATTTTCTTACTGTTGGTGTATTGTTCTAATTATAGTCTTGTTTGTCTATGCATGATTGCCTCTGGATGTGTGTTGTTGATAATGCTTGATCGAGTATAGACGGTGAGCAATTCGTTGGAGATCAAGAGCCTTACTACGAGCAAGATCTTCAGGACCAGTTTGAGCAAGGCAAGTATAGCATGGGATTATCCTTGTTGTCCTATTCACCTTATGAAATTAATGTCATAATGCATTTATTCCTTGTTAAGGATGACTTAGTGATTGATCCTATGCCTTGGTACCCATTATGATGCATTGATTAGTATGGCTAGTGCTTAAACATGGACTATGATCATGTAAATTGATTAGATGAATCTGCAATAAACATTAAAATATGATTTTGATTCTTGTACAAAGAGGGTTAGAGCATGTGTGTTGTTTTGATGCTCTAATTGCTCTCCATAAGGACTCATCTATAAGCGACAATCCGGGACTTACAGTACAACTGTGAGGGCTATATGGCTCTGGCTTTAGTCATATAGAAGGACCTTTTCTAGCTTGTTAGAGGTAACCTTTTTGGCGTAAGAATGGCTTGACGAATCGGGTATAGTGCGGCCTCTGTCCTTATGTGTATAGGCTGCGGGTCAATGTGCCATTTGGAAGGGGGGCTCTACATCTGTTTGCCGAGTGAATCTAATGGCCCTAACTTGTTAGACGAACCTTCGAAAGACTTCATAGTGTTTACCCTGCCTGCTCACCTTGGTAGTGTTTTGGGAGTAATTAACCCGGGCATTTGGGTAACACGACTCACAGTGAAAGTGTACAACCTCTGCAGAGTGTAGAACTGTTATAACAGCCGTGCTCACGGTCATGAGTGGCCTTGTACCCTTATGGAATAGTTGATTAATTGTTTATGTTTATGTTTTTGCTATTCATTAATCATTTCACACGGATCATATGTTTATTGTTTACATTGAGACCTATTGATGCTATTGATATGCTAAAATCATGTTAACTAAAAGCTACATGCTGATAAACCCACGATTATGCCTATTTGAGCCTCATGAACCCCATGTTACACTTGTTGAGTACGAGATGTACTTACGCTTGTTTATTTCTCTTATTTGGATAAAAATCCCGGATGGGTAACAGATGGAGGTAATAGCGACTACTACGCCTACTTCCCTGAGGATTACTAGTCTTGCTGTCAACCAGTCAATGTACCTGTGACTGGAGCTACCACGAGAGAGATTTTTATTTATACTTCCGCTACATTTGTGTTAAGACTATGTGTTAAATATCGTGATGTAATAACATTTGCCATGATACTTCTGTTATAATTTGTGAACTTATGTGTGATTGATCTCTGGGCGCACATAAGGGTAAGCATTCCATTTGGTCGATAAATGGGTGTGACAAATTGGTATCGGAGCTCTTGTTGACTGTAGGACGCAAGCCTAGTTAGCAATGGTCGAAGTAGTGTCATCTTTACACTATTTTTATGCTCACTATCTTGCTCTTGTTACTTGATAAATTTTTATGCTTCTTATGTCTCATTCTATTACGAAATTTTGCCTCTATTCTAACTTCATCTAAAAATTCTGTAGATGACTCGTGACCGTAAGACTGCCCGCATCAGCTTTGGAGGATACTACCCACCTCGTGCCCTGCTTGCAACTGAAGAACCACAAGAGCCAGAACCTCAGGAACAAGAGAAGACCCCTGTAGCACCAGTCCAAGCACCAGCACCTCCCCAGGAAGAGATTGAACCTGAAGAAGATCCAGAAATCGTTGAGATTGAAGATGGTGAGGAGGAAGATAATGGAGGAGAACAACCCCCGTCTCCACCACATGAAGCTCCTGAAGATATGCCACCTCCTCCAATGGGGTGGACTGTGAGGATCTACCACAGGAATGGAGGGGATGCTGTCTCTCACATTCGCCTAGTGGGGATGCTCACTGCTTACTTCGCGGATTGGCATCCAGCTGTGGAGTACGTCTGCTGGGAGTACACTCATCCACTGGAGAGCACGTACTGGAAGGCAAGGGCAAGCATCTTTGCACACAAGCAAGACAAGGGGGCATATCAGCTGGACAGGATGTTCTCTCATGTGGGACATCGAGCTACCATTGAGGATAGCATTGAAGATGCTGCTTTTGAAGCATGTATGGGTCTTCGCTATCTTCGCTTTAATCTCATGAAGCATGACATCCATCGTTTCCTTCCTCGTGCACACCCCGAGCTTGGTTGGGCTATGACAGATCCAGTGCAGCTAGAGCCACTACCTCGGGTGATGGTGAACTTTGTCTATGACATGATGGACAGGAAGCTGCAACTAGAAGAGATGGTGAGGACACAAGGGAAGACTATCAAGAGATGCCAAGCAACCATTGATGAGCTCCGAGCAAACCAAGGCTTGCCCAAGATCTACGAGAAGTTAGAGCATGAGCCACTTCCTTAGGAAGTAGAAGTCCTTTTATGTAATAAGAACGTTCTTAGTAACGTCAGTTGAGTCAGTCGAGTCTGTCGTGTGGTTTGAACTTTGGTGTGCTAGTTGCTTTATTATTATGCTTATGTGTGAGTTGGATCTTTGTTTGAGTGTCTGGACTTGTAGGCATGTCTACAAGTTCCATTATTAAGAATAATAAGTTTAATAGTCAAGGAATAATAGTTGGGTTTGATAGTATCTCGTTTCTGTCCTTGCTGTTTTCTGGAGCAGTCTCTGATGTTTCTGTTATAGTTTAAAAATGGTTCGTGCAACATTTATGAAATTTTTATGATAGAAACTAGACTCAAGCATCTTTCAAATGCCACTGGAATCACCTTTTTATCTAATCTGGTTCGAGAGATATAATTTTCACAAGATAAAGTTTCTGCACAGTCTGGAATCTGGAACAGTTTCTGTTGCGCCTTATTTTTCATAGACTTAACGACAGAATCTGGTCTTGAGGTCTGAATAGAAATTGTGGATAATTTCATAAGCTTTCCAACCATATAAAGCACGCCTCGTTTGGACTTCTGTAGGCCGAGATATGATTGAAATACTGAACTGTCAATATTGCTACTCGTCCAGAAAACTTTCAGATCTCATTCTTAATCTTATAAGTGGTTGATAACCTGGATTTCTTAAAGTTTGCATGTTTATGGGTGGCAGATGGCCGGAAGAGGAAGAGGCAGAGGTCGTGGCAACATTCCCCCGAATCCACCACCACCACCGCCACCAACTATTGAGCAATTGCTGGCAGTACAGACGCAGTTGATGCAACAACTGGTGCAGAATCAGCAGAATCAGCCAGTTGCTGGAGTGCAACCACGTGATAAGCGTGGTGAATTTTTGAAGGGTCGTCCCCCAGTGTTCACACATGCTGCTGATCCTTTGGAGGCTGATGATTGGCTTCGTGCTGTGGAGAAACAACTCACCATTGCACAATGTGATGACCGACAGAAGGTGTTGTTCGCTTCTGGGCAACTTCAGGGAGAAGCTCAAGATTGGTGGGAGTCATATGAGTATGGCCGTCCTGCTAATGCTCCTGCAGTCACCTGGCAGGAGTTTAGAGAGAACTTCAGGGCTTACCATATACCTGAAGGGATGATAGAATTGAAGGCGGAGGAATTCAGGAACCTGACCCAAGGGTCAATGTCTGTAGCTGAGTACCGTGACAAGTTTGCTCAACTGTCACGATATGCTCCACATGAGGTGGCCAATGACAATGATAAGCAGCGCCGCTTCTTGAAGGGATTATATGATGGACTACAGTTGCAGTTGATGTCCAATACCTATCCCAACTTTCAGACGCTTGTGAACCGCGCTATTGTGGTGGATAACAAGCGCAAAGAAATGGATGCTAAGAGGAAGAGGTTACAGGGACAAGCCTCCAACAGCAACACCCGTCCACGCACTGGCTTCCAACAGAATACTCAGCAGAGACCTCCTTCTGGACAGTGGAACCGTGGTCAGACTCCATTTCGTGGACAGTTCCCTCAACGTCCCCCATTTCAGCCACAGAGTAGCAACCAACGTCCACCACAGCAGAATGGGAATCAAGTGCAACGCCAGGGTCCTTCCAACAACACTCCTACAAAGACCAGTGCTCCCAACACTCCCAACAGGTGTTTCCGTTGTGGAAAAGAAGGTCACCTGTCTTACAATTGCCCGGAGAAGCCTAACCAGCAGACTCCCCAGAGACAGAGCAGCCACCAGAAGCCCGCACTTAACTCGGGAAGGGTGAACCATTTGTCCCAGGAAACTGTAGTGGAGGAGCCAGAAGTTATGCTTGGTACGTTCGATGTCCACTCTACTCCCGCCACTGTTCTTTTTGATTCTGGAGCATCACATTCTTTCATATCACAATCATTTGTTAGAATACATAGAATCCATTTGTGTGCCATGAAGAACCCTATCTTAGTAAACTCACCTGGTGGAAGCATGCCAGCATCTTATCGCTGTCTTCCCATTAGTCTCAACTTAAGGGGGGTAGAGTTTTCAGTTAGCCCTATAGTGTTGAGGACAGCCGGGATTGATCTTATACTGGGAATGGATTGGATGATGCAACAACAAGCAGAGATTCAGTGTAAGGATAAATCGGTTGTGCTGACTACACCAAAGGGGGATAGGATCAGGGTTGAAGTCAAAGTGCAAAAACAAGCGACTGCTACAGTGAACCAGCTCAATGATGGTGCCAATCAGGAGGATCCAGTTGTGGAGGAGTTCCCAGATGTGTTTCCGGAGGATTTGCCAGGTATGCCACCAGACCGTGACATTGAATTTATTATTGAATTATTACCTGGAACTGCACCTATAGCTAAGCGACCATATAGAATGGGAGTAAATGAACTAGAAGAACTTAAGAAACAAATTAAGGAGTTACAGGATAAGGGTTTTATTCGTCCTAGTTCGTCACCATGGGGTGCACCAGTAATTTTTGTGGATAAGAAAGATGGAACTCAGAGGATGTGTGTAGATTATCGGTCTCTTAATGAGGTTACCATTAAGAACAAGTACCCATTGCCTAGAATTGATGACCTGTTTGATCAGTTGAGAGGAGCTTGTGTATTTTCCAAGATTGACCTTCGTTCTGGATATCATCAATTGAAGATTCGTGCCAGGGATATACCCAAGACAGCATTTACTACACGTTATGGGTTATATGAGTATACAGTGATGTCATTTGGTTTGACTAACGCTCCTGCATACTTCATGTACTTAATGAATAAGGTGTTCATGGAATATCTGGACAAGTTTGTAGTGGTATTCATTGATGATATACTAGTGTTTTCCAAGACGGAGGAAGAACATGCTGAACACTTGAGGTTGGTCTTGCAGAAGCTCAGAGAACACCAACTATATGCAAAAAGGAGTAAATGTGAGTTTTGGCTTAAGGAAGTTTCTTTTCTGGGTCACATCGTTTCAAATAGAGGAATATCAGTAGATCCTGGCAAGGTGAAGGATGTATTGAACTGGAAACCACCTACCAATGCAAGTGAGATCCGTAGCTTTTTGGGATTGGCTGGTTATTATAGAAGGTTTATAGAGGGATTTTCCAAGATTGCAAAACCAATGACTGCATTGTTGGAAAAGAATGCTAAGTTTGTGTGGTCCGAGAAGTGTCAGGCTAATTTTGAGGAATTAAAGAAAAGATTGACTACTGCACCTGTCTTAGTTTTGCCAGACCTGAATAAACCTTTCTCTATCTATTGTGATGCATCTCGATTGGGATTGGGATGTGTTCTGATGCAAGAAGGTAGAGTTGTGGCATATGCATCGAGGCAGTTAAGGAAGCATGAGTTAAATTACCCTACTCATGATTTGGAATTAGCTGCAGTGGTTCATGCATTAAAAATATGGAGGCATTATTTGATTGGACACAAAAGTGATATATACACTGATCACAAGAGTCTCAAGTATATCTTCACTCAAACAGATCTGAACTTGAGGCAGCGTAGATGGTTGGAGTTGATAAAAGACTATGATCTAGAGGTGCATTATCATCCCGGAAAGGCCAACGTGGTTGCCGATGCTCTTAGTAGGAAGAGTTATGCAAATGAAATACAAGTAATGCCTATGCCTAAGGAATTGTGTGCTGAGTGTAAGCATCTGAATTTAGGATTTACTACTAATGCAGTGGAACTAGTATTGGAGCCTACTCTGGAGCAAGAAATCCGTAAAGGTCAGCTGAAAGATGAAAAGTTGAGAGAGATAGCTGAAAACATAGCGAAAGGAAAATCTCCAGGATTCCATAAGGATGAAAATGGTACGCTATGGTTCGGGAAAAGGTTGTGTGTGCCCGAAGATAGGGAAATCCGAATGGCAATTCTGCGTGAAGCTCATGAGTCAGCTTATTCCATACATCCGGGTAGTACTAAGATGTATTTAGATCTGAAAGAGAAATATTGGTGGTATGGTTTAAAGAGAGACGTAGCTGAGTATGTTGCTTTGTGTGACACATGTCAAAGGGTGAAAGCGGAACATCAAAGACCTGCAGGATTGTTACAACCTATGCAGATACCCGAGTGGAAATGGGAAGAGGTCGGTATGGATTTTATAGTTGGGTTACCGCGGACTCAACGAGGATATGATTCAATTTGGGTGATAGTGGATCGTTTGACTAAGGTTGCTCATTTTCTGCCTGTGAAGACTACATATAGCAGTGCGAAACTGGCAGAGTTGTATATGGAAAGAATAGTGAGTCTACATGGGGTTCCTAAGAAGATTGTGTCTGATCGAGGTACTCAATTTACATCTCATTATTGGCAAAAGATACATGAGTCATTGGGGACCAAACTAAATTTCAGTACAGCTTATCATCCTCAGACAGATGGTCAAACGGAGAGAATTAATCAGATATTGGAAGATATGCTGAGAGCTTGTGCCCTACAATATGGTACTAGCTGGGATAAGAGTTTGCCATACGCAGAGTTCTCTTATAACAATAGTTATCAGAAGAGTCTTCAAATGGCACCGTTTGAGGCTCTGTATGGACGAAAGTGTAGGACCCCGTTGTTCTGGAATCAGACAGGGGAGAGTCAAGTGTTTGGACCTGATGTACTAAAGGATGCTGAGAAGAAAGTAAGAATGATTAGAGATAATCTAAAAATAGCTCAGTCTAGACAGAAAAGTTATGCTGATACTCGCAGAAGAGAGTTGACATTTGAGGTAGGAGATTATGTTTACTTGAAAGTGTCACCCATGAGAAGTGTGAAGAGATTTAACATGAAGGGTAAATTAGCACCAAGATATATTGGACCTTTCAAGATTATAGAGAGACGTGGTGAAGTGGCATATCAATTGGAATTGCCCGAGAGTCTGGCAGGTGTACATGATGTGTTCCATGTGTCACAATTGAAGAAATGTTTACGGGTACCAGAAGAACAAATTCCGATAGAGGAACTCACTGTTAAGGAGGATCTTACATATGAGGAGTTTCCGGTTAAGATTTTGGAGACTGCGGACAGAGTCACAAGAAGTAGAACAATTAAGATGTGTAAAGTACAGTGGAATCGGTATACTGCAGAAGAGGCTACTTGGGAACGAGAAGAGGATCTGAGAAAAACATACCCGCAACTGTTTGAGTAAGCACCGGTCGAATCTCGGGGCGAGATTCATTTTAAGGGGGGTAGAATTGTAACACCCTAAAATTTGAAGAAAAGAAAAATAGGGAAAATGTGATTTTTATATTTATTTTTGTGAATCATGCAACTATAGAATAAGAATAATTTTATAAATTTAAAATCAAATATAAGGGTAGGAACATGGTTGAGCATTCATGCTGCTGCATTTGGAGTTTTGCATTGAGTGGTTTAAAATCAAATTCAAACTTGATTTGAAAATCTTTTGAAAAATGGATTTGAGAAATTAAAAAAAAAAGAATTCTTACCTTCTTACCGGGCCGCATCCTTCCCCGCAGCCCAGTTCCTCGGCCTGCTGCGGCAGCCGCTCTCCCCTCCCTCCTGGCCGGCCTCATCCTGGGCCGAGCCCAAGCAGCGAGCGCGCGGCCCGCTTGACCAGCCGCCGCCCCGTTTTCGCTTTGAGCCGCCGACAGGTGGGACCCGCTTGTCAGCGACTATCTTCTACCTTCCATCTTCTTCCTCCCGACGTCGGTGGTTTCTCTTTCCTTCCTTCTAACCGAATCGAATCGATCTCGCCATCCCTCCCTTCCTTAGTTAGCAACGCATCCGGACTATAAAAACGGGACCCCCGAGCTATTTCGCATCTATCCCACCTCCTTCGGGTCATTTTGGTCGTCTCCTCGAGCTACCGCGCGCGCCACCGTCGCCATCGCCGCCACCGCAAGCTAGCCGCCGTCTTCCAGCCATCCTTCGGTCCTATCTTCTACGTGGGTGAGTTCGCGTCGAGGTCCTCTCTCGATTGGTACCGGTTGCGTGGCGTTTGGTGCTCGGGATGCCCTTCTTCGCGAACTCCGGCGAGTTCGGGAGATGCCGGCCATGGCGCCACCGCACGGTCGCCTTCTCCGGTGGGAGCGCCGCCGGGCTTCCTTCCCCGATCAATCCGGACCGTCCGATCTAAATCGGACGGATCTTATTAAAAGATACCGGTTCGCATGTATTTTTGTAAAAGAGCCCCTGAGATTTCTGAGTATATAACCCGCAGTCCTAAAGCGTAAAGTTCAGAATACGTTTTTAATAAAAGAAAACGTAATTCGTTTCGGAAAAAGAAAAATACGCTTTCTGATATTTACAGTTTTGCCACTGAGATTGTTTTAGCCGTAGAATCTTCGTTTTAACTCCGATTTGATCCATTCCAATTGCGTTAGATTCATATTTGCGAGCTCTATCTAATGGTGTAACTGTACAGTAGGTTTAGATTAATTTATTTTCGAGTTTTAATTAAAGTATTTATTTTTCTATAGGAAATCTTCGGAAATTCATAACTTTGTCGTTTTAGATCCGTTTTTCGTGATCTTCGCGTCTGTGTGATCCTAGCGAGTTGTAGATTCATTTTAAAGACTTTTTATTTTATTTTCTTACTGTTGGTGTATTGTTCTAATTATAGTCTTGTTTGTCTATGCATGATTGCCTCTGGATGTGTGTTGTTGATAATGCTTGATCGAGTATAGACGGTGAGCAATTCGTTGGAGATCAAGAGCCTTACTACGAGCAAGATCTTCAGGACCAGTTTGAGCAAGGCAAGTATAGCATGGGATTATCCTTGTTGTCCTATTCACCTTATGAAATTAATGTCATAATGCATTTATTCCTTGTTAAGGATGACTTAGTGATTGATCCTATGCCTTGGTACCCATTATGATGCATTGATTAGTATGGCTAGTGCTTAAACATGGACTATGATCATGTAAATTGATTAGAGGAATCTGCAATAAACATTAAAATATGATTTTGATTCTTGTACAAAGAGGGTTAGAGCATGTGTGTTGTTTTGATGCTCTAATTGCTCTCCATAAGGACTCATCTATAAGCGACAATCCGGGACTTACAGTACAACTGTGAGGGCTATATGGCTCTGGCTTTAGTCATATAGAAGGACCTTTTCTAGCTTGTTAGAGGTAACCTTTTTGGCGTAAGAATGGCTTGACGAATCGGGTATAGTGCGGCCTCTGTCCTTATGTGTATAGGCTGCGGGTCAATGTGCCATTTGGAAGGGGGGCTCTACATCTGTTTGCCGAGTGAATCTAATGGCCCTAACTTGTTAGACGAACCTTCGAAAGACTTCATAGTGTTTACCCTGCCTGCTCACCTTGGTAGTGTTTTGGGAGTAATTAACCCGGGCATTTGGGTAACACGACTCACAGTGAAAGTGTACAACCTCTGCAGAGTGTAGAACTGTTATAACAGCCGTGCTCACGGTCACGAGTGGCCTTGGACCCTTATGGAATAGTTGATTAATTGTTTATGTTTATGTTTTTGCTATTCATTAATCATTTCACACGGATCATATGTTTATTGTTTACATTGAGACCTATTGATGCTATTGATATGCTAAAATCATGTTAACTAAAAGCTACATGCTGATAAACCCACGATTATGCCTATTTGAGCCTCATGAACCCCATGTTACACTTGTTGAGTACGAGATGTACTTACGCTTGTTTATTTCTCTTATTTGGATAAAAATCCCGGATGGGTAACAGATGGAGGTAATAGCGACTACTACGCCTACTTCCCTGAGGATTACTAGTCTTGCTGTCAACCAGTCAATGTACCTGTGACTGGAGCTACCACGAGAGAGATTTTTATTTATACTTCCGCTACATTTGTGTTAAGACTATGTGTTAAATATCGTGATGTAATAACATTTGCCATGATACTTCTGTTATAATTTGTGAACTTATGTGTGATTGATCTCTGGGCGCACATAAGGGTAAGCATTCCATTTGGTCGATAAATGGGTGTGACACATTTTGTTGTGTTCGGTGATGGTGTCACGATTAGCACCCTCTGGTGCTACGACGAAACCGAGGGCCTCCTGTGGCATGCGACATAAGGCTGTGCTGCTTGGCACGCGCTGGTATCGAGGTGGCTAGTCATGATCCATCATGGAACTCTACCAATGGGTTGTCTCCTTGTGGTCATTTCCTTGGGTAGCCTTTCCTATTTGGTTAGAAGTTTAGATCGAATCCGGATACCCCTATTATGTGAGGTTGAGACCCTATTGATATAGATGTAACCTGTCAAGTCACGTTTGTGCTCCTGGTATGTGAGCCTTTAATAAATTCCATCTTTTCTTCGGAAGCTATAGTGTTTGTTAAGTACATCGCATAATTGCATCAATTGATGCGCTTGATGAGGTTGTGAGGTTGTGATGAATTATTGTGCCTCAGTTGTTGTGTGAATTCATTTTCCCAATGAAATCAGTTTGGCATATTTACAAAATTCATCTAAAAATTTCCCACATCGTCAGTCCTCATTGGCTATGCATTTTGCAGATGGCGTATAACCTCCGCCGTGGTTGTGGCGTTGAGGAGGAGGAACAGCCGCCACCTCCACCACCACCCACCCCAGCAGAATTGATGCAGACGGTGGTTGAAGGGCAGCGCCTGTTAGCAGACGCTATGCGCCAGTTAGTCAACCAGGATGCTCGGCATGGTCGTCAAGGACCGAAACCAAATCAGCATAGTGACTTCAAGGACTTTCTCGACACCAAGCCCTCGCTCTTTAAGGAGGCGGAGGAGCCTCTACAAGGTGATGAGTGGTTGAATACCATTGAGCAGAAGTTCTGTTTGCTTCATCTGACTGATGAGCTGAAGACCGAGTATGCTTCCCACCAATTGCATGGTCCGCTGGTATTTGGTGGAGTCACTACCGCTCCACATTGCCTCCTAATGTCCCGATCACTTGGGACCAATTCAAGGCGGCTTTCTGTGGGAATTACATTCCTCCATGTTTGATGGCAATGAAGCACACTGAGTTCATGAGATTAACTCAAGGCAATAAGAGTTTGACAGAATACCTGCAAGCCTTTAACAACCTTGCAAGGTATGCAACTGAGTTTGTGGATATTGATGCAAAGAAGATTGCTAGTTTCAAGCGTGGCCTCGGTCCAAAGTTAATGAAGACCATGGGTACTAGCAAGTGTGCCACTTTCAATGAATTTATCAGTGATGTCCTGACCCAAGAGAACAACAATTCTATCTATGCTGCTTCTAAGAGCCGCAAGAGGGCCTTTGAGGCAGATGCTTAACAGTCCTGGGCTCCAGCTGCACCGAGGGCTCCTTCTCATCCTCCTGCAACGGGTGCTAAGTTCCATCCCCCGCAGAAGAAGGCTCCAGCCAAAACTGGGTTTCATAAAGCATATACAGTTTCTCTTCTGAAGGGTAGTTCTGGCCAAGGCAGCTCCAATGTTCCTCCAAGTAACATGCCTTGCTGGAACTGCAACAAACTAGGGCATTAGTCTTGGAATTGCCCGTATCCTAAGAAGAATGCAAATCAAGGTGGCTGTCAGGGGCATGTTCATTACAATAGTATCGAAGAAATTCCATCTAGTGAGGTAGTCACTGCTGGTAAGTTCCTAGTTGACCAACATTCCGCAGTGGTGTTGTTTGACTTAGGTGCTTCATATTCCTTTATCAGTCCTATGTTTGCATCAAAGTTTGCACACAAATTACATACTGTTGAAGATGAGGGTTATTGCATTAGAGCTGCAAGTGGTAATATTCCCACAAATCAAGTAGTTAAGGATGTAGAATTTGAAATAGAAGGTCGAAAGTACTTGCTTACCTTAGTGGTTTTGCCTGGCTAGGCATAGATGTTATTTTGGGCATGAATTGGATGAGTCAGAATGGGGTACTCATTGATACATCAACCCGAGTAGTTATGCTCAAAGATCCTACTGATCAGAAAGGTTTTCTAGTACAACTTCCCCAGAAAATTGATCTTTCTGGTGAAGTTCATGCAGTACAAGTAAAGTCAATAGCTGATATTCCTGTAGTATGCGAGTTTCCTGACGTCTTTCCCAATGATTTGCCGAGATTGCCTCTGGATCGGGATGTGGAGTTTAAAATAGAGTTGTTGCCTGGCATGACACCCATCTCTAGAAGACCCTATAGGATGCCTCTGAATGAACTAGCTGAACTTAAGGTACAGTTGAATGAACTTTTGAGGAAGGGGCTGATTTGTCCTAGTTCATCTTCGTGGGGATGTCCTGCTATCTTTGTGAAGAAGAAGGACCAGTCGTTGTGGATGTGTGTAGATTATAGGCCTCTAAATGCAGTTACTATCAAGAATAAGTATCCTCTACCGCACATCGACATCTTGTTTGATCAGTTGTCTAAAGCCAAAGTCTTTTCCAAGATTGATCTGAGGTCTGGCTATCATCAAATTAAAATTCGTCCTGAAGATGTTCCAAAAACTTCTTTCTCTACAAGATACAGTCTCTATGAGTATCTTGTTATGTCCTTCGGCTTGACCAACACCCCCGCGCACTTCATGTACTTGATGAATTCTCACCAGACTACGTGAACATCAACTGTATGCAAAATTTAGTAAGTGCGAATTCTGGCTTTGGGAAGTACCTTTCCTTGGGCATGTGTTGTCCGATGGTGGAATTATGGTGGATCCCACCAAGGTACAAGAAGTATTGCACTGGAAGGCTCCTATCTCGGTTCACGAGGTCTGGAGTTTTCTTGGATTGGTTGGCTATTATCGTCGCTTCATTCCGGATTTCCCTAAAATAGCCAAGCCAATGACTCGGTTACTGCAAAAAGACACCAGGTTTATCTGGACTCCTGAGTGTGATGCAGCTTTTCACAAACTGCGAACCCTCCTAACCTCGGCTCCAGTTTTGGTGCAACCAGATATAGAGAAACCATTTGATGTGTATTGTGATGCCTCAGGCATAGGTATGGCAGGTGTTCTGATGCAGGAAGGCCAAGTGATTGCATATACCTCACGTCAACTTCGGAAACATGAGGTGAATTATCCAACGCATGACTTAGAACTCACTGCAGTTGCTCATGCTTTGAAAGTTAGGCGACATTATCTGCTAGGCAATGTTTGCAATATCTATACTGACCATAAAAGCCTCAAATACATCTTCACCCAACCTAAGTTGAATATGCGTCAAAGAAGATGGCTTGAGTTGATTAAAGATTATAATCTCCAAGTGCACTACCATCCTGGCAAGGCAAACGTGGTTGTCGATGCTTTAAGCCATAAGTCTCATTGCCATTCCTTAGTTGAAAGTGATTTTTATCTGTCTCGCCTTCTACACCCAGCAGTTCTACACCATATCACTATCAGTTGCACTCTCAAGAGTAGAATTATTGAGCTTCAAAAGACTGACACCGGTATATTCCACATCAAGCGTAAGATGAAAGAGCAAGAAACTAAGCATTTCAGGGTAGATGAAGAGGGTGTGCTGTGGTTTAAGGACAGGTTAGTTGTGCCTAAGGACCGAGAGCTTAGGAATCATATTATGTCTGAAGCACATTCCTCTAAGTTGTCCATCCATCCTGGTAGCAGTAAGATGTATTACGATTTGAAGCCATACTATTGGTGGACCAAAATGTAGAAAGAGATAGTTGCATATGTTGCTAGGTGTGATACCTGCTGTAGGGTTAAAGCTATGCACATGAAAGCTGGATTGCTTCAGCCACTTTCTATCCTAGGTTGGAAATGGGAGGAGATAAGTATGGATTTCATCGTTGGACTTTCTCTTACTGTTAAGAATCCTAACTCTGTCAAGGTAATTGTAGATCGTTTAACCAAGTCAGCTCACTTCATTCCTGTCCGAGCAGACTATCGTCCTACTGACTATGCTGAGTTGTACTTCAATCAGATAGTCTGACTCCATGGGATCCCTCGGACTATTGTTTCTGACCAAGGTCCACAGTTCACTGCTCATTTTTGGGAGCACTTGCATCATCTTCTGGGAGCCAAGCTAGTGAGAAGCTCTACGTATCACCCCCAGACGGCAGGTCAGACTGAACAAGTTAACCAAATCTTAGAAGATATGTTACGAGCGTGTGTTATTTCGTCCAAGGGTTCATGGGAGAAATGGTTGCCTCTAGCTGAGTTTTTGTACAATAATAGTTATCAAGAGAGCATTAAGATGGCCCCCTTCGAAGCATTGTATGGTCGTAATTGTAGAACCCCACTGAATTGGGTAGAAGCTGGCGAAAGAAGGTATTATGGTATTGATTTTGTCAAGGAAGCTGAAGAACAAGTCTGTACCATCAAAATACATATGGCTGCAGCTCAATCTAGACAGAAAAGTTATGCTGATCGCCGTAGAAAACCAATTGAGTTTGAAGTTGAAGACTTCGTCTATCTGAAAGTTTCACCTATGAAGAGTGTACAATGTTTTGGTGTGAAGCAGAAGCTTGCGCCGAGATACATGGGTCCTTTCTAGATCATAGGAAAGAGTGGAGCTGTCGCATATAAGATCCAGTTACCTCCTGAAATGAGCGCCATTTTCAATGTTTTCCCTGTATCTCAGTTAAAGAAGTGTCTTCGGGTTCTTGAAGAAAGAGTTCCATTAGGGGATATCAAGCTAGAATCTGATCTAACTTACGAAGAAAAGCCAGTTTGTGTGATTGACACTTGAGAGCGAGTAACTAGGAGTCGAGTGGTTAAGTGGTATAAAGTAATTTGGAGTAATCAACGTAGTGAGAGTGATGCTACGTGGGAGAGAGAAGACTATTTAAGAGAGGGTTATAAGGAATTCTATCAACAATGCTACGCTTTGCAAATCTGGGATGAGATTTTTATAAGGGGGAGGGCTGTAACACCCCAGGTGTTTGGCTTCCATATTTGCACTTGCATTTCATAAACTTGAGCATCATTCATTCATGCATGAGCTTATAATGTGTGAAACATGCTTTTGAAACATTGCAACATGTGCTTATATTTCATGTGTGTTTATGAAATGAGTAGTGTGCAACACCCAAGTGCAACATGTGCAACTTCCTTTTGAGACATGTCACCCACTTTAGTGTAACATGAATAGCAAGTGCTATGCAACACACTCATGAAACATATGAAACATGGCTTGGAAACAAAAGTAGCAATTCACTTGTTTTTCCTTGTTTCAATGCATGTGATGCTTGATTTTGGTGTGATCAATGTGTGGTGTGGGCAATTATTCCCTACAAAACCTTAACTACACTTAGGATCTATGGTGGAACAATGTTCATGTTGACCAAAATGACCAAAATACCCTCCTAAGTGATGTTGACCAAGCTTTCAGCCCTAGAATGCTTTAGTTTGACTGTTTAAAAAGTCCAGCTTAGAGATCTTGCATGGTGGAGCAACCTTAATCAAAGTTGTAGAGAATTTCATGGGGAACAAAAGTATCAACATTGTCATCTCATTAAAATGGCCATAACCTGCTCCAAAGTGGCCCACAAGGCAGTGGTAGTGGCTGTTTTGGGACTTAGTACAAATTTGCTAAGTCAAACACTAAAACCGTTTCATTGTACCCTACTTCAGAGCCTTGTAACTCTCAAACCATGCCAAACCAGTTCAAGCCCGTATTGACAAAGTTGTAGACCACATATCCATCCCCAACTTTGATGTTTAAGGTTTGCACTAATTCAGCCTGGTTAGGGAGATATAGGACATCAAAGTTCCACTGTCAGTCGTCGATTACGGCTTCCATTCAGTTCTTCAGATCGACAGTGGCCGACCAGCCTCAAGCCGTTGCCGCCGCGTGGATGCACCGTGGCGGCTGTACGCCGGCCATGGCCCCACTGGTCAGTCCGCGACACTCTCAAGACGCCACGGGACGCGGCTGCGGCTCTCATTCTTTCCTCCCTCCTCGCTCTCCCTCCTGGCGGAACAACCGAGCCACCATTGCCGTCCCCGCTCCTGCGAGCTCGCACGCACTCTCCACCACCCCACTGCGCCTCTAATTCGACCAACAGCTTCGCCTGGAACCCCTCTACCTCCTCGTCCCATCCACGCCCTCAACTGAGCAACTGTAGGGTCGCATTGCCCGTTCCGCCACCACGGTGCCTTGTCGGCGTTCGTCCGCGCGACAGCCCACTGTGGCCAGCACAGCACCGTGCACCTCTGCTTCCCGTAGCTCATGTTCCTTCTTCTCCATCACCTGTAGATGCTAAGGTGATGACGTTACCACCAATGACGGTCAGACCGGGCCGGAACATGACCACGCACCGCCATGCCATGGCCGCCACCAGGGAGCTCTCACAGCCAGATTCCACCGCTTCCCCCTGGCTAGTAGCAGTAGCATGGTTTGGTTTGCCTTGGTCCCAGTAAGCTCATGCGCGTCCTATCCAGTCGTCTAGTGGCCTGAGTTTGTCGGAGTGCCTCCGGCTCCATTGCCGAGCCACCACCGCCATGGCCGATGTACTTAGAGCTCGGTAGGGGTTAGGGTTGGGGGGTCACTCGATGCGGGAGGCTGAGGCGAACCTAATGGTGCCCGCAGCCTCGCCGGAATCGCCACCGGCGGCGAGCTCCGGCCACCGCCGCCTCTCCTCTGCCACTCTCTCTGTTTGGCGGACCCCGCCTGTCAGGCGTGCACGAGCGGGAGCCGACACAGGCCGCGCTTGAGTTGGGCCGCGCTGGTACTAAGCGGGACGACCCAGTAGATCTTTAGGGTTTTTGAATTTTGGTTTTTTCTTCATTTATTTCACAGATTTTCTTGCTATATTGTAAATTCCATATCTCATGCAATATAGATCCAATTGAGGTGGTTCCAATTGTGTTTACTTCTAGATAAAGTGTAGTATTTATGAAAAATATAAAATGGATATGTGTTATTCCAATTCTGGAAGATTTAAATAGGTCTTTGAAATATGTTTTAAAATAGATGCAAACTTGTTAAATGGATAACTTGAGTTGTATTGCTCCAAAAATTATGAAATTTGGTGGGTATGCTATTTCATGTCTATACTAGCTCTGTTAAAAATTTGGGTACTATTGCTTGAGTACTTTTCAAGTTATGATTTTATATTAGGAGATACTTGAATGAATTTTAATAATTTTTCTGTATGTGAAATGATCATTGAAAGGATCAAGATGCCCAAGAGGGGGGTGAATTGGGCTTTTCTAAAAAATTAATTGCAAGAATTAAATCCTACAAGCCGGAATTCACCCCTAGTGCCTACTTGTGTTCCTAGAGATTCTACCGGTAAAAAGTTTTGCACCCTAGTTTCCAATCCTAGTCTAGCATGGCAATTCTAGGAAAGTAAATCAAGCAATGAATGTAAATACGAGAATGTAAGTGCTTGAAAGTAAGGGCAAGGAACACGGTGATGTTTTTTCGAGGTATCAGAGAGTCGCCACTCCCCACTAGTCCTCGTTGGAGCACCCGCGCAAGGGTGTAGCTCCCCCTTGATCCGCGCAAGGATCAAGTGCTCTCTACGGGCTGATTCTTCGACACTCCATCGCGGTGAATCGCCCAAAACCGCTCACAAGATGAGTTGGGTCATCCACAAGCTCCGCCGGATGATCACCAAACTCCCAATCACCACCAAGCCGTCTAGGTGATGGCGATCACCAAGAGTAACAAGCTAGAACTCTCACTTGACCACAACGAGCCTAATGAGAAGGTGGATGCACACTTGCTACTCTCTAATGGCTGGTGAGGAACTCTCAGGCTTTGATTCTCAAAACACAATCCTCACTAGAGCTCTTGCACTCCCTTGCACTCCAAAGGTGTTTCTCAGCTGAACAAATGAGCAAGAGACCTCTAAAAGAGGTGGTGGGGATGTATTTATACACCCCACAGTCGAAACGAACCGTTACCTGCCAACTCAGCAAAATACGGGGTGACCGGACGCGCCGAAGTGACCGGACGCGCCGGTCGCTCGTAACGGTCGAAATTCTGAAATTTCGGCTGAGTGACCGGATGCGCCGGTCAGGGGTGACCGGATGCGTCCGGTCGTGCAGGGAGCTTACTGTAACGAGACCAGACGCGCTACCACGTCCGATCGGTGATGACCGAACGCGTCCGGTCGTCGCAGGACCTTACTGGAACGTGACCGGACGCGCCGATCACACCTAGGTCGCGTCCGATCAGATGGTTTCCCTCAAGTGACACGTGTCGGCCTGACCACCGCGTCCGGTCCTCGCAAGGGCCGTGTCCAGTCATCAGTGCCGAAACGCAGTCGCGGTTTTGAACTGACCGGACGTGTCCGGTCAAGCCGAGAACTGCGTCCGGTCAAGGGAAAAACCCTCTAAACTCTCTGAAACGCGACGCAACTTGAACCAAGTTGCTTTCAACTGGACTTTGAGCTATTCTAGAGCTGCCTAGTGCTGAGTTTAACAAGTGTGCAGCACACCTAAACATAAGACTCACCTAGGTCAAGCTACCCGCTCATGCTCCCCTTTATAGTACGGCCAAAAGAGAAAACGAAGATCCTAACGACTATTCCGAATGTAACTCAACACCTTGACATCCGAAACTAATCGTCCTTAATCTTGACGTCACTCCTTTGAAAACCGAAACGATTTCCATCAAGGGGCATGAATACCATGGTGCCCAAAGCAGTTACCACCTCCATGACCTAACTTACCAAGGTTTCTGCAAAACACACGTTAGTCATGGTAATAAAGCGCTGTCATCAATTGCCGAAACCAACTCTCGGGGCCTAGATGGTTTCAATCTCCCCCTTTTTGGTGATTGATGACAACACTAAGATTCAAAAGATAGGAGTTGAGGTTTTCGAACATGCTTGGTTCACATAAGCAAAAAGCAATAAGCACAAGGGGTTAGGAATTGCTTATGTGCCCCAAGCCAAAAGAGTGTACTCATAAGATAAGACATTAAAGCGTTAGTACACATAAAGATATAGCTCAAAAGAAATCGAAGTAAGGCACGGAAGCACAACCTTATGAGCTATAACCAAACAAGTTACATGATTTAAAACTGGGACTAAATAAACCATAGAGACTCAAAGTATCTCACACGACCACATGTCACAAGAATGCAATACTGAAAAGTAAACATGATGCATGAATGTAGCACACAAATAAAAGCGAAAACCCTCTAACAAAACTCCCCCTGAATCTACTCTCTCTCCCCCTTTGGCATCAACCGCCAAAAACTAATCTAGGGATCTGACAGGGGAACAGACGGAGTCGAGTCGGGTGCCGAGGAGCGCGGAGTAATCACGAACTGCAAAGTGTCTTCCTCGGACTCGGAGCTATCAGGCTGACCCTCTGAAGAAGCACGTGGCTGTGAAGCAGTCTGGGTCTGAACAACAGGAACAGGTGCTAATGTAGTAGCAACAAGTGGAGCAGTCTCTGTGACCTGTGCCAGAAGTGAGCCAACAGCTAGGTGATCGGTCGAGGCAACTGACGAAGGAACTATCTCTGTAGTGCCCGTCCCTGTCACAGGCGGAACAGCTACCTCTGAAGCGGACAACCCTGAAGACGTAGCAAAAGTAGTGTGCGAGGGCGTCGGCTGACTAGTCAACTCGCTATATGTGGCACTGAAATCAACGAATGGTGTGCCGGTCAATAGGTGAGGGCGAGGCTGATCTAAAGGAGTGAACCCCGTCTGAATAGGCGTGTAGCTCGGGGACTGGAACGACTGGGGGACCTGCTGCTGTGGAGAAGTGAACTGAAAGCTCAGCTGTCCCTGACTCGATGGACCACTAGACTGTAACGGAACCGTCCAAATTATAAAAGCACAAGTACAAAAACAATCACCGAAGTGATCAAATTCTCGCACTTGAGCCCATATAACTCCGGTAGTCCAATGAAATCGCGAGGGATTTCAAACCAACCAACGTACAAGCCAAGACCGTAGTGATTCAACATAACAGGTCATATGTTACAACCATTTTACAAGTAATTTGATATACATCAGAGCTCAACAAAGTTATTACAACTTAAGTTCAAAAGTAGCGGAAGCAAAGTAATTTGAAACTAACAACACCCTTATTTCAAATACATGCCAGTACCAAGGTCGATTTCCAACAAAAGTATTAGAGAGAAGATAACTCAGAAGGATCATGCCCATGATCACACTCCGCCTCTAAGGCAGGAGCCAACCAACTCTTGCAGTCGCCAAGATACATCACAACCTGCAACAAGTGGGGATAAAACCCTGAGTACGAGAAGGTACTCAGCTAGACTTACCCGTCATAAACCAGAAATAAAGTGACACCAAGGATCATGCAAGGCTGATATAAGGTGGGCTAGCTTGACAACATTTTGCATAAAAGCTTATTATGGATAAGTAATCATTAATGCTTAAGCATCAAGTTAATTATCATTAACCTGTCATCTATATTAGAACCTGTACTCGAGCACTCACTTTATTAGGAGCAAACAATATTAACCATAGCAGGTATAAATTGAGGCAACCTTTCCATCGTTATCCAATTAACCATCCGTTCACTTTAATGAAATCTACGTTGCCGCTACTCAAGTCAAGTGCTCACTAACCGGGAGCGACGGCGATTCGAATCGAATTCCTATCCAGCTGGAGGGGTATTTCTAACACTCACCGAGTCACGCCTGGCGAGGGCTGCTCAGGTCACCTTTCATACAATTCAGGAATCGCGGGTCCGAATGATGTCGCAACCCCAAGGGTGACACTCTGCCAGGTGATAGGGACTTTAACCCCCCCTTGGTCTCACGCCAATGTCCCCAAGCACATCCTTTCTCTCCTCCAAGAAGCAACCTACCATTCGATTCCCGGCCTGAACCATATTACTCGGCTTCGCGGTCGGAACGACTTATCCGGCCAACTAAGTGTTAGACTGCGTTCAACATGACTCAAGGACGTACAGTGAATCGGTCCTTAACCGACTCAGACGGGGATAGATCCACACCCAAGACCTCCATGCCTTGTTGCTTCACTATCGTCATCCCGCCCGGTCTCATTTCATTTTATTAACACATGGTTCCATTCCACGATAGCAATATAGCCAACCGTGCCATATATGAATATCCCTACATCTCGCAGGTGACAGGAAATCACCTGACTTCTACCGCTTAAAGCAGGGCTAAGCATCTACTCGATCCTAGTCTATGTAGGATTCAGGGATTCATATATCTGGACAAGGAATGATATAATGCAGCAAGGGTTTCCAACCAACTCCTACCACTTAATGCAACAATACTTATAACATATATATATAATTAATTGCTTTGAAGATAGGAGGCTTATAATGCTCCGGGGCTTGCCTGGGATCCGACACAAGTCAGTGGCTGTCAGACATCACTCGCCGAGTATTTCCATCTTCGGGATAGTTTCCCAAACACCGTCTTCGGGTTTGGCTCCACATTATGTCCTCCACCTAGTGCATCTAGCGTACCTAGATGAGATGTAAGATGCAAGTGTATGAATACATGGAAATGCAATGGATGATGCATCACATACTAAACAAGGCAAGTACAAGGTTATACTAAAGACACTTAAGCACATCACTTTGCTTAAATAACATCACACAAACCAACATGCTAAGATAGCAAGGAGGGCACACTCAGCATGGCACACAAGTTCCACATGATCTCAGGTGTATTTAACTTAATTACCAAGGACATGAATCACACATAGCAACATGCAAAGCAAGTCAAGGTGAAGCAACAACTATAACTAGAATATGTCAATTTCTGGACTTGTAAATAGTAACTTCATAAATCAATCATATCTAGAGTTTCATAAATCCAAATGACTTGAAAGAAGACATTCTGGAAAGATTAGGAAATTATCTACATTTCATCTTTAATCATCTCAACATGATTCCCAAGTTATCATGACCAAACATGCCAATCTTTAAAGTCTGCACAGAAGGTAATTAAAATTTGACAGTAGACTTATTAAGCATGCAACTCTTAAACTATCAGACCTGGGATCATGAAAATTTAACGCAAGCAAGATAAGATAATTATATACAACTTTTGTATTTACCAAATTCACAGTAAACATCATTTACACCATGAAACTAGTTGCACGAGTAACACCACACATGCAGCCCAACAGCATTGGTACAATTATAGACAGAAAACTGATAGAAACTTCAGAGAAGCATAAATGGAGTTCTAGACCTCCAACAAACATGATTCTCAACTTTATGGAAAGCTTATAAAGTTACCTACAACTTTCTTGCAATCATCTTAAGATGATTCTACAGTTAACATGGTCAATTAATTAAATAATTGCATCTCTGTCCAAAATATGGACAGAATCTGATATGCCACTTTAAACTGCTATAACTTGAGTTTTATAAATCCAATAATTATGGTTCTAGACTTCTTAGAAAGCTTAACAAATTGTGAACAACTTTTCTATAAACATCTAGAACTAATTCTGCCACTAACAAGGTCACACATGGCACACAAAGCAATGCTGTCTGGGTTTGGGCAGAAACTGCCACAGTATTTTAAACAACTATAACTAAACATATACTTAACCAAAAATTGTGCTCTTTAGCTTTTTGAAAAGCTTACGAAAAGTACTACAACTCATTTATTGTCATCAAGGCATGATTCATAACTTAACTAAGCCAAACAATGCATACATGCAGAACTGTCCAGAATAGAAGCAAAGCAATGCATTTGTTATTTTTATAGCTCCTAAACTATCAAGCCTAAAATCTTGAAATTTTTACTAGACATCATAAATCACAAGAGTAACATGCCACAAAAATTTCACTTCATTTGGAGTTATATATTTATAGTTATTAAAAATAACAGATCCAACTAGCATCCAAAACCTAGTTGCATAAATATATTTTTACAGCTAAAACTTTAAACTAAAACATTACATATTATAGATCCACTGCATATATAATTTCACAAGGATTCTAAAAAGTCCTTATTTGCTATTTTATGATTTTTCTACTAATTACTATGAATTTCCAAAGTTCAACACTGAAATCTGTAAAATAAAAAGATTAAACCAAAAAAGAAAAACACTTTTGCCTCGAGGCCCCTGGAATTTCTAGGAATCAACCCGCAGTACAAAGTCACTATTTAAATGAGTCACTAGTTCTGCAGAAAACCCCCTGGACTTGTTTCCCTCTTACACGTGCGTCCTTCTTCTTCCTCCTCATACAGAGAGCACGGGAGGGAGACGTCGGTCGGTCTCCGGCGAGGAATGGTCACCGACGGCGGCGGCTGAGGGCGGCACGAGCATCCAGGGGCCCTTGCGCACCCGCGGAGCTACACGGCTCGGCCCGCGGCGGTCCCCAGCGCTGTGGCCACAGGAGCAGGCGGCGGCGACGGCGGCAGCCCGATGGCAGCGGCCTCCGGTGAAGGTCAAGGCCGGGGAAGAGGTGCTGTGCGTGCGGCATGGCGTGGCGAAGGTGGTGCTGTGCTACATTTGGCCTGCGACTTGACAAGTCAGCGAGAACGACGGCGTGGCCGCGAGCTCCGGAGTTTGGCCATGGCGGACGTGCTCTGGTGCGACTGGGAAAAGGCGGGGAGGCAATGGAAAGCTCCAGGGCGAGAGGGGGGCCATGGAGTGGAGCTTGGGCGCGCGTCCTGGTGCTCTTCCACCTCGACAACAAGGCGCAAGACGCGTGGAGAGGCAAGGGGGCGCGTGTCCAGCCATGGTGGGGTGCCCTGCTGCCCGGTCGCCACGAAGACAATACGTCGAGCACGTGGCAGGCGCCTTTGTGCCCGTCTTTGAGACCATTTTTGGGCCTGCTCGGGTCCGAACTGGGTCTTGGGCCTAAAATGAAGTTTGCTCAGCTCGGTTTGCTCTACCTTTTCTATTAAGGAAGCTTGGTCATTAACGAAATGGATTAGTGAGTAATGAAGCTTCAAATTGGCTATGTCAGTGTGTTGACAGAGATAAAACAAACCCAAGTTTTGACAATCAAAACGGAATCAAACTTGGTCCAACTTTTTGTATGCTCTTCTCCATCAATTTATCTTCAACTTCTATTCTTGGCTCAACTTGAGTTGTTTTACACAAATAGGAGAACGCGGCATGTCAACATGTCACGGTCAAAAGTGATAAAACAACTTTTTTGTTGTTTTAGAAATTATTTTCGAAGATCCAAATGAACTCCAAACTTGATGAGACTTGATTCATTGGCTCCACCATGAAAAGTACTTCAAATCATAGTAAGGAATTAAATTGAGCTACCACATAGATTTAGAAGATACAATGGCATGAACATGTCAATTCACAGCTGCCAAACAGGGACTTAGAAATATTTTCTGCTTCCAAAAACAGCAGCTGATTCAATCTTGTGAGCTATATTTGACCAAGTTAGAGGCCAAACTAGCTCTTGACCATTAAACAAAGTTTGTTCTACACAAGATGAGCTACAACGTTCGTTTAAGGTCAAATCTCATAACTAGTATAGAATTTATACTTCCACTTTGGTCAAAGTAGCAACTCGATAAAGCCGAAACTAGGGTTTTAGGCCAATCGAAGCATTTTCTTGACATTTGCTCAACATGAACCCTTCATGACTTTTGTTGTAGAGTTCATCTAGAGTTCTTTGGGAAAAGTTGCAAGGTTTGGTTGATGTTCTATAGTTCCATTAACTTGATGGGGCAAATTCCAATAGGAATGGAACTTATCATTTCATGTGACTTTTTGATTCCAAACTTCATGAAACTTTTCCAGGGATCAATATAGATAGTTATTGAGGTGGGACATGTGAAGATAATTTGATAGCCACACCCAAGCATATATCTTTTAATTGAGCCTATATGTAAGCGAGGGTGCAATATCCAAGTTTAGGTTAGGGTTTATTTCCATAGGTTTGACTTTGGCATCATCATCTCCACTTAATCTATCATGTTTGAGCTCAAACCCACTGCTTAATTGGTGATAAACACCTAGGGTGTTACAGCCCTCCCCCCTTAAAAGAATCGCGTCCTGAGATTCGGAATAGAAGATCTTTTAAGAAAGAGAGACACGTTATCTAGTTCCCAATATCTGCTATAGCATTCAGCTAAAAGCTTCAACATCGGTGAACAATTTGACCAAAGGCACTTTCTGATACTTACTCTTCATGGTAAAATTTGTCTGAAGAATTTCCTTCCTTAACTTCCATGAAGCATTGTTACTTTGGGAGGAATCAAAGATAGCACATTATGCATTCTCAGTGTACGGAGATCATTTGGTCCATGAGTGAACTACTCACAAGTATCTAACTCTCTAATGAGCACAACATAGGCCATATGAACTTGACATTAGACCAAAATATTCAGAAGTATACTCGTTGAAATGGCTCTATGTTCACACGGTTTTTGAAAAGCAATTCTCTACCAAAATGGCTTGAGCACAACCTTCCAAAAGGGTGAGATCATAGACGACAATTATACTATGAGGCTATAGGATACTAACTAACCAATAGACAGGGTCTATGCTGGTAGTAAATGTTCCTTCATTTAGACACCAACTAATGGGAAAACTACTTGTGGTTCCATGTGTGTAGTCCTCTTTCTCTAACGACCACACTGTATTAATGTATTATCTGTGTCCGTTGAGGGATCAGTGAATGTGATAGCTGACGCTGTCGGCTTCGTATTTCTGTCAAATGTTACCTAAGAAGATTCTCTTATCCAAAGGCAACAGTTATCTGGGTTGGATCAGATGAAACCTCTTAGGTAAAAACATTTATAAGGTACCGAAGTATGTCATCATTGGAAAATAATTCCCAAAGAAAGATGTAACGAGGCCTTAAGGACAACAAAAGTTGTAATTATTCACTTAACCGCGGGGAGTAGTCTACCACCAAGCGATTGAGTAAAAATTTTCCTTCGTGACTTAGTTGCACTGTAAGTTGAGTTGACTTGCAGCGTAGCAACTTTGTCAGGCCAACTTTCATCTGAGGCTTCCTCTTTGGGATCAAACAGCAGCTCTAAGATAGGAAATTTGTTGTTTGACACTTTTCAAATTGCTTTTGATTTGCAAATTTACTCGGAGAACCCTTGATTGTCCCAATAATTGTTGATGAGAGGACATAAAATCAAGGTGAAAGGGTGTACAAAAGGATCCTTAAGATCACTCAAGAGATCGTCCAATAGAGTGATGAACAAACTATTTGTGGCACCTAAGGGCACAAGGATGTTGATCGAAACTAGGGCATGCATTTCTCTAATTCTTCACCGCAGCTGATTGAACACCTTGCACAATATGTGTGATTGTCCAAGACGGAATTGACTTGATCACAATGGCTCTAGAAGATAGAATATCCCTCAAGTCATTGGCTAGTTGATTAACTTCTTGTTGGTTATTGCTCTGTAAGACATAGCCTTCGTAGCTACCAAAGAGTCGTTACCTAGCTGGAGATTAACCTTCCTATTGGTAACTAATCAGTTGTCTCTCAACACTAAAAAGTTCCAAATATCCACTCTTGATCACAACAATTGTTGTTGATGTAGAGCAAATGATTGCCATCGAAGCCAGCAGATAAGGAGTCACACCAGAGATAGTGATTTCGATTGTATGGTCATTATGTATACAAAGGTTAAAATTTGCATAATGTGACGATCGAGTCTTATCCAACGGATGACTTGTCCAACATTAAGTGTTGGATTTCCCTTTTATCCAACAGAGATGAGATACATTGCTCACTAGATTGAGTTGTCAATACTGGAACAACTAAGGAGAGTCACTTGTCTACCACCTATTGCGGTCTGTTAATGTTTATGTCGGTGACATGTTCTTCAAAGATTTTGCTCTTAGCAACTTTAGAAGGAAACTCCACTACTTTCAGTCTAAGATATGGATCTTACGATACAATATAGAGAGATAACCAAGAAAAGGAACACAAGAAAATAACACATCGTCTGTCGTTTGATAATGGATCATGACTAGAACCCGTGATACCAGCGCGTGCCAAGCAGCTAGCCATGTGTCTGCAGCCACAGGAGGCCCTTGGTTTTGTCGCGGCACCATCAGCAGCTACTCATAACACCATTACTAAACGCACAACGAAAGTGAAATTTCAAGTGGTACCAATGGGCTGTAAGAGCAAGCGCCATACAAGGAGGGATAGCAAGCAAAGGTAGTCACAAGGTTTAGAATCATCACGAAAATGATCCGAAGATCAAAATATAGCACAAGAGAACATCGCACAATTGCCAAGGATAACTGAGCAAGAGACTCTTGCTTCAATACTACGTACGACTTGCGTCCACCGCGGTGAGTTCCAGATACAAGATTAATAGAAGATTCATTCATGTTGGGCAACAACATGAGATCAAGACAGGTAAATATCCCGAGACTTGGGAAGGTTGGAGACAAATTAAGCAAATTTCAAGACGAAAACCGATATGTCAATCAGAGACTGAGTCGCTAAGGTAGATACACGAATTTGCAAACAAACGATTTTGAGGCCACAGTAAAGAGACATTGCGTCACACTAGCTAACCTTTGGGAGAGACAACTGGGAGGTCCAACATGGATTTAGGTATGATGTCCACAACTTGGCAAAGAACAACTATTGCCAAAGCAAAGAACATCTTGGTTGATAGATCAAACAAAGGTATTCATGTACGGTGCAGGACAGCCATGGTATACGTGAATATTTAAGGGTCCAGGCTCAGGCTTAGATATCGAGCAAAGGCATGGTGCACAAACATTCAAAACAAGCAACCACGGCTACAAGCTTAGGCTCATAAGGAAAAGAATCTAATTGGAGACGACACCAAGAGATTGTTTCACGTAACTCAAGTATTTCTCTAAGATAAAGCTATTCGACACTCGTATACTCACCGAGGACAACCGAAGTGACAACTATGGCACTAATTAACTAACAAGCATACATACAAACATCACAGTCAAGCATTTGAGAGATTCTATCAAATTAGTTTAAGCAACCATTACTAAGCACCAGGCTCACCCATAACAAATATTTATCTAAAGCAAGAACTAACTACGAGTTTAGCCTAAGACAAATGCTAGTTAAGGTAGCTAACTTAGCATGTGCACAGAATCTGGACAGCAACGCAGTAGTTACTTGTTTCAACCATAACTGAGGTTATAGACATCCCACAAAGGTGATCCTAGACTTTCTAGAAATCTTAGGAAGATGACTAAACTTTAGTTATTCATACCAAAAGCTAAATCATAGGTTAACATGGCCAACAATGCTAATGTTTCAGATTTGTACCAATATGGACAGAAAACTGATAAGAACTTTAAAAATGTATAACTAGAGTTTTAGGGACACAACAAGGCTGAGCCTTAACTTTATGTAAGGATTATTAAGTTTTCTATAACTTTCTTATTATCATATTAAGATGATTCTATATCTAACAAGGCCAAACAAGACAAAGAAGACATCTCTACCCAGATTTGGGCAGATTCTGTCATTCCACTTTACAAGCTCATAACTAGAGATTTAGACCACCACAATTAGTGCTATAGGACATTTTGGAAAGCTTAGAAAAAGTACTACACTCCTTCTATTCCCTCCAAGACATGATTCCTTATGCACATAGGTCAAACAAACCAAACATTCAGATCTACTCAGAGCATAAACAAAACCTGATAGTAAATTTCTAAAATTCATAACTCCCAAACCATAAGGCCTAGGGTCATGAAATTTTAGGACAAGCCGAATAAGTAAGTTAGCTACAACTTTGGTATTCTCCAACTAAAGAAAACACCATTATGACTATGACAGTATCACAACAACAGAAAACGTTCTAGCAGCCAACATTCGACAAGCAAAACAAAGCTTGCCTTTGTTCTACTTAACAAGAGAGCGTACAAACATGTTATTCTAGTAGCTCTAAATTTTGTTATCTTAGACCAACACCAATTTAATTCACTCATGAGAATCCAATTTACTTAAGTGAGGTCTAAAGCATTTTCAAAAACTTATAGGAACAACATATCCACCACTTGGCTAAACTAAAGGATAACTCTAAGTTCAAGCATGTAGCCATACTCAATTCTAGTAAGGCTAAGCACACATTTCTCTCAAGCATTTCCTATTCAAGCAACATGGAACAAAGCGTTCATGTTTAACTCCACACAAGGAAGAGACTACATAACATCAATCACAAGTCACTTATCATTTGAACAAGGGTGAGAGGAGCATAGCTATGCATAAAGCAACAATCATGAAGATGCATGCTTCGTCCTATTCGTCCTCACAAGATTGCCCATCCGGAGGTGACGATCACGTTCTATGTCGGTGGCATAACACGCACTCTCTTGATATATATCTAGTCGTCAGCTACATTCGACTTACGCATTTGTGGTTAGCATACCTGCAGAAAAGTTTCATTGCAGCCCAACAATTCCCAATATAGCACACAATGAAAGCAGAGAAGTAAAATTCTAAGTACTCCCATGTACATATACCCCTGTATATATACATGTAGCACCAAAACTACCCGAATCATTCGATCACCCACAATTAAGTACCTTCATATATACATGTGTGTAACATGTAAATAATCCAGTAACCAAAACTAGCTCTCCCCTAGACCGCAGTTTGTACGGTCATGCTCTCACAACTCACACTTACCTGAGCATAGGTGCGATGTTGCATAAAAGTAAACTAGCGACATATATGACTATTGCTTGAGTACTTTTCAAGTAATGATTTTATATTAGGAGATACTTGAATGAATTTTAATAATTTTTCTGTATGTGAAATGATCATTGAAAGGATCAAGATGCCCAAGAGGGGGGGTGAATTGGGCTTTTCTAAAAATTAATTGCAAGAATTAAATCCTACAAGCCGGAATTCACCCCTAGTGCCTACTTGTGTTCCTAGAGATTCTACCAGTAAAAAGTTTTGCACCCTAGTTTCCAATCCTAGTCTAGCATGGCAATTCTAGGAAAGTAAATCAAGCAATGAATGTAAATACGAGAATGTAAGTGCTTGAAAGTAAGGGCAAGGAACACGGTGATGTTTTTCCGAGGTATCGGAGAGTCGCCACTCCCCACTAGTCCTCGTTGGAGCACCCACGCAAGGGTGTAGCTCCCCCTTGATCCGCGCAAGGATCAAGTGCTCTCTACGGGCTGATTCTTCGACACTCCGTTGCGGTGAATCGCCCAAAACCGCTCACAAGATGAGTTGGGTCATCCACAAGCTCCGCCGGATGATCACCAAACTCCCAATCACCACCAAGCCGTCTAGGTGATGGCGATCACCAAGAGTAACAAGCTAGAACTCTCACTTGACCACAACAAGCCTAATGAGAAGGTGGATGCACACTTGCTACTCTCTAATGGCTAGTGAGGAACTCTCAGGCTTTGATTCTCAAAACACAATCCTCACTAGAGCTCTTGCACTCCCTTGCACTCCAAAGGTGATTCTCAGCGGAACAAATGAGCAAGAGACCTCTAAAAGAGGTGGTGGGGATGTATTTATACACCCCACAGTCGAAACGAACCGTTACCTGCCAACTCAGCAAAATACGGGGTGACCGGACGCGCCGGTCGAAGTGACCGGACGCGCCGGTCGCTCGTAACGGTCGAAATTCTGAAATTTCGGCTGAGTGACCGGACGCACCGGTCAGGGGTGACCGGACGCGTCCGGTCGCGCAGGGAGCTTACTGTAACAAGACCGGACGCGCGACCGCGTCCGATCGGTGATGACCGGACGCATCCGGTCATCGCAGGACCTTACTGGAACGTGACCGGACGCGCCGATCACACCTAGGTCGTGTCCGATCAGATGGTTTCCCTCAAGTGACACGTGTCGGCCTGACCACCACGTTCGGTTCTCGCAAGGGCCGCATCCAGTCATCAGTGCCGAAACGCAGTCGCGGTTTTGAACTGACCGGACGTGTCCGATCAAGCCGAGAACCGCACCCGGTCAAGGGAAAAACCCTCTAAACTCTCTGAAACGCGACGCAACTTGAACCAAGTTGCTTTCAACTGGGCTTTGAGCTATTCTAGAGCTGCCTAGTGCTGAGTTTAACAAGTGTGCAGCACACCTAAACATAAGACTCACCTAGGTCAAGCTACCCGCTCATGCTCCCCTTTATAGTACGGCCAAAAGAGAAAACGAAGATCCTAACGACTATTCCGAATGTAACTCAACACCTTGACATCCGGAACTAATCGTCCTTAATCTTGACGTCACTCCTTTGAAAACCGAAACGATTTCCATCAAGGGGCATGAATACCATGGTGCCCAAAGCAGTTATCACCTCCATGACCTAACTTACCAAGGTTTCTGCAAAACACACGTTAGCCATGGTAATAAAGCGTTGTCATCAATTGCCGAAACCAACTCTCGGGGCCTAGATGCTTTCAATCTCCCCCTTTTTGGTGATTGATGACAACACTAAGATTCAAAAGATAGGAGTTGAGGTTTTTGAACATGCTTGGTTCACATAAGCAAAAAGCAATAAGCACAAGGGGTTAGGAATTGCTTATGTGCCCCAAGCCAAAAGAGTGTACTCATAAGATAAGACATTAAAGCGTTAGTACACATAAAGATATAGCTCAAAATAAATCGGAGTAAGGCACGGAAGCACAACCTTATGAGCTATAACCAAACAAGTGACATGATTTAAAACTGTGACTAAATAAACCATAGAGACTCAAAGTATCTCACACGACCACATGTCACAAGAATGCAATACTGAAAAGTAAACATGATGCATGAATGTAGCACACAAATAAAAGCGAAAACCCTCCAACAAAACTCCCCCTGAATCTACTCTCTCTCTCTCCCTTTGGCATCAACCGCCAAAAACTAATCTAGGGATCTGACAGGGGAACAGACGGAGTCGAGTCGGGTGCCGAGGAGCGCGGAGTAATCATAAACTGCAAAGTGTCTTCCTCGGACTCGGAGCTATCAGGCTGACCATCTGAAGAAGCACGTGGCTGTAAAGCGGTCTGGGTCTGAACAATAGGAACAGGTGCTAATGTAGTAGCAACAAGTGGAGCAGTCTCTGTGACCTGTGCCTGAAGTGAGCCAACAGTTGGGTGATCGGTCGAGGCAACTGACGAAGGAACTGTCTCTGTAGTGCCCGTCCCTGTCACAGGCGGAACAGTTGCCTCTGAAGCGGACAACCCTGAAGACGTAGCAAAAGTAGTGTGCGAGGGCGTCGGCTGACTAGTCAACTCGCTATATGTGGCACTGAAATCAACGAATGGTGTGCCGATCAATAGGTGAGGGCGAGGCTGATCTGAAGGAGTGAACCCCGTCTGAATAGGCGTGTAGCTCGGGGACTGGAACGACTGGGGGACCTACTGCTATGGAGAAGTGAACTGAAAGCTCGGTTGTCCCTGACTCGACGGACCACTAGACTGTAAAGCTGGAGTCAGGACAGAAGCAGGTGGAGGAACCCCAACTGTGACTAGGTGACGCAGAAGATCCAAGTACTGCTGCTGGCTAGCTGCACTCTGTCGCTGCATCTCATACTGCTGACGCTGCATCTCGACTTGTTGACACTGTATCTCTAGCTGCTCTCTCTGGAACTCGTCCTGTCGAGCCTGTATTTGTGCAAACGTGGCAGCTGTGTCCTGAGCCTGTCTCTGTATTTGAAGCTCCTGTCGCTCCTGTGCCTGGGTCAGCCTCTCAAGAACAGCCACCATGGCTGGGTCTGAGCGGGAGGCTGAACTAGAGCCACCGGCCTCGTGGTCGTGAGGCCGAGGAGACCGATACCTGGGGATGGGCTAATAATCCTCGTCAGTGCTGTCAGAGGCGTCATCCTCAGCTAGATTAGTAGGCTGAGCATCTAGATCTGCAAGCTCTGCCTTAGCAAGACCCTGTACGGTCGCGTCCTGCTCAGCCGCTGTCTCTGGTACCTCAGGTCTCTCGCGCTGTCCTAGCACTGGGGCCTGCTCTCTCGTAACTGAAGCCCATAGCTGACGGATATCATACTCAGGAAAAGCAGTGGTAGTATCAGATATCTTAGCTCTAATCTCTGCAGGAAGCTCAAGTGCAGATCTGATGATGAAGCAAATCCAATGAGCATAGGGTAGCTGACGGTGTCCCTTGAAGCCCTCTGCCAGGGTGTCCTCCATCTCCTTAAGCATAAGATCCCAAATGTCAAAAGGTGTCTATGAGAGGACGTGGTGAACAACCCATAGCTGCATCCTGGTCAATCCCTCTCTGTAACCAAGCCTAGGAAGAAGAGTGCGCCTAACAATAGCATCCAAAACTCTGGCAAGCGGTGTCAAACTGGCAGGTGTGCGACGAAACCCTTCGCCAAAAGGCTCACAGAAGCAGGGTCAAATCAAATCTGTAGGGGGCACTGTCCCGCCGTGAGGGCGTCTCGGTGGAGCTGTCTGACCACAGCAAAGCTGATGTAACTTCGTCTCTGAAGCTGGGAGTCTAAGAATCTCCCGCACTCTGGTGCTGTATAGTCTGCGGTCATGGCCTCGGAAAGCAAAGTGTATGAACTCATGGGCCGGATCAATCCACAATGAAGCATAGAACTCCCTGACCCATGTGCCGCAATATGCACCTGTCCGTCCAAGAAAGTCAGATAAGCCAGGTAGAAAAGATAGGTGCGGACGAAGCTGCTCACCCACTACCTCAACAAGCGACTCAATGCGACAGACCCTCTGTGGTCGAAAAGCAATGCCACTGTCAACATAAGCTCTATAGAAGTCCTCCTGTAAAGGTGTATAGAATCCCTCTGAGGCTTTGGAATCCCGCTGAGGTGGGAACCACCAGCTGACCTCAACAAACCTCAAACCTTGCACCTTACGTGCTGTAGCACCCCTCAAGTCAAAGTGCTCGACTGGGGGTGAACCTCTAGCCCTGGGAGGTGGACGTCCTCCACGACGCTGGCCCTCTGGCCTAGGAGTCACCTGAGCTCGTGTGCGTGTGGAGCGGCGACGTGGTGGAGTCTGAGCTGGCTGCTCCTCAGTCCCCTCTGGAGCCTCTGCAGGTGGATCAACTAACATAGCATCTGCATCCTCTGTCACCTCTATGCCCTCTGTGGCCTCAGTAGCCTCTGTACCAAGCTGTCGACCTTCAAGATGAAAGCGACGCTCGCCAATACGAATACCACTGCTCCTGCCTCCCCTCTCTGCCTGCTCTGCTGCATCTGCAACTGCCCGAGCGATCTCTGCATCAGTAAGGGTCTTCTTCTTCTTTCTGGCCATGATCTTGATGCGCTTTCCACGCGCAACCTCAGACAGATGAGGAGGACTGTCGTCCCCGTCACTAGGAGCACCACCGGCGTTCTTGCAATGAACCATGCTGTCAAACTATCGGGAATCCTCTGAAAGATGGTGTACTGACACTCAAGAGGCTTGGCCTCAATCCATATCCGCAGGCTTGGCCTCGGATTCAGCAACTGAACTGTGATCACCCCGACACACCGACAAACTTGCTAAAAAGACGGAATAGATGGATCTACTATAAGAAACATATATAAACTACTAGGTACGAAACCCTAGAGATAGCAAGCATATAAGGTAAGATATGGATTGAAACGTGATAGCTACCTCAGATCGATGAGTAGACGGTGAAAAGGTAAGATGACCTAGTTCGCGAGACTTCCTGAATACGCCAGACGAGCACTGGAAAGATTAATCGACGATCAAGGTAAGCCCTAAACAAATGATTTGAAAGAATGAAGAACGAGATGGAGCAAGTTTTCACCTTCGAACCGGGTTAGGGCAAACCCTAGGAGAGCGGAAGCTCGGCAGGGTGCGAGGCGAGGCTAGGGTTCACGGGAAGCTGCGAGACAAGGCAAAACACGGCCCAAAGGAGGCACAGGTGACTGTGGCGTGGCACAAGGGCGGCTGCAGGGCATGGCGGCGGCGAGCTGGGCGCAGCTAGGGCAGCGGCGGCGCGGGTGCGCGGCTAGGGCAGAGCAGCGCGGCAAAGGCCGGCGCGGCGGGTCGGGTGGCGCAGCGCGGTGGAGCTCAGCAGGGCGGCTCGCCGGAGGAGGAGGGCAGGACACGGTGGTGGAGTGCGAATCCTGGCGAGTTGGCGGCGGAAAACGGCGAGAAGAGCGGCGGCTAGGGCACGGGCGGCGAAAAGATGAAGACGAACGAACCGGCAACGAAGAAATATATGAAGGGTTAGATCCGCTCGGGAAACGATGACTGGACGCGGTGATCGATATGACCGGACGCGGTGGTGCAGCGTCCGGTCACACTCCCGTAAGCACCTGGAGCGACCGGACACGTCCGGTTAGGACTGACCGGACGCGGACAGAGTCCGGTCGAGGGTTACCCGGGAAAGTCATCGCGAATGACCGGACGCGGTGGTCAACAGCAGCGCGTCCGGTGCAGCGTCCGGTCATTGGGTCAGGAGTTGGTCTTCTGGATGACCGGACGCGCTGGTGGTCGCCGGGACCGGACGCGGTGGTGAAGCATCACTGCGTCCGGTGCAGCGTCCGGTCCAGCGTCCGGTCACTGTTTTTTTGCCTTTCTTCATTCCGAACTTCAACGCGACTTCTCCCAATCAAGTTCCAATTCGAAGAGACATAAATAAACACCAATTGGAACCTGATATGAGTGACCTCACTCAAACCCTCAAGTTTTTCAAAATAGATTGCCTTAGGCTAGTATTATTTTTAAGAAAATAGGCAACAAACACCCAAGGAGCAACGTATGGCCATGCAATAGAGTTTTTGAACCCTTAGGAGCGTCAAAATGCTCTCTCTACCCATGGACGAACACAGAGGTTGCTCAAAGCCAAACCGAAAAGAAACGACAAAGCAACAACCATGCACATGCAATGCAATACAAGAAAGTAAAGCTAGGTTGCTTGTCAAGTTTGATCCACGGTTAGGCTTCTTCACTCCTCCAAAGGAGGGTTATCGTAACCATGTTAGCCAAGCCCTAGATGCATTGCGGGTAAATAAACATGACATATAATACAATGCAATGCAAGGGACAACGCAAGCTCATTTTTTAAAGTTACTAGAGTCAAGCACATTGAGTTCACTTCTTAACCTACAAAAGGTGGCCTCATCCAAAGGTTTAGTGAAGATATCCGCTAATTGATTTTCACTTCTTACACCTTCTAGTGATATATCATTTTTAGCAACGTGATCTCTTAGAAAGTGGTGGCGGATATCAATGTGCTTGGTGCGAGAGTGTTGTACCGGATTATTGGCAATTTTAACTGCACTTTCATTATCACATAAAAGTGGCACCTTTTCAAGAACAATTCCATAGTCTAGGAGGGTTTGTTTCATATATAAGATTTGTGCACAACAAGCCCCCGCAGCAATGTATTCCACCTCGGCAGTGGACAAAGCCACACTATTTTGCTTTTTAGATGACCAAGATACTAAAGACCTCCCAAGCAAGTGGCACCCTCCGGATGTGCTTTTTCTATCAATTTTGCAACCAGCATAATCCGAATCGGAATAGCCAACTAGTTGGAATCTAGCTCCATTGGGATACCAAAGACCAATGCTTGGGGTGTGCTTAAGATATCTTAAGATTCTTTTTACGGCACTTAAGTGAGGTTCTTCCGGACACGCTTGAAAGCGAGCACACATGTACACACTAAACATGATATCGGGCCTAGATGCGGTAAGGTATAACAAACTACCAATCATAGAACGGTAGAGAGTTTGATCAACTGGTTTACCTCCCTCATCTAGGTCGAGATGTCCATTAGATGGCATTGGGGTCTTGATTGGTTTGCATTCTTCCATCTTGAATCTTTTGAGAAGATCCTTGGTATACTTTTCTTGAGAGATGAAAATCCCTTCTCTCATTTGCTTGACTTGAAAACCAAGGAAGAATGTGAGCTCACCAATCATAGACATCTCGAACTCCTTCGACATCAATTCACCAAATTCCTTGCAGTATTCTTCATTTGTTGATCCGAAGATGATATCATCAACATACACTTGACAAATGAAGATCTCTCCATTAAGCTTCTTGGTGAATAGTGTGGTGTCGACCTTCCCAATGGTGAAGCCCTTCTCAATGAGGAAGTCCCGAAGGCGCTCATACCACGCTCTAGGGGCTTGCTTGAGCCCATATAGCGCCTTGGACAACCTATAAACATGATTAGGATATCTAGGGTCTTCAAACCCGGGAGGTTGATTAACATAGACTAGTTCATTTATGAAGCCATTTAAGAATGCACTTTTCACATCCATTTGATATAGTTTCATATCATGATGTGATGCATATGCAAGGAGGATACGAATGGCTTCAAGTCTTGCAACGGGTGCAAAGGTCTCTCCAAAATCAAGACCTTCAACTTGAGAGAACCCCTTTTCAACTAGTCTTGCCTTGTTCCTCACTACTATGCCTTGGTCATCTTGCTTGTTGCGGAACACCCACTTGGTTCCAATGACTCTTGCACCTTTAGGATGCTCTTCAAGTGTCCATACTTGATTGCGGGTGAAGTTGTTCAATTCTTCATGCATGGCATTCACCCAATCCAGATCTTGAAGAGCTTCTTCTACATTCTTAGGTTCAACACAAGAGACAAAAGAGTGATGTTCAACAAAAGAAGCAAGCTTTTGAGATCGAGTCATTACTCCCTTAGAAGGACTCCCTATGATGAGATCTTGTGGATGTGCTTGAAGTAGAGGTGAGTTTCTTCTATCAACCACTTGAGGAGGTGGATGGGGAGCATCAACATCTTGAGCTTGTGCCTCGGCTTGTTCATGAGAGACATAAGTGTCTTCATTTTCAACTCTCTCATTCTTGTCATCATCTTGAGGCACATGTGATGAAGATGGTGGATCAACAACTTGTACATCGTCTTCATCATCTTTTGGCTTGATGTCTCCCACCGGCATGTTCTTCATTGCCTCCCTCAAGGGTTCATCACCTACATCATCACAATTCTCAATTGCTCCTTGGGGGCCGTTAGATTCATCAAATTCCACATCATATGTTTCTTCAACCAAACCGGTGGCATGGTTAAATACTCTATATGCTTTGGACTTTGATGAGTAACCAACAAGAAAACCAATATCACAACGTCTTTGAAACTTCCCTAGGTGTTGACGCTTCTTATAGATGTAGCATTTGCAACCAAACACCCGGAAGAATGAGACGTCCGGCTTCTTCCCATTAAGCAACTCATAGGGGGTCTTGCCAAGAAACTTTTGTAGGAAGAGGTGATTTGAAGCATAGCATGCGGTGTTGATTGCCTCAGCCCACAACTTCTCTGGAGTATTATACTCATCTAACATTGTTCTTGCAAAGGTGATCAAAGTCCGGTTCTTTCTCTCAACTACACCATTTTGTTGAGGAGTATAGGTTGAAGAGACTTCATGCTTGATTCCAATTTCATCACAATAAGCTTCAATGTTTGTGTTGTCAAACTCTTTGCCATTGTCACTTCTAATCTTCTTTATCTTGACTTCAAATTCATTTTGAGCTCTCTTTGCAAACTTCTTGAAACAATTGGCCACTTCAGATTTGTCATGAAGGAAGAAGGTCCATGTGTACCTTGAGTAGTCATCCACTATCACAAGACAATAGAGATTACCACCCAAGCTCTTGTAGGTTGTAGGCCCAAACAAATCCATGTGTAGAAGTTCTAGCACTTTTGAAGTTGACATGAAAGCTTTGGTTGGATGAGTGTTTGCAACTTGTTTGCCCGCTTGACATGCACTACAAGGTTTGTCTTTTTCAAACTTTACATCCTTCAATCCTCTCACTAGTTCTTTCTTCAATAGCTTGTTGAGAGTGTTCATTCCAACATGAGCAAGCCTCCTATGCCAAAGCCAACCAAGTGAGGTCTTGGTTAACAAACATGTCATCAAGTTTGCATCTTCGGAGGTGAAGTCAACAAGATAAAGATTGTTGTATCTAAAGCCTTTGAATATCACTTGCTTTTCATATATCTTTGAAACTACCACTTCATTAGGTGTGAACAAACATTGGAAGCCAAGGTCACAAAGTTGCCCAATGGATAATAAGTTGAAACTCAATGAAGCAACATAGAGCACATTTGAGAGAGAGTGATCATTTGATATTGCAATCTTGCCTATACCCTTGACTTTGCTCCTTGAATTATCCCCAAATGTGATCTTCTCTTGACATATCCCATTTTCTTTAATGGAGGTGAACATACGAGGATCACCGGCCATATGTTGAGTGCAACCACTATCAATAACCCAATGAGATCCACCGGTCTTGTAGTTCACCTACACACAAGAGATCAAGCTTTTCGTTTAGGGACCCAAACTTGAGAGGGACCCTTGACTTTCTCAACTAGTGACTTGGCAACCCATATTTTCTTTGGCCTATTCTTGTTTGGGGGACCCAAGAACATAACTTCCATCTTTCCATTTGAATCTTTTCTTAGCATGTAATGAGCATTGAAGGCAAAGGGTCTAGCATGCTTGGGCAAGGGTTGTGGTGGTGGAGTTTTGCACTCATGAGCAAAATGACCTTCTTGTCCACACTCAACACATCTCTTTGGCTTGGGCTTTGACTTGCTTTGTTGTTATTGAGCTTTTGCCTTCTTCTCTTGATTTGCCAAGTACCCAATAGCACTTCTATCCATCTTCATTATGGTGTTCATGAGTAGCTCACTTTGCAAATATTGACCTCTTGTGAACTTGCTTAGGCCGGTCTTGAGATGCTCTTTCTCTTGCTTGAGCTTTTTGTTTTCTTCAATGAGTGACTCATTTGTTGTTTGCTTCTCAAGAGCCATCAAACATTTTAGCTTCTTGTTCTCATTTGCAAGCTTCTCATTTTCACTCTTGATCTTGGCATAATCATCATAGTTGCTTGACTCAACCACACTCTTGCCTTTGCTACTAGAACCTTGCTCAATGCTTTCAATGATCAAGTCATCACATGATGTAGCTATATCACACTTAACAACTTTGTTAGTAGCATCATGTGTCTCAAGAGCAAGTTCATTAGCAACCACAAGACTATCATAGTCAATTTTCAATGTGGTGTATTTGTCTTTTAGAGAGTTATGTCTAGTGATGAGCTCATCATGCTTCTTCTCAAGTTTATCATGTTGATCTCTAAGCTCTTTATTTGAAGTTTTGAGCTCCTTGAGAGTGGAAGACATAACTTCATTTTGATCTTTAAGCTCACCACTAGCCTTTTGAGCACTTTCAAGCTTAGATGAGAGTGATTCATTTTCATTTTGAAGTTCATCATTTTCATTTCTTGTCCTTCTTATGACTTTAGCGTATTTGTTCAACAATTTTACAAGTTCATCATAAGAAGGTGCATCATATTCATCATCACTATCACTATCATCATCATCATCACTATCATGGTTTTGTACCTTTCGTTCACCCTTGGCCATAAGGCATAGGTGAGTAGTGGACGATGATGGTGAAGGAGGCGGTGAAGGTGGTGATGAAGATGTCGATGAAGATGATGGCCCCATCACAAATGTGGCAACCTTCTCTTTCTCATCATTGCTTTCATCTTCGGAGGACTCACAAGATGATTCAATATCGGTGAGCCAATCACCAACAATGTATGCCTTTCCTCCCTTTTTCTTCTTGTGGAACTCCTTCTTCTTGCCATCCTTCTTCTTGTATGGCTTGTTTTTCTTCCTCTCTTCTTCTTCATCACTTGAATCATTTTTCTTGCCCTTGTTCTTGTTCTTGTACTTGTCTTTTGGTGGTCTAGGGCATTGATGAGCTAAGTGGCCAAGTTCACCACAATTGTAGCAATCCATCTCCGAGATTGGCTTCCTTTTGCTACTTGTGAAGAATTTCTTTTTCTTGCCGTCGAACTTGATGCCACTCTTGTTGAGCTTCTCTAGCATTTTGGTGGTCTTTCTCAGCATGAGTGCAAGTGATTCATCATCAACATCACTTTCACTTGAGCTCTCTTGCACCATCATGGCTTGGCCCTTCTTCTTCTTCTTGTCATGGCTAGCTTTGAAGGCCAAGTCTTTCTTCTTGGAAGATGATGAGCCCTCTTCCGGAGATGTGCATGTACATCTCATGAGCATTGATCTTCCCCAATACTTGTGTCGGTGTTGCGGTGGAAAGATCACTTTGATGAAGCACGGTGACAATGTGACCATACTTCTCAACGGGAAGAACACTCAAGATCTTCCTTGCAACATCCGATTGGCTCATTTGAGTGAGCCCAAGAGCATTGAGATCCTCTACAAGAACATTTAAACGAGTGTACATATCATTAGCACTTTCTTTGGGAAGCATCTGAAAAGAATTGATTTTCTTTAAAGCAATGTGATAGCGTTCCTCATGCTCACTCTTAGTTCCCTCATGGAGAGCACAAAGGTTTTCACACAATTCATGAACGTTCTTTGCATTACGCACACGATTGAAGATACCCTTGCCTAAGCCCCGGTAGAGTGCATTTTTGGCCTTTGCATTCCACCGGTCGTACTTCTCCTCGTCACCACTTGGGTTAGCGGGATCCCTAATGGCGGGAAGCCCTTGGGTTGTGGCTCTAAGACACCCAACATCTATGGCTTTGAGGTACGCCTCCATTCGGATTTTCCAATATGGAAAATCATCCCCCTCAAAGGTGGGAGGTGGTCCTTCCCCGTTAGACATCTTGCTCTAGGCGGTAAAGCCTAAATTAGGAGCAAGTCGGCTCCGATACCAATTGAAAGGATCAAGATGCCCAAGAGGGGGGTGAATTGGGCTTTTCTAAAAATTAATTGCAAGAATTAAATCCTACAAGCCGGAATTCACCCCTAGTGCCTACTTGTGTTCCTAGAGATTCTACCGGTAAAAAGTTTTGCACCCTAGTTTCCAATCCTAGTCTAGCATGGCAATTCTAGGAAAGTAAATCAAGCAATGAATGTAAATACGAG
Source organism: Saccharum spontaneum (assembly GCA_022457205.1). NCBI lineage: Eukaryota > Viridiplantae > Streptophyta > Magnoliopsida > Poales > Poaceae > Saccharum > Saccharum spontaneum. The sequence continues at coordinate 27,561,878 of CM039613.1, read as the reverse complement.
AATGTAAGTGCTTGAAAGTAAGGGCAAGGAACACGGCGATGTTTTTCCGAGGTATCGGAGAGTCGCCACTCCCCACTAGTCCTCGTTGGAGCACCCGCGCAAGGGTGTAGCTCCCCCTTGATCCGCGCAAGGATCAAGTGCTCTCTATGGGCTGATTCTTCGACACTCCGTCGCGGTGAATCGCCCAAAACCGCTCACAAGATAAGTTGGGTCATCCACAAGCTCCGCCGGATGATCACCAAACTCCCAATCACCACCAAGCTGTCTAGGTGATGGCGATCACCAAGAGTAACAAGCTAGAACTCTCACTTGACCACAACGAGCCTAATGAGAAGGTGGATGCACACTTGCTACTCTCTAATGGCTAGTGAGGAACTCTCAGGCTTTGATTCTCAAAACACAATCCTCACTAGAGCTCTTGCACTCCCTTGCACTCCAAAGGTGATTCTCAGCTGAACAAATGAGCAAGAGACCTCTAAAAGAGGTGGTGGGGATGTATTTATACACCCCACAGTCGAAACGAACCATTACCTGCCAACTCAGCAAAATACGGGGTGACCGGACGCGCCGGTCGAAGTGACCGGACGCACCGGTCGCTCGTAACGGTCGAAATTCTGAAATTTCGGCTGAGTGACCGGACGCGCCGGTCAGGGGTGACCGGACGCGTCCGGTCGTGCAGGGAGCTTACTGTAACGAGACTGGACGCGCGACCGCGTCCGATCGGTGATGACCAGACGCGTCCGGTCGTCGCAGTACCTTACTGGAACGTGACCGGACGCGCCGATCACACCCAAGTCGCGTCCGATCGGATGGTTTCCCTCAAGTGACATGTGTCGGCCTAACCACCGCGTCCGGTCCTCGCAAGGGCCGCGTCTGGTCGTCAGTGTCGAAACGCAGTCGCGGTTTTGAGCTGACCGGACGCGTCCGGTCAAGCCGAGAACCGCGTCCGGTCAAGGGAAAAACCCTTTAAACTCTCCGAAACGCGACGCAACTTGAACCAAGTTGCTTTCAACTGGACTTTGAGCTATTCTAGAGCTGCCTAGTGCTGAGTTTAACAAGTGTACACCACACCTAAACATAAGACTCACCTAGGTCAAGCTACCCGCTCATGCTCCCCTTTATAGTACGGCCAAAAGAGAAAACGAAGATCCTAACGACTATTCCGAATGTAACTCAACACCTTGACATCCAGAACTAACCGTCCTTAATCTTGACGTCACTCCTTTGAAAACTGAAACGATTTCCATCAAGGGGCATGAATACCATGGTGCCCAAAGCAGTTATCACCTCCATGACCTAACTTACCAAGGTTTCTGCAAAACACACGTTAGTCATGGTAATAAAGCGTTGTCATCAATTGCCGAAACCAACTCTCGGGGCCTAGATGCTTTCAATCATGAAATTTTATGGAGAGTGTCCTGGTACCCTAAGGTTGTTAAGAAAAATATTGTTTCTGTTGTTTGACACTTTTCATTATGATTTGTTAATTATGCAAAAATCAGCCCTATAATTTGTGTGGGAGTTTCTTTGAATAACTTTAGTTCAAATTGTTACAGTAGCCTCATAGTAGGGTATAGAGTTTCCTATAATTTGTGTGGAATTTTCTGAGCAGTGTGCATATGGGTTTATTTTCCCACTTAATTAATTAAGTAAATTAAGAATGGGGTTAAAATAAATGATTTGGGTGAACATAGCTTACTTTCTGGTGGTTTCATGTCATATGTGACCTAGTAGTGTCCTTAGTTTGGTCATAAGGGTAGTTTGACACATGAATAAATATTTAATTTTTACATTTCTAGGTTCTCTGGACAGCTGGTAGCGTTTTTGGGTTTGGTCCTTGATAAAGGTGTTTGCTGGGAAACTTGTGAATACAAAAGTGGTGGTAAACTTGTTAAATTAGCTTGTGTCAAAATTTGGTGGCATTTGGCCCAGTAGTTTAGGAGTTGTGGCTGTTTAAAGTGGCTATCCAGAAATGGCTGCTCTCTGTTTGGAGAGGACAGATTTCTGGAATTTTAGGATTTCGACTAAGTAAACTTGAGAAACAGGTCTTGAGGTCTGAAAGTTAATTGTAGATAATTTTATAAGCTTTCCAGATTGTCTTGTATCATGCTATTTGGGTTTTTGTATCTACAGTTATGGTGGAAATACTTAGCTACTATCCAGAATCTGTCGCTGTGCTGTTTTATGCTTAGGTTTATGGTAACCTTAAGTAATGTTGTTCTTGTTGATTGTTAGGTGTTAGGCCCTTAACTGAGGAGGAACAATTGTACATTATGTTGTGTAGATTAGGTAAGTACTTCTCTACCGGAGAAGAAATATGTACTTTTTGTGAAGTGATTTGAATAGAGCACTAGGATCGCTGTAGTTACATTTCATTTCGAGCATGTTGCATTCCTTCTTATGCATCCATGAGATTTATTGTGCATTCATGTAATAGGTGTACCGGAGGGAGTGACACTCCTAGAGTTTGAGGGAGCAATTCCGGAGGAGGATCAAGAGCTGGCAGGGGAGCCAGAAGAACCAGCCAGCGAAGGAAGCGCCGTTGAAGAGTTACCTGAGTGCCCGGATCACCGCCATTCCTATTTCCTGAAAGGGAAGCCCCGGTGCATGCTAACCGATCTTTATATATCAATCATTGAGTACTTTTACTTGTTTATTTTATTAAGTTGTAGGAGTTGAGTGAAAACAATTGTTGCATTATATCTATCCTTGTCCAGATATCGCACTTGAATTCTAATCTAAGTTTAGGCACGTGTCAATGCTTGGCCTTGTTTAGTGCGGTAGAAGTCGGATGATTTCCGGTCATCCGCGAGATTTACGTGCAGTGGGTCACGAGTGACTATGTTTGCTATCATGGATGGAGCCATGCTTAAAATGAATGTGTGACCGAACGGGAGTTCGATAGTGCAGCCGCCAGACACTTCACGTCTTGGGTGCGAAGCTATGCCCGTCTTAGTCGTTTGAGGACCGATTCGTTGTACATCCTTGAGTCATGTTGAATGCAGTCTAACACTTAGTTGGCCGGATAAGTCATTCCGACCGCAAATCTGAGTAATACAGTTCAGGCTGAGAATCGAAGGGTAGGTCGCATCTTGGCAGAAGTAAGGATGTGCTTGGGGACATTGGCATAAGACCAAGGGGGGTTAGAGTCCCTATCACCTGGCAGAGTGTCGCCCTTGGGGATGCGACATCAGTCGAACCCGCGACTCCTGAATTGTACCAAAGGTGACCTGAGCAGCCCTCGCCAGGCGTGTCTCGGTGAGTGTTAGAAGTGTAACACCCCAGGTGTTTGTCACTCACTAAGCAGTGGGTTTGAGCTCAAACATGATAGAATAAGTGGAGATGACGATGTCAAGGTCAACCTACATAGATGAGCCTACCCTAAAGTTGGATGTTGCACCATTGCTTTACATATAGGCCATTTTCAAAGATATATGCTTGGATGGTGTTATGGCAATATCTTCATGTGTCACACCTTAGTACCTATCTATAGTGACCCCTGGAAAAGTTTCATGAAGTTTAGAATAAAAAAATCACATGAAATGATAAGTTCTATTCCTATTGGAATTTGCACCCTTAAATGGATGGGACTATAGATCATCAACCAAACCTTGCAACCTTACCCAAATGACTCTAGATGAATTCTACAATAAAATTCATGATGGGTTCATGTTGAGTAAATATCAAGAAAATGCCCCAATTGGCCTAAAACCCTAGTTTAGGCTTTATTAAGTTACTGCTTTGACCAAAGTGAAAGTTTGACTTCTATACTAGTTATGGAGTTTGACCTTAAATAAAAGTTGTAGTTTAAGTTGAGTGCTACAAACTTTGTTTTTGGACCAAGAGCCAAATCAGCTTCCAAGTAGCTTAAACAGTGGATCCAAGTTTGAAACTGATGCTGTTTTCTCAGCTCTCCAAATTTTGCTAAGTCCTCGATCAGCAGCAGCGTGATGCTATAATTGCGGCATTTTATCTTCCAAATTCATATGGCAGCTCAATTAAATCCCTCAATATGAGTTGCAGTACCTTTTGTGCAGGAAACAATGAATCAAGTCTCAGCAAATTTGAAGATCATTTGGACATTCAAAAATGATTTCAAAATCAGCAAAAATCCTCTGAATGTCGCTGCTTAAACTGAATTCTTCATTCAGTTTCGTGAGCCCTATTTTGGAGCTTTTTATCTCCAGAACCAAGCCGAGTTAGACCCTTAACCTTTGAGCAATGTTGTAGTACTTTGGTAGCTCTATAGCACTGATCAATTGGCTTAGTTTTTCGCTGCTTGGATAAGGAGATAGGGAAGGGGAAAGAGGAGAGTTTCAGTCGACTTGAAACTGAAACTCAGGATTCAGTTTCAGGTGGCCTACTTTGCAGCTTTTTATCTCTCAAACCAAGCTGAATCAATCTAAGGTCCCTTAAGCAAAGTTGTAGTATACATGTAGCTCTACGCAGTGGTGTAATCGGTTGATCAAATGACAAATCGGTTTAAGAGCTATAAAGGGGAGAAAATGGAGATTCAGTTGTAAGTTTAGGTTAGTATTGTCAATGGCAAATTTTGGATCAGGCACAGGGAAAACGTCGTGGCCGACCATAGGCAGGAGCCGCCGCCGCGTGGCCCTCGTACTGCCCCGCATGACCGCCACCTCGCCCCGGCTCGTCGCTTAGGAAAGACCGAGGCCGAGCCCTGCTCCTGCAGCCCTGCCCTCTCCACTCTCTCCCTCCATCTCGCTCTCTGTCCTGCTCTCTCATGTTGCCATGGTCGCCCGACCAAGCAGAGAGCGCCATAGCCGCTGCATCCTCCTTCCTCCTCCACGTCAGATTGCCCCTCCCTGCTCCTTCCCATGCTGCATTGCCCCACGGCGCCTTCTCCCACTCGCTACCGGTCGACCGAGCCTGACCGTCGGGCGCCACGCGCAGGCACGCGCCCACCTCCGACCACCGCGGTCGAGCGGCTGGGGGCCACCGCCGACCAAGGTTAGGGCCAGGCGTGGTCTATTTGGACTGCTGCGAGGCCGCAGCGCCTCTTCCCCACCGCCGATGGTGACATTGCCGGCTTGAAGCGACTCCGACGCCGTCCTCTGCTCCGTGAAGACGAAGAAGAAGGGCCATCTCGCGAAGCTGAAACTTTTTGCCGTTTCACTTTGCAAAAGTGCCAAGAGAGAAAAGTTTACATATAGGGGCTTACGTGATTTGTGGAAAGTTTTGTGTTCACTCTGCATAATGTTTTTTTTCTTTTTCGGAATTAGTATTGCATTTAAATGGCTGAACTTTGAAAATACATAGTAAATGGTAGAAAAATCGTAAAATAGTAAATGAGGACTTTTTGGAATCCTTGTGAAATTGTATATGCAGTGGATCTATAATATGGCATATTTTAGTTTAAAGTTTTAGCTGTAAAAATAGATTTACGCAACTAGGTTTTGAATGCTAGTTGGATCTGTTATTTTTAATAACTGCAAATATATAAATTCAAATGAAGTGCAATTTTTGTGGCATGTTACTCTTGTGATGTATGATGTCTAGTAAAAATTTCAGATTTTTAGGCTTGATAGTTTAAGAGCTATAAAAATAACAAATATTATATGCTGCTTTACTTCTATTCTGGACAGTTCTGCATGTATGCATTGTTTGGCCCAGTTAAGTTATGAATCATGCCTTGATGACAATAAATGAGTTGTAGTACTTTTCTTAAGCTTTTCAAAAAGCTAAAGAGCACAATTTTTGGCTAAGTATATGTTTAACTATAGTAGTCTAAAGTGTTGTAGCTGTTTCTGTCCAAACCCAGACAGGGTTGCCTTGTTTATAATGTGTGACCTAGTTAGTAGCACAATTAGCTCTAGATGTTTATAACAAAATTGTTCAAAATTTGTTAAGCTTTCTAAAAAAGTCCAGAACCATAATTATTGAATTTGTCAAACTCAAGTTATAGCGGTTTAAAGTGGCATATCAGATTCTGTCCATATTTTGGACAGACATGCAACTATTTAATTAATTGACCATGTTAACTGTAGAATCATCTTAAGATGATTACAATAAAGTTGTAGGTAACTTTATAAGCTTTCCATAAAGTTGAGAATCATGTTTGTTGGAGGTCTAGAACTCCATTTATGCTTATCTGAAGTTTCTATCAGTTTTCTGTCTATAATTGTACCACTGCTGTTGGGCTGCATGTGTGGTGTTACTCGTGCAACTAGTTTCATGGTGTAAATGATGTTTACTGTGGTTTTGGTAAATACAAAAGTTGTAGATAATTATCTTATCTTGCTTGTATTAAATTTTCATGATCCCAGGTCTGATAGTTTAAAAGTTGCATGCTTAATAAGTCTACTGTCAGATTTTAATTACCTTCTGTGCAGACTTTAAAGATTGGCATGTGTGGTCATGATAACTTGGGAATCATGTTGAGATGATTAAATATGAAATGTAGATAATTGCCTAAGCTTTCCAGAATGTCTTCTTGAAAGTCATTTGGATTTATGAAACTCCAGATATGATTGATTTATGAAGCTACTATTTGCAAGTCCAGAAATTGACATATTCTAGTTATAGTTGCTGCTTCATCTTGACTTGCTTTGCATGTTGATAAGTGTGATTCATGCCCTTCGTGATGAAGTTAGTACACCTGAGGTTTTGTAAATCTTAAGTTATGTTTGGTATTGCTTCCCTTGCTATCTTAGCATGATAGGTGGTGTGATGTTTATTTGAGCGATGTGAAGTGTTTATGTGTATTTAGCGTAACCTTGTACTTGCCTTGTTTAGTGTGTGATACATCATCTATTGCATTCCCATATATTCATACACTTGCATCTTGCATCTCATTTAGGTACGCTAGATGCACCACGTGAAGGACGTGATGTGGAGCTAACCAGAAGATGGTGTTGGTGGACCTATCTCGGAGATGGAAAGATCGGACAAGTGCTAGAATGAGGGAATGCTCGCCAAGCGAGTTTCATCTGACAAACTCTGACTTGAGTTGGATCCCAGGCAAGCCCCGAAGCATTATAAGCCTACTACCTTCAAAGCAATTAATTATATATATGTTATAAGTATTGTTGCATTAAGTGGTAGGAGTTGGTTGAAAACCTTGCTGCATTATATCATTCCTTGTCCAGATATATGAATCCTTGAATCCTACATAGACTAGGATCGAGTAGATGCTTAGCCCTGCTTTAAGCAGTAGAAGTCAGGTGATTTCCTGTCACCTGCGAGATGTAGGGATATTCATATATGGCACGGTTGGCTATATTTGCTATCGTGGAATGGAACCATGTGTTAATAAAATGAAATGAGACCGGGCAGGATGACGATAGTGAAGCAACAAGGCATGGAGGTCTTGGGTGTGAATCTATCCCCGTCTAAGTCGTTTAAGGACCGATTCGTTGTACGTCCTTGAGTCATGTTGAACGCAGTCTAACACTTAGTTGGCCGGATAAGTCGTTCCGACCGCGAAGCCGAGTAATATGGTTCAGGCCGGGAACCGAATGGTAGGTTGTATCTTGGAGGAGAGAAAGGATGTGCTTGGGGACATTGGCGTGAGACCAAGGGGGGGTTAGAGTCCCTATCACCTGGTAGAGTGTCGCCCTTGGGGTTGCGACATCATTTGGACCCGCGATTCCTGAATCGTATGAAAAGATGGCCTGTGCGACCCTGGCAGGGGTCTGCACGGTGAGTGTTAGAAATACCCCTCTAGCTGGATAGGAATTCGATTCGAATCGGCATCGCTCCCTGTTAGTGGGCACTTGACTTGAGCAGCGGCAATGTAGATTCCATTAAATTGAACGGATGGTTAATTGGATAATGATGGAAAGGTTGCCTCAATTTATACCTGCTATGGTTAATATTGTTTGCTCCTAATAAAGTGAGTGCTCTAGTAGAGGTTCTAATATAGATGACATGTTAATGATAATTAACTTGATGCTTAAGCATTAATGATTACTTATCCATAATAAGCTTTTATGCAAAATGCTGTCAAGCTAGCCCACTTTACATCAGCCTTGCATGATCCTTGGTGTCACTTTATTTCTAGTTTCTGACGGGTAAGTCTAGCTGAGTACCTTCTCGTACTCAGGGTTTTAGCCCCACTTGTTGCAGGTTGTGCTGTATCTTGACGACTGCAAGAGTTGGTTGGCTCCTGCCTTAGAGGCGGAGTGTGATCACGGGCCTGATCCTTCTGAGTTATCTTCTCTCTAATGCTTTTGTTGGAAGTCGACCTTGGTACTGGCATGTATTTGAAATAAGGGTGTTGTTAGTTTCAAATTACTTTGTTTCCGCTACTTTTGAACTTAAGTTGTAATAACTACGTTGAACTCCGATGTATATTGAATTACTTGTGAAATAGTTGTAACATGTGACTTGTTATTTTGAATCACTACGATCTTGGCTGGTATGTTGGTTGGTTTGAAATCCCTCGTGATTTCATTGGACTACCGGAGTTATATGGGCTCAAGTGCGAGAATTTAATCACTTCGGTGATTGTTTTTGTACTTGTGCTCTTATAATTTGGACGGTTCCGTTACAAGAAGTACCCCTCTAGCTGGATAGGAATTCGATTCGAATCGCCATCGCTCACGGTTAGTGAGCACTTGACTTGAGCAGTGGCAACGTAGATTCCATTAATTGAATAGATGGTTAAGTGGATGATGATATAATGTTGCCTTAAATTATACCTGCTATGGTTATTACTGTTTGCTTATAATCAAGTGAATGTTTAGTGCAGGTGTTAAGATAGATGACAAGTTAATGTTAAAAATGACTGCTAGTATAGGTTAAAAGAGTTACAATTACTTGTGCTTTTTTGCAAAATATGATATCAGCCAGCTCCACTTAAGAAAACCTTGCATGATCCTTGGTGTCTTTTATTATCCGTTTCGACGAGTAAGTCTAGCTGAGTACATTCCCGTACTCAGGGTTTATTCCCTCCTGTTGCAGATGACATGCTATATCAGGGCTTCTGCAAGAATTGCCTCCACCCGGCTAGTGATGAGGAATAGATCACTCGGGCGTGATCGTCTGTTAGTTAGTTCCCTTAATGCTTTTGTGGGATGTTGATCTGTAAGACTGACAGTGGTATTTGAAATAAGTGTGTGTTATGCTTCCGCTACTTTATAAACTTGGTTTGTAATTATTGCGACTCCGTGGTGTTGTAAGTTAATTTCTGAACTACTTGTGAAATGTAACGTGTGATGTGTTATGTTGAATGATGCGATTTTTGTTGTAAGCGAGCTGGTTTGAAATCCTTCGTGGTTTCGATTGATTACCGGGATTATATGGGCTCAAGTTCAAAAATTTGAGTGTTTCGGCGCTTGGTTTTGCACTTGTGCTCTTATAATTTGGTCGGTTCTGTTACAATAACCACCTCTATAAATCAAAGGGTCTGTCACATTAAATTATCCTTTCATAGTTGAACTCAGAATCCTATCGCCATGGAGTTGCCTTCCCTTCGCTACGGCCATTTTCGGCGCTGGTTGGTAAGCGGCATGCGTTGTGTGTTGACATTTCCCCTCCTTTCAACTAGTATAGTGCGTGTGCTAACGCCACGGCTTTATTTTAGGTATGCACACAAAAACAACCAAATGATGATATTATTTCATAGTTCATGTTTTACATAATTTTTTTGAGGGCAATAAGTTTCATGAAACTATTAAATAACAAGGCATAAAAAAGTTATGTCTTGCTTGAACCATTGATGGCAAAAGAAAAAATCATTGGAAGCTACAGAGTGAAAAGAACAACACTTTATGCATGCAACTCATCTCGAAATCACCCAAATATGAATCATCACACTGGCACCATCGCCCCCACCATGTGATTGACATATTTATGCTCAGTACATCAACACTATCCTCCTAGTATTATGACTGCACCATCTGGCTAGAAAATCATATCCATCTTCACCAAATAAATTTGTTTACCAACATGCCCAAAAATAAAAATATCAAGCATGTGCCAAGCAATATATATTCATATGAGTACTGATAAAATGGTTCGAATATACCCACCGTTAATCACCAATTTAGGATGTCTTTATAAACATTATTCTTGGTGCTCCTCCTGTAGGATCCAATTCCACTTTTGGTTTAGCCAAAATTCTTGTTGATGATCTTGATACCCTCCTTGATAAACCAACATAGAGCTGTCCATGCGAGAACACAGGTTCTGGAAGGTAGATCCCAACATTAGGGGTGGTTTGCCCCTGTGATTTATTTATCGTCATGGCAAAACTTAACCGTACTGAGAATTGTTTTCTCTTGAATTTAAAAGGAAGAGAAATATCATCTGAGGGAGATAATGGAAGCCTGGGTATAAAAACCTTTTATGTGCATGCTGTCCACCAATGATCTCGACATCAATTGCATTGTCTTGCAATGCTCTGACCATAAGCCTTGTTCCATTGCACAAGCCATTGCAAGGATCTAGGTTGTGGAGAAGAATCACAGGACAGTTGATTTTTAGCTTCAGCTCGTGCGGGGGGAGGCCATTTAGAGTTATTGAGTTCAAAAATCAATAGGGAAGTGATTTCGAGGATCGTCAACAATAGTGTCGAAGCTGTGGTAAACCTTTTCCTCACCTAGAAACCTCTCAATCATCATTGTGTTGAGCCTATCAACATGTTCATTTTTAGTCGATAGAATAGCATGGGAGCTCATATATGTGGCTGATGTTGCATGTTCTTCAAGTGATGGAAAAACATCTTGAATGAGTTTGTTGACAGCCACCTCCGTGTCATTAAAACCAATTACAATGTCATCAGGAAGTCGAACATAATCATCTCCAATCATTTCCTCGGCTCCATTTCCAATTCGTAGCAGGTAATCTAAAAACCAAGGGTCAGACTGCGCCCTCATGTTACGTGATTTTCTCCCACAAATAGGATCTTTGCAACGTTGCATCAGTTACATGTGCTCTTGTCCCACATGTCACCACAAGAAGGAAGGATCTTTGCAACGTTGCATCAGTTACATGTGCTCTTGTCCCACATGTCACCACAAGAAGGACCTGTCTAAAGTCTCCACCAAATACCATAACCTTTCCTCCAAATGGCAAACCACATTCCATAATATAGGGACCTATCAAGTGTCTCGACGCACTAACGCTTGGTCATGGCAACTTCATCCCAAATAATCAAAGATGCCCTACGAAGCAACTCTGCAGTGCCACTTCGCTTCGTAAAGCTGCACATACTGTTGTCCCTAATTTTAATTAGAATTTTAAACCTTAAGTGTGCAATGTGCCCCCCAGGTAGTATTGATGCTGCTATACCAGATGTGGTTGTTGCAATGACTATTAATCGTTCGGACCGAACTCTAGCAAGGAGGGTCTTGTATAGGAACATCTTTCCCGTGCCTCTAGGACCATCTACAAAAAAACATGGCTCTTGTCAGCACGGACATGCTGAAGGATTTCATCAAACCCTTCACGTTGCTCCTTGTTAAGAGATCCATAAATATCTAAGTGTTCTTGGTCTATACAGACGTTTGTTCCCCTCTAACCTCTTTCATCATATCATTGGAGCTTCGACCCTCATCGCAAATAGGTGGCAGACCATAATCTCTGATATCCTTCCCCATTAAGTGAACCATATCCCGTATGTCTCTAAGCACCATTTGCTCCACTTCACACGTGTTGCTATTGTCTCTTCTGAAGTCTTCATTAAGAGCATCCTTATGCTTGTCCCATAGTCCACGTATGTTAGTGGCCTCACATGAGACAAGAATGGTAGCAAACAACCTTCGCAAGGCACATGGCATCTGAAAACTGGTGGCCTCAGTCAAGCAATCATCGATTGATTTATCCGTCTCAATAAGCCCTCTTTTCTCGCACACTTCCCTAAAAGTAGAGTAGGTGACACCAGCCACTGTTCTTAAATCCTCATATGATGTTGCACCTCTCACATGATTCAGTAGAACTCTTAGGAAGTATCTCTCCCCTTCAGCAAGGTTTGCATAGACAATTCGCCCTATCTGTCCTGACGTTTGTTTCCTTATTTGCCACACTTTTTTCCCTTTGATCCATCGATAGTGTTCTGGGAATTCTCTATACAATATTTTCCTTGCTGCCCTATCTTCATGGTTTTTACCGAAATACTCGGTAAGTGTGGTTCTATTAGAACCTGGGCGACTGACAACATCCTCTAGGTTTTCCTCCTCATTGTATGTCACAGACTGCATATCAGGCAAATGTAGTTGGAGCTATAGTATAGCAGGATAGACTCCAAACATGGGGAAACTTAATATCTTGTGCATAGCTTCCGGTGGAGATATGTATCTAGCATTCCTGTATTGTCGTATCTCATTGATGACACCATCATCTCTATCATGTTGATCTTCATTTACCAAGAATGATGCTTGGTCATGACCTTTATATACGTACTTAACATAAATACTTCACAGCTTTAATACTTGAGCATGCTTCAACATTTATGTGACAATTGTATTTCATGAGCAGACCAGGGTTGTAGGGCACCACCCACCTGTTATCTAACTCTGCTCTCCTAATCTTTACTCGACGTCCATCATCCCTTCTCCTGTATGTTGGATATGAGTCATTTCCTTGTTGGGTTGCCTCACAGAACTGTCGAGGATACTAAAAGCGACACTCCATCCACCATGCATGCAAATTTTTTGTTTAGCACGCCACATGGTCCATGCAACATATGACTGATAACTAGACCATGCAACTCTAGGTATCTATCCTTGTCTAGTATCTCCGCTGAAATTACTCGATCATATGCATCTAGGGTTGTCAACTTACTCCCTGACTTCATGGTCAGTAGGAAATGCTCATGTGGTAGCCCTCTTTTTTGGAACTCGGTAACATGAACGTATGCTGCAACTTCACCAAAATACTTTCTTTTGATCAGAAGATCTTTTAGATCTCTCAATTTTGCCCTTACACTCTTGCAACCAGTTCTGGCGTATCTTGTGGTTCCTGCTTAGGTTCGAGATTGCTTGTTATCTCTTCCCAGTAAGGATTGCATGTCATGGTGATGAAGTAATCAGGCCTTCCAAAACGCTGCACAATAGCCTTAGCATTAAGGAACCTTTGCTGCATGTCTCGATCGCATCCTAGGAATGATCTTGGCAGCACAATTCTCTTGCCAACCTTAGAACCTTGGGTCTCTCCAACAGAGATAACATCAACTAGTCCCTAAGATACAATTAAGTACGCACAACATTAGCAAAAGACAGTAATAAAGTTGCAAAGTTTATAAACAAATAAACAAAATAGCTTGAGTGGTTACCTGGTATAGCTCTGCTCGTATTAGTTTTTGGTTCTCGGGATTAGAGTACCAATCTAGCCTCATGGACTTGATCTTTATATACATATCAATAGCCCATTGCTGGAAAAGACGTCCTCCAAATAATAAAATGTTAAAAAGTCCACGTCTAACTTGCAACTTGAAGCAATAGTATTCTCGTCCAGTCACATATCTTGAAGATTGTGCTGCATCTGCAACTCTACTTAGCTAGTCACCTTCTTGTATGTCATTTTTGCCTTCATCCGCCTGATTTTCATTATAATTATTAGCTGCAACATACATGAAATGTTGGATCTCTTTTTTAATATGTATACTTACACCATAGTAAGATTATTACATAGCAGAAATTATTATATAATATAATTATTCTATAGGAGTATTATACAAGAGATAATATTAGAGATAATACCTCGATCACCACCAGTAGTTCCCTCATGCCTGTAATCAACATTAGTAGAAGTCGGGGTTGCAGATGCTTGAGTGACTGGATCAGCACTATATGGCATAAACTTGTTCCAGCTTATTTCCCCTCTCAGGTTGTATAGAGGATAAGCTAATGGGTCATAACAACCATGGTATGCTCGGATATATTGCGGACGACGATCCATCCTTCCATATACAACCACACTTCTATCAAAACATCTATGTGGATTGTTCCCTTCCATCCAGATAGCAGCAACTTGTGATGCCATTGGGGCATTGTACCTTCTCTAGTCAGGCGTAACATTTGTATTGAGTTCAATCCGGTAGTCATCCAAGTTTGGAAAAGCACCATATCTCTTGAAAGTTTGAACATATGGGTTATCTTGCAAAATTGTAAGGATATTCCGGATGAGGTTGATATCAAGGTCAGGGGACCGTTTGACTCTGTGTGACAGTACCTCATCTTCTGTATCATAAAAGTAGAGTTGTAGATGCCGAGCACCGTGGCCACTGGGCACCAGATGGTCTAGACTATGGTACAACCCGCCATGAACTCGAAATGTATAAACACTGGTCCCTACTGGAGTGTTATATCTGCGGTCAAGGGTAACTCCAAGACTTGCGAAGGCAAAATGCGAGTTGAGATACCGTATATATTGCATGAAATATTTTGCATCATCATGCACCTGACTTGTGAATAACCTTTTCAGCTCTGCAGGAAGCTCTGGGATATGTATTTTTATTTTTCTTTTTCTGCAACAAAATCCGGGTGTCTCATACTGAAACCTCATCGCACCATAGTAACCACAGTCAGGGACATTTCTCAGCCTAAGTTGTCGTGGCAGGTTCTGGTAGATGAATTCATATGGATCATCTGTCACACTATGCCTAGGTGCACCATCTACAAGCACGCGATATGACTCATAATCATCACCTACGTTGAAAAAATTATAGCAATCATATTTATTTAATATACTACTATATATACATGGTTCATGTAAAGACAAATCGATGAAGTCGTAGTACCTTGCGCATGTAGTTTAATTATTCCATCATCATCGTCTTGCACTCCATGGCCCGCGTTAATGTCAGCGTCGTCACCGTCTGGAACAGCATGCGTAGGTTCAAATAATTCACGGTCGAATTCATCTTCGTTGGTTTCAACAACTACGTCGCTGTGGCATTGCCCAGTCAAATTATCTCCTTCTGTAAATTAAATAAACTATTAAAAGTTGTCGAAATGTCTTAATATTCACAGTCAATATGTGCTTGACTTTCTCACCTGTCTCTGTAGTAGTAGTCAACTGTGTTTCTTTTTGGCATGACTTTCTCATAGATGTATAGCAGTTCTCCCGCTTCCGTTTTAGCAATTCGTCCTTCTTCTGTGCATCCATTTTGTTGTATCTTTCCCTATTCCTTTGCAGCTGATTCGTACCGGAGGAACCCCCTGAGGGTCAAAGATGAATTCATTCACTGAAAGTATAATTGATTTTCTGTATAGTGTGGATATCTATATTTGTATGTATTAAACATATGTACTATGAGGTTGTGAAGTGGAATAGCGTCTGCCACCTTGAGATGCAGTGGGTGAGGCTGCTATTCGACACTGACGTAATTATCATTTCTGTGTAGCCACTCTGTGGCATCATCTGGATCGACGTTTTGGTCGTATCCTATGTTTGGTGTTTGCACAGTGGTGGAGCATCTAGTCTGAAGTGGTGGATAGCTCAGCTTGACGTTCACATTGTTTCCTATTATTCTCTTCCCTTTGTTCACTGGTTTGCTCAGCTCGACGTTTCTGTTGCTGCCTGTTCCTTTCCTCCCTCTTTCGCAACTCCTCGTCTAAAGTGGCCGTTTACACACACACACACACACACACACACACACACACACACACACACACACACACACACACACACATATATATATAAGTGTTTTATTGTATTGCTCCTAAACTCTCAGAGAGTTGCAAGCATACCTGAGATGTGGTTGTTGGTTATATTGCTTAGCGCATTACGTATATCTTTCGACGTAGACATTGTGAACTACCTGCAATTATCAGGATTTGTTTCTTTGTTAAAGGCACTTGCATTGTAGAATTTTTTTTATTATGATTATAGTATCAGGTTAGCTTTGAAACAAATAGAGCATGTCCTTGAGAATATATTCAGTTAATGTAATCTTCATTTTTTGATCTGTGCAGGCCACTCTTGAGAAATACATAACTCTCTCAAGCTTGTCCAGGTGCAAAGTGAAACTTGACATTTGACACAATAATATTAGCAGCTTTTAAGTTTTTGATATATGATCATTCCTATAAAAAGCACAGGGATTAGCGAGGTAAGATTGCAAATGGTACATGATAGAAATAACTCGAGCACTTTATGAACATTGACCCAAATCTTCCAGGTTACACTATTAGATATAACATAGAAACATGAGAAGTTAGTATGAAAAATCAGGTTGCTTCTCTGTAAGATGTGGCTTACAAGCTGGGGATGGACCTGCGCGGCCTTGACCAAGGTATGCAGGCAGCAAGCATATAGGTAGCTAGCTTATAGTAGAAATATTTTTTAGCTGGAACAATTTCAGCAAACTTATGTTAATTAAGGAAATATATAAGAAATAGTTCAGCAAGCTTATCTCTACTATAAGCCAATCATTATCTATCCCGACAGTTGTTCAAAATTAAGAGTTAAGCTATCTTTCAAGGTTATGCTCAATGTTAACGCCCAGGTCAAGTGTAGTTCATGAATCATATATAAAGCCCTCCTCCTGGACAAGACAACCATCATTCCTGAACATCAAAAGAGTAACACGCACATCTCAATTTGGCTCCGTCTCTGTTTATTTCTATTCAAATTCCATTTTAGCTCCGGTTATTTTGGTGCCTACAGTTATTTTAGTAGCATCTGGTATTTAGCAAAAGAAAAAGGAATTGAAGTACTAATATACATGTTATCTTTATACTAAATCATTTGGATTTTGTAGTGAACCTTCAGTTAGATTAGTGAAAAGTTCGGAGTTTTTGAAATTGGCTTGAGCACGCCAATTGTTTGTGTCACTTGTGCCAGTTCAGGATGTCTGCAAATGCACTGAGAAGACCATTTAAGTCTGCATTTTGTTTGGGCAGACTTTCGTATAAAAAGTTTGGCCATCTCCTTTGAAGTACTGTTTAACTTGAAAAGGAAGTTCATTTCCCAAATCAAAAAAGCTAAGAAAACTTGAAAAATAAGTGCAGAAAACTAATTTTGAGGCCTGGTTCTCACAGTTTTGAATTACCTCAGTGTGCTTCTCCACTGGCACACGATGAAGCGACCTTAGGGCTCAGGCAGAGCGGATGCGCTGAAGGTTGTGGCCGCTGCCGCCCTGGATCGCGGCGCGCCGGACGTCAAGTCCCACCGTCCAAGAGACCATCGAGGCACGTGCTGCCGCGCGCCAGACGTCTAGTCCCACTGTCCAAGAGACCGTCGAGGCACGTGCTGCCGCTGGGATCGGCACAGCTCAGATGCACGGAGGGACGCGGCCACGCCGGACTGTGATCGCGGCGTGCAGGATATATGTGTCGGCTCGGCTTAGATCGCTCGGCTTAGATCGCTCGTAGGCATGCAGAGGATGCCGCGCTCGCCCTTGTACGTTGCTGTGGAGGCGCAGGGGATCGTCTGAGATCGTTCGTCAGAGGAGGATGTCGCGCTCGGCCCTGTAAGTTGGAAATGTAAATTGAGGACGAAAGTATATCATGAACTTTGCATTATTACTATCTTCATCAGTTCTGTCCAATTACAAATCCGCAGACACCATGTTGACAGAATTGTGTATGAGTAAATGCTAACCAGTGAATCTCCGGCCAGTGGCCACCAGCCATAGCTGATGCATTCTACTCGAGTTAGGGCTTATAGTATTTGCATAGTCGCTAGCTCCAGAGAGATACTGGAAGAGAAAAAAGGAAACATGACTAAAGGAGGGCTAATTGGATGAAGATTTTGAGACGTTCACGTACCTGCAGGACTCACATGTGCTGCCGCCGGCTCCGTGCGTAGATAACGATTTGAGGATTCACAGAGATGGCGACTTGGAGTGTCAGTGATGGCGGCAGCCGGGAGGACGCCCGACGTGGCGGCCTGTAGACGAACGGGAGGACGGCCGACGCCAACACGATCTTGGCCGCGCCGTCAAAGCCCCGGAGGAACGTGTACGTCGTAGCTGTGTGGAGTGATGATGGCCCTTACGGCGGAGCAGAAGGGAGGATGTAGCGCTTGGCCCTGTATGTTGCGGCGGAGGCGGAGGCGGATCGAGGACGATACGTCGCGGCAGAGTCATCAGGGCTGAGGCGCAGGATGTCGCGCTCGGCCTTGTATGTCTCGGCGGTGTTTCAGGAGGGTTTTTTTTCATCCTTTTGCATTCAATTTTTTTTTTGTTTCCTTTTGACAGAGAAGGATTTTTTCGGACGGAGGAGGATATGTCGCGGCTGTGTTCCATGTGGCGGTATTTCAGGCGGTTTCCTTTTTCTTCCTTTTATGTTGGAATTTTTTTTTGTTTCCTTTTTCTTCGGACGGAGCAGTATTTTTTCGAACAGTGCATGAGGAGTGATGCTTCTTTGACCGGATCGATCTAGGCCATTGGATGGAGTTGACGCTTGTGTGGGAGGATTAGGAGCCATCGATTCTAATAGTGTTAGAATCCTTGGTACAATTAGTTTGGTGCACAATGGTTGAGTTTCTCAGCGGGGGAAACGATCTTATGTGTACAAAAAATAGTTTTGATTGTTCCCTTATAGTAGAGATAGAGATAACATGACGATGATGATGAGTGGTGACTTTGACTTCAAAATATGAGGTGCTTGCTTGTAAACATTGGAATATGGCAAACCTGAATTTCCCGATTTCAAATTTCTTAGCTACTTTGGCGCCGACGTGTGGATCGAAGATGCATGCACACGCACCGATAAAATGCGATAGGATTTGATTTGACAGCCACGCATATGGCACATGCACGGTTACGGAAGCGCCGATTGACACGTCGCCGTCCACTTCGACTGCACGCGTGCGTGCATGTGCGCGCGGCGGCCGCTTCCCCGGCCGGCCGGCGCCGGCAGTAATCATTACTCCGTATTAGTCCAGTCACCGTTACTCCGTTAGCTATAACATGATGAGGCCAAAATATTCAAATGGTAGTATCGTACGTCTTGAAGCAGATAAATAATAGAGCAGGATCACACGTACGCTAGCTACAAAACTAAATGAGAACATTTCAACGTGGCCGCCGTGTCTCCTGCTTGCGTCGTCGCGAATATATATTGCATTGTACGCTGCCGTAGTGCCATGACACGAAGCATAGATCTAAACTGTATTTCATTATTATATACTCTATTCTTGCAAATGTATAGTGTGGTTCGAAGTTCGGACAACCGTTTTGTGCGTACTAACTACCTTATCTAGTGTCGCCTTGCTTCGAGATAATTTTTAAGATACGTCGTACGTGTCAGCCAATCGCTGATTTAGTCATTTTTTGTATTTAACTCACACGTAGAATCATGAAACAGAATCTCTATTACGTACTATACCGGCCTTAAGTATTTTCATAAGTAAACATAGTGACGGAATGTATCTCTATTACCTACTTTACCTTATGGTATTTTTCATAAGTAAACAAAGTGACTGAATGTACAATTCGACAAACCTCCAAAACAATGCCAGATGACGACCGTGACCGCCGTCGTGGCACCTAAACTCATAGTTAAACCTAAAAAAATGAATCCCTATTGCCTGCTCTAGTTCCAGTATTGTTATATATAAAAGTAGTGTTTGAAATTCAATTTCAGTGAACCTCGTGGTAGTCAGGGCGACAGAGTGTCAATGAAAAAATTACCGCCCTATAGTAATAAATAGTGGTTGTCCACATATTTTTGCATGTAGATGCCTTGCTTTTTCCATATGCACATAGATTGTGATGAGTTAGCATGGAGAGCTATTCGATGAGGGGTTCACTACTACCAAAACAATTTTCGGAGATGGTCGATATTGATTTTCAGTTGCAGAGCAGCACGTTGGCCTCTCACAAATGATCGTTATTAAGCAAACGTAAATGGTTTTCAGAAAACCCCAAAAATGGTTTTAAAAAAACAAAAAAAAAACAAAATCTAACTTCTTTGAGGATTCAAACCCATGAGCTATTACTTAGCCACAACATCTCTACACCACTACACCAGATAATCATTTGGGACTATATATAGGATGCTGCCTTTTTATATCAACATTCATAATCTTATATTGAATATTTTGGCTGCTAAATGAACTTAAATGGAAAATGTTTCAACTATAAAGTTTTAAATCTTGTCATGCACTTCAACTTTGGTATGAGATGTGTCTCCATCAAAGATTGTTTGAAAAATTGAAAATTTCGAGTCTCCAAATTAGTGAATTTAAAATAATACTTGACATACTAAAAACCTTCAAATCAAAAACTTACGAACAATACGCTGATGACACATTGCTGGATACAAAATCTCCTAAGCACCGGGACCTCAGTTCTGCTCAATGGCATTCCTGGTAAGACTTTTAATTGTTTTGAGAGGTGTGAGATAAGGTGACCCACTTCTCCTCTCCTGTTTGTACTTGATGCTGATCTCTTGCAAACAGTGGTCAACAAAGCCTTGTAGAATGGTGTTCTTAAGCATCCTATCAGTGACAACTTCTAAGGGGATTTCCAAATTGTCCAATATGCTAATGACACATTGCTCATACTTCCAGGAGATGCAAAAGTGCTCTTTAATCTCAAGGGTTTGCTTAGACCCTTCTTAGACTCTACTGGGCTTCATGTGAATTTTAGTAAATCATTTTTGGTGCCAATAATATGGATAACAGTAGGGCCTCCACTTGGCCAATACCTTTGGTTGCAAGGTTGGCAGTATGCCGTTCACCTACCTGGGCCTTCCATTGGGTACTACCAAGCCTTCACTGCTTGATTTCACACCACTGCTATCAAAAATTGAAAGAAGACTATCAAGCACCAGTAAATTCCTTTCTTACCATGGAAGACTAACTTTAGTCAACTCAGTGTTCTCTGCACTTCCAACATTCTACATGTGCAGTCTCAAACTCCCACCTCAAGTGATCAACAGATTGAAGTTTCAGAAGACATTGTTTATGGAGCAAAGGTGACATTAACAGGAAGGGATCTTGTCTTGCTGCATGGGAGACAGCCTGTAAACCAAAGATCCAAGGAGGGTTGGCCATAATTGATATCAAAAGTCAGAATGAAGCCCACGTAATGAAATTCCTAGGTAAGTTTTATAATTGTGCAGATGTTCCACGGGTGAGCTTAACTTGGAACAAATTCTACTCTAATTCACAAACTGCACCACAGGCAAGAAGTCCTGTTGGGTCCTTCTAGTGGAAAGATATACTCAAGTTCTTTGAAAAAATTCAAGAAATGGCCATCTGCTCTCCCAGTAAAGGTAACACTGTCTTGTTTTGGTCAGACTCCTGGACAGACCAACCACTCAAGGAGAAATTTCCTCAGCTGTATTCCTTCACTAGGAAGCTCAAGTGCTCAATCAGATTCTTCCTAGATCAAGATGTCGAAAGAACCCTTAGCCTGCCATTTGTCCACTCAAGCTGCAGATTAGTATCAGGTTGTTGACTCCCTCTTATAGGATAGAAATTGGGATGATAATGTGAAAGACATCTGGAGCTACTCATGGGGTTCATCAAAGTACAGTAGCAAGAAGGCCTACAATATCCTAATTGGTGTCACTGCAGCTTCTCCTCTATTCAAATGGCTCTGGGCCTCAAGTAATCTTGAAAAACATAAGTTTTTCTTCTGGCTGCTTCAAAGGGCACTACTAGAATCCCGAATTACCTTGAGTGCCAAAAACTGTCAAGGAAAGGGGTAAAACCGCCAAGGAAATGATCCCTGACCAAAAACCGTCAAGCAAACACACAAGGATAGAAGCTAAGGGAAATTAGTTTCCTTGGCAGTTCTGGCACTCAAGGATGATTTCCTTGAGGCTAACCGCCAAGGAAATTACAAGCAGACTTAATTTGCCAAAGTGCCAAGGAAATGCTGCGACCGCCAAGGAAAGGGGTAAGCTTGAGGGCCAACAGCCTCCAAGGAAATTAGTTTTCTTGAGCGCCAAACAACCTCCAAGGAAAGTAGTTTTCTTGAGCGCCAACAACCGTCAAGGTAATACATATTTCTTGGTGGTTATAAACCTTCAAGGAAAGACATTTCCTTGGGGATAGCAAGCTGACAGGCTAATTATTATTCTTGAGGGCTATGGCTATAAATCCTTGGCTGCAAGAACCTCCAAGGTAAACTCTTATTTCCTTGACTGTACCAATACCCTCATGGGTAATCATTGTTTTCCTTAGCTACCATTGGCCGCCAGTTAATTATTTCAGTATATACATATATAACCAGCATGGTAAATACAATTCTAGGAACCATACATAACAAATATAACCAAGAAGTCATCCATACAAATATCCAGCCAACATCATTCAACCAACATCCAGAGTGGTTCATTACAACAAGTTCATGCCTACATGGCAATACTCCAGCCAACAAGTTCATGCCTAGATGGCAATACTTAACAGTCTGCAAATATTA
The DNA here is from genome assembly GCA_022457205.1 of Saccharum spontaneum. NCBI lineage: Eukaryota > Viridiplantae > Streptophyta > Magnoliopsida > Poales > Poaceae > Saccharum > Saccharum spontaneum. The sequence goes on along the minus strand of CM039613.1, from coordinate 27,539,590 downwards.
CTAGGTCTAGGTGGAAATATAGTATAATTCCAACATGTCAACACCACATGCATATGGAAACAATTGCCTATAACTAAATGTTAGCAAAAAGGTTAGCAGCACATCAGCCTAGTCTGTACCAAATCTACCAAAAGAATGTCCATGCCTGCCACTTGGAGCTGTTGGCATTAGTTAGTTGCCCTTGTGCCACTTCCATCTGTAGGCATGTTGATCTCCCTGCTGCCTTTAGGACCACCTGATACATTGTCACTGTAGTGGTCATCATCTCTAGTGTCATCCCCATCCTCTTCAAGGTCATGGACACTGTCTGCTTCAAAGTGGCCATCACAGTCAAGGTCATCACTGTCTGCTTCAAAGTGGCCATCACAGTCAAGGTCATCATCATTGTCTCTTCCACACCAGGTGTGGTCATCATCTTCTTCTAAATTAGCATTGTTGTCTTCGCCATCATATCCATGTGATGATCCAGTAGCCTACAAAATACACAATATATATGCACTTTATTTTCTGGATTTCTGTAACAAGCAAATCTGAAGTAATAACATGAAGCATTC